>VZTN01028711.1:95210-180940 GCA_013400515.1 Erpornis zantholeuca
GCCCCGGGCTCTGGGTGGGCGGTGCGCGGAGCTGCCCGCGGTATCGGGCGCGGCGGCACGGCCGGGATTATTCCAGCCGGTGCCCTGCCGGCTCCGGTATCTCTCCAGGCTTGCGCGACCCAAGTACCGCTTCTTGTTCCTTGCGAAGGCTTTGTTCTTGGTGCCCGGGTACCGCTCTTCCTTGGCTGGAGCTGCTGAGGAGCACGTTTCTCCGTGGTGCTTGTAGCTATTCTCAAGGCACAGTTATTAGAAGTGCAAAAGAATTAATGTTTTATAATTAAGTTCTTATAGTAATTATAACCTCGTGAAGATCTACAGAGACATGGGGCATAAAAATAGTTGCAAGATAATATCGTGCATCTCTTTCATAGCGGTGTTACCCCCGAGAGTGCATACAGAGATTTTAAGTGGTCAACAGGACCCAAAACTCTACTACTCGGAAAGTTCTTTGTATGCAACAATTGCCACCGAAGTTGTGAGAGGAAAGAGTAAATTGCCTCTTCTAGAGCCTCTTCTTTACCATATGAATGGTTTTACGTGGGTGCGTGCAAATGACTTGATTGTGTTGATTGTGCTTTAAGTAAAAGTTTTTCCATCCCCAAATAGCACGTTACACATGCCGAGGAGATTATAAATGTGCTGCATATGTTGCATGGCTGCACATTAGCTAGATGGAGCATGGCATGATTGCTGGTGCTTGGGTGTAGGTGATAAAGGCAGAAGCAGAGAATAAAAGCTGTCAGAGCTGTAAGGCAGAATTAATTTCTTTTAGGGATTTCCTAGTGACATCATTCATAATTATATGGCTTAATCCTCTAATCTACTGTAGTGCCTTCAGTTCACATTGGGCCGAATCCACCAAGTCCTGAGATGATTTTTACTCCCGCCCACCCGCCTGAAGCATTTGGAGTGTTGCTTGTGTAAGCCACTGATTTAAGGGGAATGGCCCAATTACTTTAAATAGGAATTGAAAGCAACATCATGCAGAATCGGGCCCAGGTGTTGCACAGTTCTCCAGTGAGAGTAGACAGCTTGATGCTTAATTTTTACTTCAGAAAGAGATGGTATTTCCAGCTGCTAGATCCACTGAAGAGCGACAGCATAAAACACTAGATGCAAGTGTGGTTGATATGCCTGTGGTATCTTTCCGATAGACTGGGGGAGACCACAGGGGAAAAGGAGACTTGGTTATCATACTGAAGCTGCTGATTGTTGTTTATTAATTATTAACTAGGCTTTTGAGTGCCTGCTGCGTTTGAAGACCCAGCTCAGGAAAATGACTAGGTATTTAAAACAGCATAGAGTCTTGCTAAATAGTTACTGTGACATTAGAAGCAGTCTCTGTTCTCAAAAGTATTTTAAAAGCTGAAAGGGAAAACATGGAAGCTGTCACAGGAGATCCTTCGTTGGCATAAATCGAAGCCTGTGGAGCTACAGTGATGTATACTTGTTGAGCCTTGCGTATTCAGGCTGGAATAAACAGCTTTAATAGAGCAGTAGAGCTGCTGTGATTTATGGGAGTGCCTATACTTGCTGGCTGTGGTTTCTGTCCCCACCCTGTTGATGGCTGTGACAGAGCTTTCACTTACTTAAATGGGGTTGAGATTTGTCTTGCTGAACACAGCTTGTCCTTTCTGTTGAGCAAGTTTTAGTACCTACTTGACCTCCCTTCATATTAGTAGATTATTGCTGATCTGGATAGATGTAACCCCTTTCTAATGAGGGACAGCACACTCTGTTTCTCCCAGGGATGGCAAACACTTGTCTTTGCTGATAGGTAAGTTCACACCATTTACATTGTGCTGCTTTTCTGCTGAATGGAAACCTTAGAAGAATAACTCTTTTCTTGTTGGTGCTGGTCTTTATTCCAGGAGAGGGAGGTGTTCCTGGTGCACCGAGGTGGATGATGTCAGTTGTGGTCATTCAGTGCCTGAGTGTCTAGGGTGGAAGTCAAAGATAGTACTAAAAGCCTGATGATGTTGCTGACTATCTGAGAAGCTTTTACCTTTGGAGAAGTTTATCTGGCTTCTCTAATATTCTCCAATTCCTGTTTTCTAAGAAAGGTGTTTATCCCCATGTCCTTTTGAAAGCAATGTGTATGTATGGATGTACCTGCACTTCTGGAGCACCAGTTCCATCAGATGCCTCTAGATGTTAATTTTCCTTGTAGAGTAAGGTTGCTAGAGATCTCCTAAAGCTGTATTTTCAGTATTTTTTACTGCTCTGCCCCTTGTGGAGTAGAATCCTCTACGTTAGCACATGTTATTCCAACATCTTTAAATCCTTGAGGAAAAGAGAAAGTACTGGAGTACAGAAGATTTATGAGTATATGTAACTTCTTGTTCTTTCTGTACACCTCAGTAATTTCTCAAAGCCTTTCAAAGAATCAAACTAGAGTACTTGCTGCTTAAATGATCCAGAAGCATAGTCCTGGAATAACAAATCAATCAATTTAGACCTAAGTGTGAAGTCTACTTAGTGGAAATCAATCTGGACGTGCCTTACAGGTAATGTCCTTGCTCCATGGAAGTCAATGGGACTTTTACCATTGACTTCAGCTGTGTCAGGATTTCCTTCTTGGAGCCTGTTCCTGTTACTAATGACGTTACTGAAAAATTTCATTAGGAAAGTGTTTGGATTCCGCATGAGATATTTGACCTGTGTCTCAGGCACAGATCTCATGTCACTGTTATTGCTGTGTTGGGAGAAATGCTGGGAGGTCAGGCTGACCTCTTCCCATCCATAGAAAAAAGGAGGTATTTGATGAATTTGGTGTGCTAACCATCAAGTTGCCCTGAGCTCATCAACATAGCGTTTTCAAACTTGTGGAGTCGGTGTCTTTTCTGTCAATCCCATCTGGTCCCTATTAGATTGAAGAGTATTCAGGCATTTCCTGGGCATAAGCCTTTTATGAATTTCAGGTTTAGATTTGTACTTTCCCAGTAGGTTCTCCCGCAGCCCAGAGGTGCTGCAGTTGGTATGGGTGAGTGAAGGTCTGCTGTTTGTAGGTAGGCTTTGGAAACAGCAGAGGTGTGCTTCAGAAGCAATATCAAACACTCTGGTGAGTCACCCAAGGCTCTTAGTCTGCAGCATGGTGTTCTTTGCCCTGCTTACCATATCCTCCATGGTCCTTCGGTCCAGCTGGGAAAATAGATTGCATTTAGGCTGTGAGCTGTGGGCCTGGTCAGCTGGTCGCAGCTAGGCAGGAAATCTGAAAGGGATTTTCACTCCTTACATCTCCCTGGTAATAGTGTGGCCAATAGATGAATGCTGCAAATCTCTCTCATAATTTTGCGTAGGTGGTTACGCTTTCTTTTATTTATTACTCTTTAACCTTATGAAGATACTGGATAAGTGTACCAGTTTTAGAATGTTTGAACACGCGTGTAGTAAAATCTCTGCGAAGGAAATAGTTTAATGGAAAGACTTGGACTAGAATATCTTCTCTTTCCTGTAGCAGAGTTACTGTCTTGTAAGTAATGATTATGTGCAGTGTGAATGGGAAGGTACTAGAAATGTCCGTGCTAGATATTCTTCTCTATTCTTTGCATTACCTGATTTGAAATAAAAATTGATCTAATTCTCTCTGCCTCCAACAGCTGTAGGATTTGGAATGGATCCTGACTTACAAATTGATATAATCACAGAACTGGATCTGGTGAATACAACCCTGGGGGTAACACAAGTGTCAGGACTACACAATGGCAGCAAAGCATTTTTATTCCAAGGTGAGAGAAACATCCTCAGTTTTCTAATTGTTCTTCTGTCTGCATGAGCTCATAAGAGATTTGATGCTTGAGTGATTCCCTGTAATGGTGGTCTTACTTAACTGTTGCTTTCTTTTATTTCTCTTTATTGAACTTAGTTCTTGAAATACAGATGGTATTTTTTGTGTGTGTGTGCTGTCAGGTAGTTGCAAGGGTTATTTAGGGAAGTATTTCTGGGTAGGTTTTCAATGCTCTCCAATATTTATTTTTCACTAAATATGTCAGTGTTTCCATGGGATGGACTTTGTTGTCTTCTTTTGTTTTGTTTTTTTCTCTGTGATCATATACATGCAGAGAGAGACAGCTAAAGCTGTGTAACTGTGAGAAAGCATTTAATGTGTAGGCACCAACTGGTAATGTAGTAAATCTGTCATCAACTTTGTGAAAACTGCTAAAGTGGCCAGATAGAACCCTTCTGTATTAACTTGCCCAAGCTGAGTATCAAAGACAGGATAAGTCACTTTGAATTGTGATTTTACTTTCCTCTTTGTTAAGTGTTCTAACATAAAGTTTGTAAAGTGTTTTAAAATGATGCTGATTTTTTTTTTTTGGTGTTTTCACTGAGTGAAATTCTGGATGTGTAGTGTTACAATGTATTTAAGTAAGGCCTAGATTAAGGGACGATGTCCCATGGGGTGGAAGCACTGAGTTGCTACAGTATACTAATTAGGCAAGAAAGACATTTATATGACTTGAGATTAACATGTGAATTAAAGCATGATTGGGAACATTTTTATTGTGGAGATTTCTTAAGTTTTTTCTTTACTGTACTCAGTGCTGAAGTGTGTGTATTAGTGTTTCCCTTTTTCATATCTGTCTTCTGTAGTTGTTTTTAGAGGCAAATGGCTATCACCTCATTTAGCTTCAGTTCTGGATCTGCAGTGCTAGCTGACTTTACTGTAAATAATAAAGGAGGTAGGTGTATAATCTTAGTTCATTCTTTATCTGGCCAAGGCCATTTTAGGAGTCAGAGCAGAGAGACTTCTGCAGACCACCTCAGGATTTGTTTCCTGTCTTTTGTGATACAAGAAGTAGCTTAATTTTCACTGATTCCCAAATTAGTGTCCAGAAGAGCAGCATTGATTCCCTTCCTTTAAAGATACCAGCTCTTTTTCTTTTGATACCCTGACTCCAGGTTTGTCAACAATATTAGAGTATAGTCATCCCTCTAAGGACTGCAGTGCCCTAAATATGTTAATAATTCCAGTTGCTATTCCATGCAGTTAATTGCAGCCACACTGATGAGTTGCTGTGGTGAGTTTTCACAGACTGGTGGCAGAGCTGTAGGGAAGAAGTCTGAGATGTGTTTGTCAGGATTTTAGTTGAGACCATTGATACTGAAAGTAGCTTTGAACAGTTAATGGTGAAGATGGTTTGGATATTCTGTTCTTTTCTCCTTGGAGTTATCAACTTGTAGTTTAGGAACTTAGGACTGGTGTAAAAAAAGGTGGCACTTATAAAATTCATATGAACAAATAAACTGGAAGATAGCTGTGTATTCATGGGAAGCAATAAACAAACATTCACTGTACAAAATGGAAAAACAGTATGAAGACTGTAGTTAGGTAAATAAAGCTTTTTTAAATTCCTAGAACAGAAATTATTCTTGCTAATGCACACAGGAATAGCCCTATGCTTGAATATTGCCTTTAGTGTAAAAATTCCTGGAAGGTGGCTCAGAAAAATTACTCTCTTCTGTAAAGCTCATCAGCCCTTGGATCGTGAGAAGACTGAAGGCCTTTGCTGTCATCTGGGATGGAAGTTTGAAGCTGCCCTATTGTCTTCATCCCTTCTTGTTCATTTCTGTTATTTGTTAAATGTCAGCAGTGTGTTGGCAGCTGTATGGATTCCCTTTTACTAACAGAGGTGCCTTACTGTACAGCTACAGTCTGGCTGTGTGCCAGGTCCTTTGGCTGGAACCAGGACAGACTCGATTTTGATTTTTCTCTTGCCATCCAGTAAAACCAATATAGAACTCAGAGCAATGTATGGACAACTGCTATGTCTAAGTTAGAAGTAATACTTTCTCCCACAGAGATTCACAAAAAAACCCTTTGTCCAACATGACAAAGAGGAGAAAAGTCTTGAAGTTAGTGTTTAGTTTCAGAATTACTGTATCCTCTTGGACCAGCTATTCCAGCTTGGAAGATGTGTTACTCAGAGCCTCTGGGCAGGGCAGGACCTGTTTCACCTGGCAGGATGATTGCTGCACGTGGAGCCACATTAGAAGAGCTCTTCCCTAGTAGGCTTTCACTGCTGAGGATTCCCTAGTTAGGAAATAAAGAGTTTGTATGTTCTTTGGCATGTGGTTTTTACAGGGACAGTTTTGACAGCAATGTTTCAGGGCTCTGAGCTTACCTAAAAGTTCTCTTTGGAATATTTTCTGTCTTGTGAGATGAATTTTTAAAAATGGCTGTGCTGGAGCTGTTAAAACTGAGAGTGATCTTTTGTGTCCCAGCAAGTTTACATCTTTGAGGTAGGGAAATGGTAATTTTTCTCCAACCTGGACAGTTATATGTCCAGGATAAGTGAAAATATGGAATGTTCTCCTACGCAAGATTCTTTTTCTGTGAATTAAACCATTTGAAAGAGAAAAAAAAGCTCTATAGGTTTTGAGCATTCTTTCAGTTGCCTTTAGAGGCAAAAAGAGGAAATGAAAAAGAGGGCTGATAAGAAGATATGCACAAAAGAAAGAGTAACTTATTTTTAATTAGGCTTTTGATCAGTGATATCTCTCTTACAGTAAGTGGCATACTGTTTGTTACAGAGTTTCTGGGGACTGATGTCATGATTTTATTTATCCTAGAGAAAATGTAGAAAGACTTTTCCCTGGAGAGTTTGTGATTTTAGTCCGAGACCATCCCAGTGAAGCTGGTGGAGTATTCTGATTTTTCAGTAATACTGGTATTAACAGCCAAACCTCAGATTTCAGCTGCAGTGTGAAGCAGCTTTATAGGCAAAGAAACAAATTCAGCTCTGTTGCATATTGTGTGACAGCGTGGTAGAACCCAAGTGGCAATTGAGAGATGTGGGTCGCCTTTGGGCAAGCAAATCTGTTCCTAATTCAGAAAGGCACAGAAACCTATAATTAAGTGTAGTCATCTGAGTGGTCCTGCTGGGCACAGACTTTGATTGTTAGAGTGTTTCAGCTGGATTTTTGATGTATCAGTTCCATTATTTGTATGTTTCAGTTCCATTCTTGGTGAAATGGGGATGAGGAAATTAAGAAAAAAAGCAGTGTAAGTGCTGACATTGGGAATGAGAGGAAATATAGATATGTAACTCATAATTGCAATTCTGCAAACAGTCTGATTCTTAAGATCTCACACATTGTGATGTCTTAATTATGTATCTTTTAATTTATACATGCAAGAATGGGGAAAAATGTCTTTGTGGGCAGACGAGTTGCTCTGGCATGAAAGGACAAAGGAGGGCGAGTGGAGATTCTTGACCAGAGTGCTCTTGGGGAATGGGGCACCCCAGATCCTGATATCTGTGCCACATCTTCTCAACTCCAACCAGGAGGCCAGTGAATTCAAGGAAATGATTCTGGGGGTGGGTGGAAAATCTGCCTCAAGAAAATATATCAAAAATACAATTTTTTTCACCTAATGCCTTATAATAACATCTTACAAACGTTGAATGTAAGACACCTATAAATAGTGTCTTACAGACATGACAAATGTACAGGATCAGAACAGGATTATACTGTAAATTGTAGTACATTAATAAACCCTGAGCTATTGCTCCCTTGATGGGGCTCAGTCCCGTTCTGTTTCAGATGGCAGGGAAGTAGGGCTTGTCCTGACTCTGACTTACCAGGATCTTGAGTTCAGTGGCAGAGGACAGCTCTGATGATAAATATGGCAAGAGAGTGTTAACTGGTCATCTTGTTTCTAGACACACTGAGACCAATTTTTGGCCTAGTTGTTAAATATGTCATTGCTTTAACCAGTTTAACTTTTGTTCCATTCTCAGTTCTTGTAGCGGAAGTAAAATTTTATTCCTTTTACAAACTGTGAGCTATGCTTGTTTCTTTTTAATGCTTCCTTGCAACATCTCTTTTGAACTAACAGAGACGTAAAACCTTTACTTAAACAGTTTACCCCCGCCCCCAAAAGTTTATTAGCAGTTTGCTGTTTCCTTTCCCAGCAATCTGGCACTATTTTTCAAGTTAGCCTTTAAATTAGGAATGGTCTTTTTACTCTATATACTGTGTTTAGCACTCAGCAGAAGGAACCACCAAGCACTGTTCGAAGTCTAGGGATATACAGTGCTTTGTTCTTGACCGTTTCGTGACTTGTATTAAACAACCACTGGATTTGTAAGAGAAACACCTGGCCTGGAGCTCCTGCAGCACAGAGTTCAGTCATGCTCCTTATTCCCACTTTGTACTAGAGACTGCTGAGTTCTTTTCTGTACAGTCATGGCTCCAACAGGAAAGGTGAAAGAATAACAAGTATCTTAAAGCACAGAGAAAGGCAGTGTTTTTGTGAGAAAAAGAGTGAAACTTGTTGAGTTCCTGAAACAAAAGAACTGTCCTGCTTCAGGCCAAAAGAGAGATCAAAGCTACACTTCTAAGGCAGGTAGAGGTGCCTCCCAGAAGACTCTCTGGAGCTTCTAGATGAAGTGCAGTCCTCTGTTGGTGTTTTCCTTCAGTGTTTTATGAATCCTGACTTTAGACTAATTCCTCACTTAGAGAGTAGAAGTGTTTCCAGATCCTACTCCAGGAATCTCGGTCCAAGAAATCAGGTTTTGCAGTGCCAAACTGAAAGAGGTTTGAATGCTGGCCAACTTTGCCATGTTTTGGTAGATAAGAGCAACTGCTAAGTTGATCTCATAATCAGCAGTGGGCACACACCCTTTATATCATGAATGCTAGAGCTCAGCTTCTCTTAGGACAGTCTTCAGGATACTCTTCTGGTGCCCTGGCAATGTGTTTGGGGCAGCAGCTCAGACTGAGCTGTGCTCACTGAATTCCAAGGCCAATTCCAATTGAAGGCTGCTGCCTTTGTCCATCTGTGCTGAACTTCTCAGTCTCAGTGGGCTGGGTGCTATGGCCAAGGTTTAATTCCACTTCAAGTGTTAAACTCTGTTATGCTAGCATAATGTGCAAGGTGTGTGAGCTGCAGAGCTTAGGAAATAGCCAGGGACTGCATGAGAGGGAGCAGATAATAGCTGAGGGAGGAAACATGTCATTACTCTTCCTGGGGCAGGTGGTGGGAGGTTTGCAGTGAGTAGGAGAGATAAACTTTAATTTTGGAATTCAGGCGTCAATCCCTCTTTATGTGAGATAATGAGACAAGAGTCACTGCTTTCTGTGGGATCTCTCCTGCTATGTTTATAGCAAATATTAAGTATCAGCAGTATTGTTTTTACAGAGTAGAAATATGACAGCAGCAGAAAAATTAGGAAGGCACAACATGGGTGGCTGGAAATCTTGGTTCTGCCTTCAGCTGTCAGAGGAGAGAGTAGCTGTAGTACCTTTTCCATGATGGTGTATCTGAATATCCCATCTTGTGGGAATGCTGGGGCTTTTGGGGCAGAGCCTCTGCTGGCAGCCCTCTCCTTCACGTGCTTTGTGAGAGCTGGCAAAGCAGCTGATGACCCTTGCACCATTGGAAAGGAATGTCTGTTTTTTATTTTTATTGTTTTTTAACCAGGTATTGCCCAGCATCACTTGGACTTGTGGCTGTGTTTCTGTGCAGCTGGTCCCCTCCAGCTGGATGAGATTTTTTTTTTCCCTTTTAAATGACACTTTCCCTGAGGTGCTGCTGGCCTGGGTGACGGGCTGGGCTGTTCTCTGAGGTGGGGCTGGCCAGAACCAGCAGCACATCCCCTTACAGAGGTGTCCTGCAGCTTACCACAGAGGTGTCCTGCAGCTCACCACACGGGTTTATCTTTGTGGAAACTCTGCAAGCTCCTTGAACTTGTGAGCTTTTATTCTATTTTTTAAAGGTCAGAGTGAGGTGTTTTGCCATTGTTGTGTCATGCTGTTTAGGCCTGCTCTGGTTTCTACAGGGATGGGTAAATTTGGGGTTTTACCCCATGTTGCCTGTGGGGTTCCTGTCCTGGGAGTTTACGAGGGAGAGGCAGCTGCCATCAGATAAAAAGCTTTTGTGTGTGTCCAGTAAAAACACCTTGACACTTGAGGTGGATCAGCCTCTTGCTGCCATCATGCAGTAACATCCAGGTGTGGTTACATTCCTTGGTGCTTAACTTTGGCTGTTTCTCTTGTCTCTCCACTGAGGTGTATCCCTTCTGAGAATTCCCCTCTCACCTGGGCATGGCACAATTGGTGGTTCACTCAAATCTGATCTGCTTTCAGGGCTGGCTGCCTCTGAAGGCAACCATGGGCACCTCTCTTGGCAGTGTGTGTCTGTCCCCATGATGGAAGCTTGTGGCGTTGTGAGAAAGAGGGCCCAGCCCATCCCTTGGAGGGTGGGATCCTCGCTGGTGCTCCACACTCATCCCTTGAGATGTTCCCCTGTTTTTCCAAGCTCCAGCCTGGTCCATAGGAGCTGCCCACCATCCCAGAGTGTTGACAGAGGTGTTAGCCCTTTGTCAGAGCTGCTCTGTGGAGCACTGCTAAAATGAGAATTTAAATAGGATGCCAGCAGCTGGGCCGACTACAGCCGGCAGGATGGATGGAGGAAACCGTGACTTCCCCAATGGAGATGGTTTCTAGGCTTGTGTCTGTCAGCAGGCCTCGATCCCTTCTTGGGGTCTTGAGTGCTTGCCCTGCTTTCGCCCCTTCTTTCCCTGCTTTTCATCCCTTCCCTCTGTAGAAGCTGGGAATGAGAGGGACTTAAAGCTGGAAGTCGAGAGACAAGGACTGAGTACGTAAGTGACAGTGACATGGCTGGGATGAGCAGGGTCCCCTGGGAGTGAGGAGTGACACAGGCTGGTGCTGGGCACATGGGTGAAAGCAGCTGGATGTGGTGAACTCTGACAGGCAGGGCAAGGAAATGGCCTCAGATGGGGAGGGGAGAAGGGAGACAGAGCTGTATGGAGGAGCTGCAGGCCAAGAAGGAAGCAGGCGATGGCCAGGCAGGAAAATTGTGACAAGGACAATACAAGGACTTAAACTTGAGGAAGGAGGGAAGAGAGGTGCAAGCATCAAGAGCATGGTAAGGGGAAAAGCAGCCTGGAGAGAGAGGCATGGGGCTGGATGGGAAGCACAAAGACTGCAGCCTTGGGCCAGGGGAGCAGAATTAGGTAAAGATTTGCTTATGGTACAGGCAGCATTAGGGCAGCATAATCAGGAAGAGCCCAGAAAGTTTAGATTTGGTGTTGCTGTAAAGCACCCATGATGTGTGCTGATGTTTTTGGAGGATGCAACTTGGATAATGTGGGGGTTTATATTAGTGAGTTAGAACCTTACTTTTGCTGTGTTGCTCACCTGTAAAATTGAGGCTCTAATGTCCTTTCCTCTAACAACAGTGGTATGGAGAATTCATTAATATTTGTAGAAGGCTCAAATACTGTGCTGGAATAATTACTTTGGTAATTCTGCCTTCAGAGAAGGATTTGAATGTGGTAGATTTACTGTTCAAGGTAAGCCTTGAACAATAAAAATAAGGCAAAACTTAGGATCCTTGTTTGTTAAATAGTTTTTACTCTTTGTTCTTTCCTTTGTGCACTGACTGTGAGGCAGGAGCCCCCTGAAAAAAGGTGTGTGGTCCTGTAATTGAGAAAGGTTTTGGAATATTCATCCCCAGAGGGTTGAGCAAGGTTTGGCTGTGATATTTTAATTCAAACATTTGCCTAAATTATAATTATATATATACATAAATGTGGCTAATGTTTTAATGTGTTTTGTATATACAAAGCAATTTTTTTCTTTCAGTGAAACAGTTAGTGTAAGTATGGTTTTTTCCTTTGCAAAAACCATTTTCAGAACAGAGAAATGATCTGGAATTGAATACAATGAGCTAGGAGGGGTTGAGTGAGATAAATCATCTTCAATGGAGAAAATTAAAGATCACCTGAGACATAATTATTAAACAATGCATTGAGGCTTTGAAGATACATATACTATTAACTTCATCAGTTCCCAGAGGTAGTTTTTAAAACACTCTAATACACCCATCCTGTCTTGGCTGTTTCTTGTTTAATGTTTGAATTATGTTAGAAACTCGTCTAGGTGTAAAATTTATCTAGAATATTGATATGAAGGTATAACTTGTAAAAAATTTCAGAGTTTCTCATTCCATATTCTCTTGTTTAAAACCCCTGTCCCCTGCTTCCAAGCAAGTGTAGACTAAAATAGAAACTTAGTCACATCAAACAACAGTGACCAATTTCTACTTCTCGGTATTTTTTCCCCCCCGTCCTGAATGCTGTCATGCTGCCTTCTGTTACTTGACATTTTTTGGATTTCCCATCATGTCTGCAGTGATTAGGAGAGAATTCTGAGCACACATTGCCTCTGTCCTTGACAGTTATTTTTGCTTTCCTGGGAGACAATAATTGTGCTACTTGTCTGTCTTCATTTGCCACAAAGGTAAGTACAGAGGGGAAGTGGGATAAGCACTTCAGTACTTCTGTAGTGTGCTAAAAGCCTTGAATGCTTCTGGCAATCTGTTGACAAAGTCTTGTCATGAAGATGCACAGAAAGGAAACAAAAAGTTCTTTGCTCTTTAATGGGCTGAGAGGGGGATGCAGAAATTAGTTTCTGATACTGCTAGTGAGGATATTTCACACCATGTGAGCATCTAGGTCCATACAATAAAAGTAACTCAGATAAAAGTAAGAATAACAGCTTGAGTTTCTTCATCAAAATAGGAATACAGCAAAACCTGACTTTTTCATGCGAGGATTCTGGCAAATGGATACTCTTAAGCCATATCATACTGTAATTAGATCCTTGTTTAATAAACAAGTATTAAAAGTGGAGTAAGATTATTTTATAGCAGCTTGTCAGATGGGCCCATATGCTTGTTGGAGCTGTGTGAAGGTGGGGTGAAGCAGAGTTGGCACCTGAGTAGCCCTGGGTAAAGAATCCTGCCCAAGCCCCTGCACCTCATTGCAGCTCTGGGTTGCTGGGCAGATGCTGGGTTAAAAATGGGCAGAACTGGAGCATTGGTAGGTACTGCTGAGCTAAAACTGCTTGAAATGCAGAGGATGGGAAAAGCAACGCTCAAGAATTGGGTTCTTACTGTAGGCAATGAAACAAAGTGGCCCATTATGGTGTACTTTGACCCCAAGGGTGAAAGCTTTAATTTTAAACCTATTTTAGAAACTTCTTAATAACTGAGAAAAATATTTACACTTGATCAGCTTGATTAAATTACTTCTAAACACAGCTACATCTTTTGCCTAAAAGGAAGTGGTGTTATTTGAAATTACTATCACGTGAGGGGTTTTTTTTAAGATTTTGTACCTGAAAGAAGTACACAAAGGCAGATTCAACCTGACCTAATGAAGGAGCCAGACATGGACCATATCGTGTGGTGAAAAATTCTGTCTTGAACTATCTATCAAGAGTAAAGATTAGATGTTACTTGAGACCTCAACCTACTTCTTCTATGCCAAATTCTAGAACAATCTAGCCACCTGTGGTGTGGGTGTATAAATGACACACAAGGGGAACATTTTTCCTGTTTTTTTTTTTCATTTTTACCACATAAATGGCATGAAGCATTCATGTCATACTGCGGTGGTTTTATGGCATTATATAATGTAATTGCCTTGCCTTTTGTGGCCTCTTCAATGATACAAAGTGCAGAACATCAGGTTTTTATTTTTTCTAGTAGAGTGGGCAAAAATTGGTTTTGGCACCTGATGCCCACTCTAACATGGGACAAAATCCTTAGTTTTAGGTTGCGTATCTGCTAAAATAGCAAATTTGGTCCTGTAATTCTGATGACAGGGATCTGAGAATCACTATTTTAGAGCTGTAAGTGCGGCAGCTCAGATCTGATTTTGCTTCCTAAAAGCCTCTCGTTGCAGCTTTTCTGTCCCCCATCCTCCCTCCTTTGTGGCAACATTTCTTACATTACAGCAGAGTTTGCTGGGAGAGAGCTGAAATGGGAGAAATGGTATAGGGTCACTACAGCTGCAGGGACTATGTTGGAGTCTTCCCTTGCACCTACAGGTGACTCCTCTCTCTGAAGCTGTGGGTTTTCCATTTGGCATCAGTGGGAGCAGACGCTTCCAAAGGAGATAAATTTGTGTTGTAAAACTTAGTTCTCTATTTTGTAGCCCCCTTCTTTTATTTTTTAATGTTCATTTTTAAAAAAACTTTTTGTGAAGTGGAACATGGCAAAGATCTTCTAAGAGCAAAACACATAGAAAACTGCACTGTGGAATTTAAATACTTTTTGCTTTTATGATGGACTGTCTACAGATGGCATTCCTATCTGCCTCTGTTTCTCTCTACTTCAGCTCATTATGAATAATAATTCTGAAATTTTAAAGCCTCTTCCTGGGGACTGGGGAAAATAACAAAGCCAAGATGTGTGGGAGGAGAGCGGGGTTTGCATGTGTGTGTGTCATGATTTTTCTTGGTCTGTGGAGGTCTCTACAGATGCTCATCATGCTGTTTGGAAAGTGAAACAGCACAGCCTTAAAACATGGTATTTGTAGAATATTTTGGTAAATGCTGATGATTTGGAAACCTCATGTATTGCACTTACCCCAAGTGTTCCTTTTAAGAGAATGTACTGACAAGTTGTGGTAGGAGGACCCTGCAGTATCAGGGTCATTTCCCAAACAGTGATCTTGTTTGGGAAATGGTGGCAGTAATTTACATTTCCTTCATTGTAACTAATTATGGAGGCAAGAAAAAAAGAGTTTCTCTTTTATGATAGCATTGCTCACATATTTAAGTCATGTTCTCTGCTTTAGCTTTTTGTTCTCTGATACTGGCATTGCTTTGAATGTTTTTTGATGTCTTGTGAGTGCCGGCTTTCAGATGGGATATTCTGCCCGTCTTGCTTCGTGCCATCCTAATCGCTTCAAAATGTAGTCATTAAAAAAAAAAGTAAACATTATTGCTGGTGTTACTGCTAATGGCAAGAAATGCAGAAAAGGGGGGACACATGTGGCAGTTCTATTTAAATAAAAGCTTATTTTCAGAAACAAAGGCTTATGGAGAAAAAGGGAGCTCTTAGTACCCCAATCACGTTTCCTGTTACGGATGAACCCACAGCAATGGATGCTATCAAAGTTGTCATATTTTATTCATGAGTTGTGGTATGCTTGGGTGAAATAAGAAAAGCAATGCTCCAAATCATAATTATGGTGTAAAAAGATAAAACAGTTATTATTGTGACTTTTTAAAAGAAATTATTAAATTTCTCAAATAAATCATATAAAACTCACGGAGAATGACTAAGTATGTTATCTATTTATGGTTCTTTGTTGTGGGTGTTGTGAAACACTTCACCAATAGCGTTTATACTTATTCTGGGAGAAAATATAAATGTGTGCCTCTGTATGTTCCAAGTAACAAAGACATCTAGAATATTGAATGTAAACATAAAGAGGCTGACAGCAGAAATTATACTTCAGTAGAGAAGGGCTCTGACAAATGTATTATGCCTCATGCTATTATCATGCAGTTAATAAATAAAACAGACACCCAGGATTTAATTTGCTTTAGCAATAACACGAAGTGATTTTTTTTTTCCTCGGGGAAGAAAACAAAAGGGAGAATTAGTTCATTAAACACGTGTTGTTTAACGCTTGTATAAATCATATATAGAGTTCAAAAAAAAAACCCAAAACCATAACATTTTAGCAATACGTGACCTGTGCTTTAATATTAATTAAAAAACTATTTAGACTGTCAAGTCTTTGGGAGCTTTTGAACCAAGAGCGCACTTCAGCATATGCTTGCTTCAAACTCAAGGATAATTTCAGTGTCCTTAGTTGGATTATTCATGTGATAAAATGACTAGAAATTAAAACCTATGTGTAGGTGTACCCAGGTCTGTTAGCTGCATTAGGCATAGTAACCTCTCTCCACCAGAGAGGAGAAACCAAGTCAGTTTTCTGCTTTTAATGAACTATTTCAAATAGTATTTTGATTTACACATTTAAGAATGCAGGTTTTCACCAGGGAGGCAAATTTTAATTTCTGTGTGGCCTCACGGAAGTTGGACTGGGATTTTCAACAAAGTCAGAGTAATTTAGGAATTCAGCGTCTCTCCTGCTCTGGTGGAATATGGTACTTAAAATCTTTTTGAAATAGGTTACTTCTTGGCTGTATCTGTTATATTAATGATAAATTTAGGAATCATAAAGCACTTCAGAAGTACTTGGGATTATTTATTTAAAATATTGTTGCCATAAATTATGAGCAGTATTTATTATTACCAGGAAGAAGGAAGAGTGCTTAATGAGAAATCAGAATTATTGCATACTGCTTAAAAATATAAATGGATCAATCTCTCTGCGTGTTCTATTAAGCTTATATTTTATTTTTGGATTACCAACACATTTGGAGTTAGAGTAGGAGGAAGTAAGACCAAACATACAATTAGTATTTACTTGCAAAACTTGTCTTCTATGTCTGATTTCTGGTTCTAGGGGCTCCTCACCTTCTGGTACTACCTTAAATTTCCTTTAAACAAATGCAGAACATATTTTGCAAGTTTTGGTATATATTATCATTTTAAAAAGCAATCTCTAATATTTTTGTGTGACTTCAAGCATACTTGAAAATGCTTTGCAGAAGGGGAGGAAAAAAACCATTGTTTAACTTGCTTTTGCATGAAGCCATATTTTTGAGTGGCTCATTATTTGTGTGTGACATTAGTATTTAATATACTCTCGAAATAGATCCCCCAAGTGGCCGGTGGCCCACTGGGAATGAGTCTTGGTACTGCATTTTCCAGGTGTTGCCACTGGCTCTGTTCACAGTATTGCTGGTGTAAGTCCATGTTCTTTCTGTTAAAATGTTATTATTTTCCAAATTTGCAAAGAGCAATCTTTATAGGCACAGTAACATGATACCTTATCTAATGTAGGTAAACAGCAGAAAAGATGATACAATCAGTGACTCCTGAACTAATTAACTAACAACACATGTAATTTGATTAACTCACATGATTTAAGAGCAGATTATGTGCTTTTAGTGATAGTGAACTTCTGGAGCATTTCAACGAAGCATTTAATTTAAGGGATCAACCATTTGTAAACAGTCTTGGTTTCAGCATGAATCCCTTGAGGAAAAAGTGGAGCCTGCCTGAGAAGATGAGCTCAGCAGCCACTTAAAATGCTTGAAATAAGTTCAAGGAGCTGGTTTGAGTAACAGGTGATGTGTAGCCTCAGCAAGGTGATGTCTGTTGGGAGCAGGATGCCTGCTCCGAAGCGCCTTGGCTGACTGCAAGTTTCTGATCTTGGTCCATAGCAGCCAATTGGTTTGATAACAGTGTCAGTCACTGTTATCTACTGTCAGTCACTGGGCTTTGAGTCTAACCAGGCTGCTGCTTCCCCTTGTGCTGCTGGAGAGGTGACTCCAGTGCTTTCTTTGGTCATTCTGCCCTTGTGGGTGGAAATGACAAGGTAAAACCCTGGAGGTAGGAAGCCCATGTGGATTACAGGCTTTGCTACAGCTTTCTGCCACTTAAGGCACCTTTGGCTGGCTGGGGCTGGAGAAGCAGAGGTTCTCAGAAGGTTTGGCTGCCTTCACTCTTGGCATGTGTTCCTTTCCAGGTCTTGTTCAGTAACTGCTGCTCTTGTTTGTCCAGAGTCCTCGATTTCCATGGTTCAGTCTGAAACGCTGATAAAGCAAACAAAGGACTTGAGGCTCTCTGACAACTACTTAATTAGCATGAGTGTGGTCACTCTGGCTGGTGCTCAAGTCAAGGCAATTTTCAAGAAGTGAAGAGTGTGACAGTAAGCCACTAAATCAGCTAAATTAGTGGTTGAGGAGAAACTGTGATTTGATAAGTATTCTCTGTTTGATTTCTTCAGTGCCTCAAAATTCTCCTGCCCCTGGCATCTGGGGTGTTAGGATTGGGTTTGCAGTAGCTTCCTGAAAGGATTTTTATTTATATGTATATATAATTTTAAACGCTAGATGAATTTTGTTAGGAGAGACCTATTTGTAAACTAGTTTACAAACATGTATATCAAAATGACAGCAATATATGAGCGTGTATAGCCAAGGGTAGTTTTGCATGATGCAAAAGTAGAGTTTACATTGAATTACGCTATTTTCCCTCCTTCTCTAGCGGAACTGCTTTTGCTGTATAGTCATGGGAACTTACCTTTGTGACATTAGCTGTTCACCCTGGTAATTGCTCCATCCTCTAATTTAATGAAAACCCATTAAACCGAAACAATAATTAAAATGAGACATCATCTCTGTAGGAGGCTTGCATATTAAAATCTCCAAGCATTTCACTGCAGACAGATCTTATTCTTGAGAAACACTGTTTGAAGCAACATGTAAAAAGTGATTTACAATGAATAATCATAATTTAGAAAGCTATGCTGTTGAACATGATTTCCTACTGTTTATTACTGATTCTGAGTGGAGCTAGCAAGGCAAAAACATTTACAATGTCTTTTCATGCTGGCGACAATACACAGAAGCAGAGATGTGCTTATGAGAATACATCATGCCCTCTTTGGTCCTCCCTGCTAGCATAGTTTTTTGGAGAAGGGTGAGGTGTTTTGGCCCCTCTCTGTGGCTTGCTGGCAGGTAGAACAGGTGGTCCTGGTCCCCACTGTTCCAGTGCAAGGGCCCCAGAGAGCAACAAAGTGCTGGCTTAGTGCCTTAACATAAATTTACATTTATTTTCCCTGGGCAGTACCCCTGGCTGGACCCCATCATTTAGCCTGGGTGGAAGCAGTGCAGGCAAGTGGATCTCTGCAGCACGGTGTGGGCTGTCTGCAGCCTTAGTGCTTATGGCTGAATTGAGCTCCCAAAGTGCTCTGAGGGATGTACATGGCTCTGTGCCTTTTCCTGTGACAGGAGCGTTTTGTGAAGTCTTCTGTTTTCTTAGCATATAAAGAGAAATTTATGTGAATTTATCCCCATAGCTCTAAATAAAATATTGGTGGTATCTGCAAACATCTACATTTTTCCCTTGGTAAGTAGGAAGGGACGAGTACCTGAAGCATTTTTCTGCTTGGCATCGAAATGATTCATTTTTGAGAAGATCCCCATAATTAGCATTAGCATCCTTTCTGGGGATTTTCGGGACTTGTGTAGACTGAGGAATGTTTTTAGAAGGGTGGAAATGAGTGAGAATGGGCATTTATCACTGGTATTTTGCATTGTTGATTGGGTTTTTTTGTTGTTGTTGTTGTGGTGGTGGGGTTTTTTTGTTTTTACCTATTCTTCAAAAGACGTTTTTTGAGACCAGTGTGCAGAGAGGGAGTAGGTGCACTGGATCCCGCTTCACTCAGAGGCTTTGGTGAAGCACCTGCTTCAGTGAGCAAGAATGGTTTTGTGATGCTGTTGTGTGTTTTCATCCTCAGAAAACTGTTAGGAACTGCCTACACTGAGAGTTGCTAGTTTTGGATCATCCTTCTAATCTTGGTTTCATTTTTGTAAAGCTGGTAACTTAAAAGTGGGGCACTGGGGTGATTTTTTGCTTGTTTAGTTTTTTTAAATACAGTTTTCAGTTTTATTGGATTTTGCCCCTAGCAAGGTGGAAGCCAAAAAGCTGTAATATTCAGTTCGTTAATTTCTATATCTTAAATCCAGATTCTCTGTTGTTGCAGGATTAATTTCTACTTGCTTGTCCAGAGTGACTGTTCAAAGGTTCTTCTGAAAGCATGTTGAAGCAAATAGCTTTAAAATGATTGAAGTTACCAATAAAGCAATGTGTTCTGCAGTATGTTCTCTGCCGAGGGAAGTAAAAGGTATTCAAGCAGGCTAGTGAATGATAAAATGTACCTATTGCTTTAGAAAATGAGTTGATTCAGAACTCAATTTTAGTATTTTTCCTCTAATGGAGGCATCTATTCAAGAAAAATTATTCCCTAGATGGATTGAGATTCAGCTTTTAACAACTGGTGTGCATTTTTCATCACTTAAAATTCCATCCCAAATGGTCATGTATTTCCCTCCGTACAGTGGATTGTTGTCACTGTCAAAGGAAGCTTGGTAAGACCTTTGCTTTCTTTCCTAGCATTATCCTTTTCGTTCTCTGACTCATTTTGCCTGCTTCTGTGTGGTGGTGATTTTCTTACACTGTTCCTAATGGAGCTGATGCTAGCTCCTCCATTTCTCTTATCTGGGACTTCTAATATGTTCAGGGTTACAAATGGCAAAAGCCTGAGGTTTTAATTTTTAGCTGCTAGAGCTCATGATGCATAGGGCAGTGAATTCACACAGGAAGATGTGACTTGAGGGTCTAAATCAGGTTGGGTAAGGACTGATGGTGACCCTGCGTTACTGTACCAAATTCCATTTGTCATTTAGGGTTAGTGTGCACTGAAATACCTGCACAGTTCATCGGTAGGAGGTAAAACTAGGCCTGACATTGTTGGTCCCAGAGCAGCATCACCATTCATTTGGTTCCATGGTAAAGTCAAAACACCAATGCTGAAATAAAAGTTGAAGACGTGTTTGGAAGGTGCTGATAGTGAGTATTGTGAGTAGTTAGAGTTCTGGGTAGAATTTCTCAGTGTGGCTGAGGGTGTAGGAGCTTGCTGCAGCTGGGCAGGGTGCTGTGGTGTGCCCTGCAGGTGCTCTCAGCACAGCCAGAGCCATGCTGTGGGTGCTGAGCCCCTGTGTCAGTGTAGCCTTGGGTGCTGCTTCCTCTGGCTGCTCTTCTTTGGCTTGGCAGGGCTGTGCTGGTCAGGGGCTGGATGGGCTCTCAGGGGACAAGGCATCCAGGAGAACACATCCCGGGCTGTGGGGGAGATGGTAGCAACTAATTGGTTATTGTCTGCAGCTGGCACTTCTTCCTTGGACCCACAGCTTAAAAAAAAAAAAAAACTGAAATCAAGCAACAGATAGGCTTTCTCTGACATAGGTGCATCTTGTGCTTTTGTTTTGCTGAAGGTAGAAAGTTGCCTTTACTTGATACTCTGAGATGATTTGTGTCTCTTGGACTTGCAAATAAACTGAATATGCTTGCTTTCTTTCCTTGTTTAATTTTAGAAACACTCCAGTATGTTTTAAAAAACCCTCCAGACAGTCACTATTTCAAATTAAGAAAACATAATCACCTAGAAGGGCATATGAAAGTCGTATCTGTGTTTGTTTATTTATTTTGCTGAGATTGCATTATCATTCAAGCATGAAGCGATGTTTCACTGAAGATTGCTGTATAAACCTATATTGTTCTATATTATGTAGGAAATATGACATTTCATTACAAGCAGACAGTTATTTTTATAGAGAGCATAAAAAGTATTTTGCCTTTCAGGCACCTGTGGTGAGGGGGTGTATGTATTCTCAATTTTTCTTTTTTTTTTTTGAAATGTGAAAATCTACCTGAAAATAGAAGGCTCTTATTCTAAATGGATTGTACTCCCAGATCATTTGTATGGTATTTTCTGCAGAAATCAAGCCAAACACAAACAGGATGTTCCTGGGGATGGTGTGTGTGAGGGCAGACACTGCTGGAGAGGTGTGGGAGGCTGTGCCGTGGGGACAGGAGGTGGGCAGTGCAGTGTTGTCCTCAAATCCCCTCCTTCCCAGCATTTGGGTGCCAGGTTGCAAGCCCAGGTTGTGCTCAGCACCAGGATGGTCTCTGCTGCAAAATCCCAGGCTGTGTCCCCTCTAGATCCCCACCAGCCTTGCTGGGCTTCTCAGCTTACAAGTCCAGTTGCATTTGCCATCTTGCCATGGAACTAGTGGGAAAGTCCCCTTGTAGTTACTGAGATTGGGCTGTGAAAAGCAGCATTTCTGTAGACATTTTTGGATCTGCAAGTGAGTTTTTCACCTGGCGTGCAGTAGGGATGTCCCAAGGTGCTGGTAATGACTGGACTTGTTCCCCAAATGCATAGCAAGTGTGTTAATTTCTAAAAGCCTGGTTATAGAACTACATTTGTACCAATTACACTAACTTAGTGTTGCAAAGCAGTCTGTAAATACTATTTGTTACCCGGTGGCTTGGACCCAACACTCTGGAATTTCGTAGATTTGGATTTTACCGATTTTAATCAATAGTGAACAAGTATCAGTGTTTCATGTGGTTTTGGTATACTCAGGTTGTGGGTTAACCCTGGCTGGGTGCCAGGTGCCCACTCAGTCTATCACTCCCTTTCCCACTGGGACAGGGGAGAGAATAAGATGGAGTAAAAAACCCCAGCAGGGTGGGATAAGGCAGTTCCATTACAGCGAAAAGAAAGAAACAAGTGGAGATCTGCCCATGCAAGAGCTAAGGAGGAAAAAAATCAGTCTCTACTTCGCATCAGCAGCGATGTTCGGACACTTCTTGGGAAGCAGGGCTTCAGCACATGGGATGGCTCCTCCTCCCTTCCTAGATTATATGTCTGAGCTGATGTCATAGGGTATGGAATATCCCTCTGGCTGATTGGGGTCAGCTGGTCTGGTTGTGTCCCCTCCCAGGATCTTTCCCACTCCCATCCCCTTTGATGGGGGAAGGAATGTCAGAGGGACAGCACTGCTCGGCAGCAGCCAAAACACTGCTCTGTGACCAGCACCTGTCCAGCTACCAGTGCAAAGCACAGCACTGCAAGGGCTGTGTGCACTGAAATACAGAGCTTTACCTCAGCCAGACCCAATGCAACTCACAGCTAGGAAGAGGTGGTAGAGAATAGGAAAATATTTCAAAGTATGTTTCTCATTGAGGTAGTCAGTGCACTGATGAATCAGTGAACTGATTCTGAGCAAGGAGCCCTATATTTTTGTATAAAATTTGATGGATAGGTGGTGGGATGTGGGCCTTCCTATAATGAGAAACTGTTAAGTTTAAACATATATGTTCCACTGACAGCACTGCCTGTGCTTTCATGTGAAAGAATTTTCAAAAGCTTTTGAAAGCTTTTTAAAGTTATATTTTATTTCTGGTAATTATGACACCTTTAAGAAAAAAAAGTTATGAAGGTTTTAACGTACAAAAAGTGATAATTATCTGTCAGGTCTTGGACATTTTGCCTCTGAGTCTTGCTTGTGCCTTGGAACTTGGTACCAGTGGGTTGCCTGTTTGTATAGATAGCAAACTGGATATTGGCCAATTTATGGGTCTATGGGAGACACAGTTTTGTATCTCTTGTATCAGCTTTTTAAAAAGAAACAACATGATATTTATGACTAATAATAACACCTGCTAGGTGAAGATAATGATACAGATCACAAAAGCTAATAAATAAAGACAAAATCTGATCTTCTGTGCTGGATTGTTTATTTTTCTGTTCCACTATATGATGGTAGTGGAGATGATTTCTGCTCTTGGAAGCTTTATCCTCTGCTATGGTAAAAGTGGCATTGGACAGACAGATAGTTTGTTGCTCTGAAGTGGGCACTATATTTATTTATCAGGGGAATTTGAGCCCCTGGCAAAGATTTTTAAATGATGACTAGTAATTTTGGATGTCTAATCTGTAGTACTTCTCAGGGGTAAGCCATTCAGAGAGCAAGCATGGTACGAGTCTGGGTGTGTGAGCTCATTTGGAGGGCTTTAAGTGGCACAGGAAAAACTGAGAAACCCGATTACCAAACCTGCTTGAATACTTTTTCCTTGGAGTTTTGGTTTTTGGTTGGTTGGTTGGTTTTTTTTTGTTTGTTTTTGTTTTTTTCTTCCTTGCTGTGAAATTCTGAATTGTAATTGTCATCAGTCCTTTGTGTGTTACATTGTGCATGCTGGGCTGGATTCTCAGCATTCAGTGGAGTTACCTGGTTTTCTACCAGCTGAGAATTTGTGCCAACATTTTTGGCTTCAAAGTAAAACCTTTGGAAAGAAAGCACACTGGGTTTCTGATTGGTTGTGACATCCAGGAACTGCAAGTGGCTCAGATCTTACAAATGTGTGACAAAGGCCCAGCATGAGAGACATGGCAATGGGCGGGAAGGTGAAATGCCATGATTTCTGTGTTTTGTTGTTAATTGTCTTTCATAATGATGATGTAAAGTGACTAAAAGGGTGAATTAAAAACGAATGTGGTGGGAGATGATGATTCTTAGAAGATCAGCTATGAGAAGGCATGATGCTGCTTGGACATCATAAGGATTAGTGAGGCTGGAATGCTTCTGCATCTGCCTGGTCAGGCTGTAGTTTAATAAATATTGTATGAGCTGTCATACTTTGCTTGTTTAAACTGAGAAATCCCTGAAACGGCCGTGGATTGCAAGCGTGTCTTGTATTTATTTCTCAGGCAGGAGCACAGCCGTATAGCATTATTAGGAATAATACATCTCTGCCTTACACTGTGTAAGGACAGGTTTCCTGTGATGTATGAGGGAGAGGTGGTAACAGAGTCAGTGGTAAAAACTGAAATTGGAGCTTGGTGAATTGTGTTGGGAGGGGCTGTGCCTGAGATTTCTCAGAATTTAGGAGCCTATTTATCTGACTGCACTAGACCTTATTTACAGCAACTTAATCTGCTTGCAGCAGACACAAATGGCTCAGCATCCTGTCAAAAAATCCATCAGAAAATCAGTAGCTGACCAGTTGTGAACTTGTCAAGGTGAAAAGTGGGCATGCTGACAGAGATGGCATTTGGGTTTTTCATTGAAAGAATGCAGTGGTGGACCATGGTAGATGACTCTCAAAAATGAAAAATATTGATGTGAAAATGAAAAATGGATCTGAATCTCTCTGACTTAGCATTTTTACTAGACTGTTATTTCCCTTTTTTTTTTTTTTTTTTTTTTTATCTTTTAAAAACAAAATTCTTAGATACAGAAAGAGAAATCCACGCAGCACCCCATGTGAGTGAGAAGTTAATTCAGCTCTTCCGGAATAAAAGTGAATTCACGTTTCTGGCCACTCTGCAACAAAAGGCATCAACTTCTGGAGTTATATTGTCCATCCGAGAGTTAGAGCACAGGTAAGAGGAATTTGTTTCTCTCTTGCAGCAGCAGCAACATAAAAGATACTGAGTGCTCAGTGGTCTGTTTGGACAGTGTGTTGAGATGGTAGATGTAAAATCTAACATGCAAATGAGAGCCTTTCTTCATAGTTTGCAATTTGCTACCTTTTTCTAACTCTTTTTTTATAGGAGGAATTAATTATTTATGTATCCTCATCTGTAAAGTAACTTAAACGGAAAGATCAAAGCCAATGTAGTATAGATGCAATGCACTTTGGAAGTTACAAACCTTGTAATGCAAAGTTTATTATATATGCCTTGGAGATTGTCTTTTCATAAAAGTTAAACTTGCACATTTCTTGCTTCACTATATTTTATAACATTATAAAAGAATATGTTTTCTTTGAGATTCAGCGACTAAGCTATTAAGCAATTAAGCTACCTATAATTCTGTGTATGTTTCCTTCCCAGCATAAATACATTATATTCCTGTTTCATGTATGTCTCTCCCTCCCTTTTTTGTTCTGGTTGTCAGTGTAGGAGGAAAAAAGAGATCTCTTTTATTACCTGTTTTAGTGGCAGACATCAGTTCTTAAAAAAAAGGTGTACTTTGTATTATGGTCCATAATACAATTCCAGTGACATTTCAGTGTTGTTTCAATGATGTTTCAAAGTCTGTGTTGCATCATACAATCTCCTATTTGTAACTTTGTGAATGCTTGTTTAATAATTTCTTAGGTCTTGAAGGACTTTTGTGTCTAGTCTGACACATAAAAGACTAGTGCTGGTCTTTCCTGTTGTAGTACAAGTAATGGGACATTCTTTGGTTGCTTCCATTTCAAATCTAATACCAGTTATTCTGCAGCACTTTTATTGAAAAAGTCCTATTCATATTGGTACATGGTACATTAATCATGTACATGATACTCAGTAGTTAGCCCAATTTCTTCAGTTTTTGTTGAGAGTATATGAAGGAAAAGTCAGTGGCTTCCTTATGACCAAATTGTCACTGATGCCTTTTCCAGTGCAGCAGCAGAGATGTCCAGGCAAGGCTCCCCATTAAGGGGAGGACTTTGCTATTTCCCTGTTCTATACTTTCCTGTCACCTCTACTTTTTTATTGGTCTTTTACATTATTCCTTTTTGCATTTTTTAGGCCATTGTCTCAGACTAGAAGAATACTGTTTTACATTATAGAGGGATCTTTCCCTCCATCTCTTCCCATTTTCCTTCTCTTACTCTATCATTCATTTTGCATTACTTTTCAATTTCTCCAAGCTCTTCCAGCTGTTGTAGCTCTTTGAAGTCATGCTTAACAGGATCAGTTTGCCATGTTAAGAGTTTGTTTATTATTTATTTGAGAAAGAGGACATTGAGGACAGCCACTGAACAGAAAAAGGCTGTCATATGCCTGCACTTAGCAAAATCCAAGGTCAAACTAGACAGGCAGTGATGATTATACAATTCAAGGCACATGGATTTTTAGATATGGCATCTACTGAATGCAGCTCCTTGAGTCCTCTATCTTGGCAGGCAGAGGTTTGTAGGGAGATGTGCTATGCAAGAGAAATCGTGAACAAAATACACTGCTGTTGTCCTCTCTGGCACTGAGATTATCTATAATATTTAAAATTATGACATCTGCTTAAAAATACATAGTTGAAGGATTGCCTGCTAGTCTCAGTTAAACCTTTGTAGCTGTGTGTCATATAACTGAGGAAGTTTCAGTCTCTGTAATTCCATGCAGGAGTCAGAACAGGCGTGTCTGGTGTTGCTCTTGACTTCTGTTGCTTCAGATGGGTTACTGAGGGTATCCTTCTTTTTTGGACTCGCTGTGTATCCCTTAAAGCCATTGCTTGTTTCTCAAGTTGCTACTCAGACCTTGGTAAGGACTGTACTTTCAGATCCCCAGGTCTGTGATGACAGAAATGAATAAAGTGGGTGACAGTGGAGAACGTACTTTTTAACACCGATGAGAAGCAGAGAACAAAGATTTGGGGCACTACTGAAGAGGACTCTTGCCGCTGGCTGGGGGTCTGTGGCTCAGGCCCGGGAAGCCGAGACCGATCCAGAGAGAATGCCTCGCAAGAGACAAACTCCCAGGAGGTCTATGATGTCCTCTGCAGGGGAGCTGCCTCAGCAGGCCTCAGTGATTCAGCGTGGCAGCGATTTCAGCTCTTGCCCTGCGAGGGCACCCCGGGCTGGGCTGGGGACAGAGATGAGGGCTCCGTTTGGCAGTTCCGCAGGAGGTATCGAGTACCCAGCGAAGGGAACTCAGTTCCCTTCACAGACTGAACTCCCCGAGGTTCTAGGGGCAGAGAGAGGGGTTTTTATAGGGACACCAGGGGTGGGTGTGAGGGGGTACAAGCCAGTGGGTTACAAAGGATCTACATAAAATCTCCCAGAGGACTGTGGGCCTAGTTTCTCTCGCCATCACCTAAGTCTGCTGTCTCCAAAGGGGTCTTGTAAGGGAGTTGTGCAATCTCCTTATCTCAGCAGGCTTCCCTCCAGGGCAGCGCCTGGGTGGATCCCACAGAGGACCCTGCTTACATTACATCAGTGTAATAGCAGAACTTTCAGGTTGATAATTTTTGATGTTTCTGTAACAGCTCCACTCACTCTGTAGCTTTGCATGGGACCTGAAATGGGTGACCCATGTCACAGGGGAAGCCTTTTATTAAGTGTTGCTCCCACTAAGCTTTTGATCATTATCGTGGTTCTGTTCTTGATGACATCCATTTTTTTGGTCAAGCTTTTGCAATTCCCCCTGTGTCTATGAAAACAGACACTGCAAAGAGAATAATAAAGAGCATCTTTATTTCATCATGACTAATATGTGTGGGAGCAAGTAAAAGGGTAGAATTGTTACTTAACCAGTATAGTTTTTGACTACAGAAAAACCAAGAACTCCTCTCAATTTCTTCTCTTTGCATAAAGTAGGAGATATTATAGTTAAAGGCTTGCTTTTTTAACTTACCAGCATACCAGAAGTGGCCAAGTTAAAAGTTCAAGCCTTCAGAACATACAGGAGGTCAATGAAAAAAAGAAGCTGTGGTAGCTGTTGATACCAGAGTTTGTATCTCTGTGGGAAATGTCTTTTTTTGTTGTGCACAGATGAGAAATAGGTGTTATTCCAAGCAACGAAAAGGTGTGTGTATATATTCTACCTTTTGATGTAGTGGAGATGATTGTCCTAAGATAGTAATGCATAGAATGCCTGGTTTAAATTTCACTTCTCTAGTAAGTTTTAGCAGGTTTTTATTTTCCAATAGAATGGAGCAGTTAAACTGAAGATAATAAAATAAGATTAATACAATTTTTCTTGAAATCAGTAATTTAGATATACTGTTTTGTTACTCTAAATGGATTATTTCATAGCAATTAGAGATTTGCTGTTAATTTATATCATCATTTGATGGACAGGATTTATACAACAATGATGACAATGCATCTTTGTTAACACATTTTGTTGAATCAGCTTAATGATGATAAAGACTTTGTTTTCATGCTTCAAATGTATTAAAGTAAATCTTGGGAAAAGGAAATTTTAATTAATGCAGATAAATTCTAATTGGACAGTCTGATAGTTTGTGCAGACTGTGTGTATAGTTATCTGGAATACAGTGGTAAATCTGAAGATTTCTTAAAAATAAAAAATAATATAGTATGGACAGACATGTTACTTGGGGATGCAGAAGGTGGAAACTATTTTCTTGATTGGAGAATTATGCTAGCCAGTTCTTCCTAGATGGGCTTTGTGAGCTATTTTGCTCATAACCTTTGACTCTTTAGACCACCAAAACACTTAGAAAAGGCTGTCAAGATATTGAAATTCCACAACGAATTCCTTATTTCAACAGTGATTTAATACAGTTTCACCTGAAGCTGTCTGCCTGCTCCTTACCCACTCTGGCCTTGCATGGTCCAGAGCCCAAGACCATTAGTTAGATGGAATCAGCATTGCCTTTCAGCTGTTTAATCTCTGGGTTTGAGATACATTGAGTGTTCTTCTCCACCACTGGCCCAGATCAGCATCTGGAGAAGTATGTCAAGGATATTCAGGTACCCATATGTCATTCTTTCTGAAGAGTGTTTCATAACGGGAGATTTCACCATTATGGAACAAAGGGCTGAGTCATAAGGTGATTGTTTTGAAGATTTTCTTACAGGAAGCATTAAAAACCTTTTTTTTTCAAAATATGCTTGTAACCTATGTCTAGGACTGGAACTTCAGACCTTTATGCCATGCCAAATACTTAGAAACCTGTAAGCTGATTGTACTGCTATAGTGAAATGGATTTACTGAGTCGAGATCTGCTCCTTCATGATGTAGCAGTTGATATAAAT
The DNA here is from genome assembly GCA_013400515.1 of Erpornis zantholeuca. Taxonomy (NCBI): domain Eukaryota; kingdom Metazoa; phylum Chordata; class Aves; order Passeriformes; family Timaliidae; genus Erpornis; species Erpornis zantholeuca. Next base: position 124,237 of record VZTN01028711.1, read on the forward strand.
ATTCAGGGAGATTCTGATAATTGTGTCAGGCTCATAGTGGAATACTTTTATTCCTTGCAGGTCACTTTGGGTGGGGAGGTAAAATAGGTGCAGGTCTTCAGTCCACTGTTAGATACTTCCCCCAGGTGTCACCATGAATGGCTCCTGAGGCTGTTGAGGAGCAGATAGAAAGCTCTATGTTCACAAACAACAGTTGGAAGGCTACCAGGCCATTATATGTTTAATTAAAAACACAAAGGGGTAATAAGCTAGTTAAATTATTCACTGAAACCTATCTGATGGAAAGAAGTCTCTGCAAGTGACTTCTGACCCTAGTTGTAAACCTGAAAAATTGGATTTACTCCCTGCTATGTTTTATATTATTCTCTGCAAGATGGACATACACATATTGGATTTCAAGATGCCCAGGATTCAGAAAGGGAAGGAAAAACTCTGCAGATGTATCCATTAACCTTTTTCTTTTAGGGTAAAGGATGTGTCTTTATGAATATTTATATGTTGAATTGCTAAACTGGAAAGCTGTAAAGAGAATATAAAGATCGAGCCTTACTTCCCACCCCTCTGAATGAGGTGATGTGAAATATGTGAGGCATCTACACTTTTTTTACCTTCTCAGAAGGTCTTTAGAGATGCAAATGCAAATAGAATTGTGTTCACCTGGTTCTGTTCTTGGGGTTAAAGTACGCAAAAGAGTAAAGTGAAGAAGAACTGTTACATAAATCTTGCACTGATTTAAGCATTGTGAGAGAAGAGTTACTACTGGAGGAGTTCCCTTCCATCCTGTGGCTTCCTGCTGAGAGCAGGTGTTTTATGTACACTAGGCTGACAATTGTTGTCTCTCTGAAGCATTAACATGCTGCTCATAACCAGCTGTTGAAACACATTCATTGGACCACGTTGGCAACTGGAGGAGAATGGCTGACAGTTCGAAACTCTTTAAACCTGAATTTGGACAGTGCAGAAATGTTATGGTCAGTCAGGAGCAGGATGTGTGGGTCCCCCAGGAGTCTGCTCCGACATGCTGAGCTACTCTGCTTGATTGTTTTGTGACCTCTGATACAGGCAAAGAACCAGGATGTCTCAAACTTACACTGAACTCAACTTTCTGAAAGCTGTCTGCTGAATTTGGGCTGCTCATTAAGAGTGTAACTCCCCTAAATAATAAGACAGATGCCTACAACATGTTATTAATGTTCATTTGCATGGTTGATGGTAGTCTGGGTGACGTGTCTGTTTTTTTGGGTTTTATTTGCAGTTCTGTAACGATGCCTGTGTGCTTTCTTTGCTCTGGGCACTGTCTCCAGAAAGGGATGGGGCTGGCAGTGCCTGCCCTGATGGTTGCTGGCTGTGGGAAGCTGCCAGAGCTCGTGGCAGTGTGTCAGGGAAGGTGGAGGCTGCCTGGGACTGAGGGCATATGCTTGGAGCAGACATGTAGTGGGCTATGGGAGAGGGCAAAGGAAAAAAATTTAAATTTTTTCTTGAGAATCTATGAGAAATGTGTTTGTTATCCGGTGTGCAACAAGTCAATAATTACATACTTGGGAGAGACATCAATTATTTATTTCAGATCTTCCCAAGCCTGGGTGCTTGGTGGTTTCACTCAAACCAAGCATACCAACAGGACTTTCCACGCTGTTATTTAGACACAGAAATTCAGGGTTGGTAACTTTCCAAGTACAGCCCCTCTATTACTACTGGTTAGTAGTTTCCTTACAAGTTTTGTAATCACAGCTAACTTCTGTGCGTGCCCAGGGGAAGGGTCCTCACCTCAGCAAGGGGTCTTTTTGACCTGTAGGTGTGATTTTTTTATGTTATAATAGAGATAATTCAGCTAAGGGATGGATAGACCTTGAGTTTTTTGCCAAGGTGGCAGTGTATAAATACACATGGAAGGACATAATGATTCACTATATCCTAATAGTTCTAGGATGGTTTTCACTAAGGGATCTAACTGTTCCACTGATTAAGTGCCCTTTCTTGATGATTAGAAAAGTCTTAATTAGACAACTTAAAGTATCAAAAGAATACTGACCAGTCCAGACCTAAGATGATTTTGGCATATTGCACATTTTGTAACATGTGGAATTTGTTATATTGTAAGAAATCACTGAAAAGCTGCTGAATTTGAGAGAGGTTAGAGGGAAGAACCTTTCTTCTAAGGGCACAGCAATTAGGGTAATTTGTTTTCAAATAGTGTAGTTTCACTCAGGTGGCAGACCTCATTAGTTAAAAAAGCTGTTATCCTCTTGTTTTATTAAAATCTGGTGTTTAGAGACTGTGGATTAGAGAAAGTCCTCAGATACCAGTGCTTTGTGGATTGCAGATGGCTGACTGGGGAAGCAAACCTTTGGCCAAGGGTTGTGGATGATGAGCCCTGCAAGGACAACTGCAGGACAGAACTGCAGGAGTGAATGTACAAGGTGACTTGGTTTTGGACTGGTGGTATGTAAAGGAATGGAGATTTTCTTTTGTCAGGTTACTTTTCAGTAAAGTTAAGACAGTGTTTAGTGTGAGGGTGGTTTTTCTGTTGTTTTGTGTGGGTTTGTTGCAGGGTTTTTTGGAGGTATTTTTAAGGAGTTGTAACTTCACCTTACTCCGAGTGATACTCTTTTCTGTCCTGTTGGCTGTGCTAGCTCTGAAGCCTGCTAAGATGCTGTACTATTTTTAGGTGCACTGTGCTCAGCATACTCGATTTATTAGGACTAGGAGAGAAACCAGGATTTTTTACAGATAGTGGGCAGGTTGCAGCCACGGTGAAGGTAGATTTTTAGACATATGAAATGGAAACAAATTCCTTAAGGTCAATCCTTACAATACATGCCATAGAAATATATAGCTGCTTTGTACCAGCTCTGACTCCAGCTGTCTTTTACCTGGCAGACAGATGTTGGGGTTGCTTTTTTCTTTATATGATCAAAGAGGAAAGTAAATTTGTATTAGAATGACCTTTGCCTAGTTGCAGGTACACAAACATGTCATAAATGCTTAATGCCTTGCAGCTTGCATGCCCAGGTTCCATGTAGAAGATGTGTAGAACAAAAGACAAAATGTTAATAAATATTCTATATTAATAGAAGGTGTCGGTGTGGGAGTGTTTATTGTTAAATGTTTCAAGCTAGGCTGGTAGAAAACAATTACTGTTGTTCTCAGAGTGGTCTGAATAGAAAAATAAAGTCATTTAATTGACTGGATTTAGTTCCTTTTGCTTGAAATGGAAGGATAGAAATGTTTGGAAGAATCTAATTTAGGCAGCCATTAGCACAGTGATGTTGAACTTTCAGGCTTTTACTTGAGAGGTTCGAAAGTGTTTAGAATTACATTTTGGCTATATTGGATTTGCTTGCACAGAAGGAATACTTCTGGAATGGAGTAGGTGATGCAATATATGGGATTTGGCTTTTGTGTTTCCCTTTGTAGAAAGTTAATCTGATTTTTCAGCAAGATATTTCATTGTCACAGGTGATCCTTCTGTTCATGACACCTTTTGTGCTGCCTGATGTCAGTCTGACTTTGGTGATATCAGTGCATAATCTCTGCCACAGCAGAGAGTTTTTAATGCTGCATAAGCGATGATTTCCCGTGTATGGTTTTGCTGTGCAGTCTCTGGGTCTGTCGCTAAACCAGCTGTAAAAAGTAGCTTTGGATGGTTTGTAAGTATGGATGTTAAGGAATCATTCCTGTCTTACCATCCAGGGCCACTCTGGCAGTCACAGTCGCACCACATGAGACTTTCACTGCACCAAATGTGTTCCTCAGGATGCACATGCAAGATCTGTGCACTTGAGCGTGTTAAGAGCATGTCTTCAGAATCCAGTGTTTCACAGTGCTTAATGCTTCAGAGCTTGGGATCTTGCCCTGTCACTTTACAGTAACTAGGGTACAAGAACAGTGCCTGTGGAAGCGACTGAAATATTTGCCTTGACAGCTGTAACTTGTTCTAGTTTTGCATCCGCACAGAACTGTGGTGACAACTGCAAAGTGAGTGTTTCCTTTCGTTTGAAGAGATGTATCTTTTCTTTCAGAGGCACTGCTTTTTCCCACCATGGCTTCAACACTGACTTGGGCAGATGCCTGCCAGCTTATCTGCAGCACAGTGCCCAGTGCCTGCTCCTGGCCTGATTTGCTTTGCAGTGAGGACTGCTAGAACAAGATCTCAGTTACTTTAATGTCGCTGTCCAGGCTGAGCCACTTGGCAGCACACCCAACACAGTGTGTCCCACTGTGCACACAGACTCACTTGGTGGTAAGGAACAGCAAAAGGCCAAAGGACTAATGGCCTGTGATTCATCACAGAATCCCTGTAGATTGAAAATCTGAAATCTCTGTGATGATGGATGCTGATTTGTTGCCTGTCTCTAAATACAGCAAGAAGTGTTTCTACAAAGATGCTAAAGCACAGTCTTGCCCGAAGCCATTTTTATCATGAAATAGCACAATGCTGTTGTGAAATGAAAAAGCTATGTGCACAAACAAGTCCAAATAGACTGATTTATGCAGGAGCTTGCTGAATTTATAATTTATAGCTGATGACATCAAAATGACTGATCTCTGGACTTTTCCTGAATTTGCATTGTTATTAAAAAAAATTAAACATTGTGTCTGGGCCAGACTCACAGATATTTTCCAGAAGTTTCTGTGCAGTAACAGTCTGATTTTTACAGCAGTGATTTTTTCCCCAGCATTTGGGAGGCCCGACATCATCGTGTTGCTGCAGCATGTGCAAGGTGAATTGGGCTTCCATCCTTGAACTCCTGTGGTTTTCTGACCTTCTCCTTTACAATGTTAAGCAGATGCACAATGTTTTGACTAGATGGCAACCCCAAGTTTGTACATATTTGCAGGGATGCCATCTGTGCCTGCTGCTTTGCCCTGGGACATCTGTTCAGTAGCTCTAAGAGCATCTGCTATAAGTGCTGGTGCTGCTCCTTTAAAGAGGCTGTGGGGCTTCATTTGGCTCTTGATCAAGGATGACGGAAGTTGTAAAGTCAGAATGATAACTCTGCTTTATTTATGTTTGAATGTAATGAGGAGGAAGGTTGCCAGAATTGAATGCAGAAAGTAGTTCTGCTTTAGTTCCTAGAGGTCTTATAGGAGCATTTAATCTGCTTACCAGATTGTGCTGCTGTCTTCATTGTGGGATATTTTAGTGTTTGGTGATAGGTGTTGGGTTGGTAAAGATCAGGAAATAAAGTGCTATGTACCCTAAGGATGTTCTGGTGGCCACCAGTCCCACTGTTCTTCTTGGGGCCCTGTGCTGGGATCCATAGTCTGTGAGCTCTCCTTCCTTTGGCCACTTGCATAATCTGACAGCAGTGAAGTCTATGAATGAAATGTGGTGGTGTTTGCCACGGGGATAAGATAATTTCTGAGGGTGGAGATGAAGAATAGGTGAATATGTTTCTTTAATGCAGATGGTGGATTAAGCGAACTCACCTTATAGAAATACTTTGCCTTTTCTGCTTCAGGTGTTGTACATGTTCTTATTTAATATTGATAGTGACTTTCCCAATTTTTTTTTGGTCATTACATCCACAGGAGGTGTTTCCAAGTGAAAGTATACTTTTAGGAACTTTCCTCTCCTGCTCTGGAAGTGAAATGAGCAGTCAAAGGTACAGTTTAGTCACTATGGTGGTGACTAAAAGAAAGGGGGAAGAAAAAAAAAGTCATTAAACCTAACTGTGTCAAGCCTTATCCTCTCCTAACAATATTGGTGTGTTAGGTACATAGGGGTTGCAAAAACTGTCAGAAAGAATTGTAAAACATCCTGAGTCAATTGTGGAATAATACTGTCCTTCTGTGACTGTGTGAAGCACATTGCATGGCCTTAAAATATTCCAGCTTTTTTTGATTTGCATAAAATCAGTCTGAATTTAGCAATTTGGACTCTTTTTAATTTCTCTTATATAATGATATTTGAATGAGAGACTGCAGATAAACCTATAAAAAGCATTTGAATTCTATAATTGTGCAGAAAAAGCCAGCAGTAATTAGCAAATAGGGAAATTCTACTAGTGGGAGAATTTCAGCCAAGGTCAAATGGTATTGCTGTTCCATAAAAAACAAGCTTGCTTAATACATGTGTTCTGAGAATTTCATCTGTCAAAATACATGTTAACTTTAGATCATGCCTTATTTAAAATATATGAAAGTATAAATTGCTGCTGAGAAGTAACAAATAAAACAAGAAAACATCACTCAGGTCTAAGAAGTTGACAAGGGGGTTACTGCCTCACACCTTTCTTCCTTGAAAAAGGTCTGGGGGAAGGTAGCAGGGCCCTGTCTGTAGGACAGGCTGACACAGGCTTCATGCAGATGTGATGCAGAATCAGAGATTGTCACAACACTCAGGGATCTCTCTTGGGCTTTTGGTATGGATCTCATGGCAATGGAACAATGGAAAGTTCACACTGAATGGTGATACATATATTCAGATGGTCCCAGATGCTGCAATCTTTTCAGGAACCCTGATTCATTATAATTCTATGTTTTCTTTTACTTCCTGACAAAATATTGGAAAGTACCTTCAAAACACCTGTTAGAGACCCATTCATTTTCCTGCCTCCTATATGGTAGCTTCTATTAATCTCCCCCCCTCCCCATTTTTACCTGTTGTTTTATTGTAGATAAAAACTTGTGCAATGGCATTTGAAATTGAAGATGAGGTAGAGATTAAAAAAAAAAAAATCCATTTATTTCCTCTGGCTTTACTAATTATTTTCTCACCGGTTGATGATTTCTTGCCTGAGTTTGTTTCCCCCCTCATTTGTCTTCCATTCACCAGTCTGCAGATCAGAACTCTGAAACAGAGCTGGTGCACTTATTTCCAAGAGTGAATGGCCTTTGTGTCCTTGCTTTGGAAGAGGCTTCTTCAGAGTCTAGTGGAAGGAGGAAAGAAAAGATGTTTGCATGTGACTTATATTCTGGTAGAGAAAAGGCAACTTCTGAACTGAGAACATCATTGAAGTGTGTGTGTAATCAAGGTCTCAGTGTGAATTACTACATCTTAAAAAATATAAAATCAATGCAAGCGTTGGTTTACATTGCCTTGTGTTTTTTAAATACTTGAGAGAGAGAGAGGTGTTGAGGTAACCCAGATAGTTTCTTCTGTTGGGGTTTTGTTGACTGGTGTTTACTGATGTTTGTCTGAGTTTAACTGTTTGTGATTTGCACCTGTTGAAGGGTGGTGAAAAATAGGTGCAGAATTTGTCTGTCACCCTCCTTTCCTGCCGGTGAAGAGGTAAAACATGGTGTTTAATACAGTCCTGTGGCACTTACTGCATTAGGTGCACATATATAAAAGTGTTAGACCTGGCTATTACATGAAATTTTAAGTAATCTATTCTGTACTATATAAATTAGTCAGGAGATTGACAACAAGCTTGAGAGCAAGCTCTTCTCAATCCTGAGGTAACTATTGACACTGAAGCTTGTCAGGTGAGAAGCTTTGCAGTTTGTTATGCTGTACAAATAATACAGCACAGATGTGATTAAGTGCAGTATCTGAGTGACCTTTCCAGGGCTGCACTGTTGCCTTTACATTAACAAAGAAATGTGGTGAGTGTTTAGCTCTGTGGCTATTGGAGATTATGAAGAATGACCTCAGGAAGCAATTTGCTTCTTGCAACAGGAGATTGTCTTGTTTTTGGGCTCTTAAGCCTCTGTGATCAACCATATATGTATGTATATACACACAAATACTTTGTGTGTGAGGTACTAGAATGTTATGTACCTCTCCCTCAATTTTTTTTTTAAAGTTTTCTGTCTCACTTCTTTTTGTGCTGTGACAGCAGATGGAAATTACAAAATGTTTAAGTATGACATCACTGACAGTACTTGTCCTAGTGCTTTTCTGGCTTGTGAACCAGAAAAATACCAGCAGCAGTGTCTTCTGGATATTGACTATATTGTTACTGACCATCAAAGTAAAGTAATACATCTCCACATTTCATGTGAATGTAATTTAGGTATTTTAATGGGTGTTGGCTGTAATTAATCAACATTCTGCTCTACTATTGAGAAAACCCATCTTTCACTGCCCTCCTTGTGCTATTATGTGCATGAAACAGGCCAGTTCCTTCACAGCACCAGCTTGACTTTCTTTTTTCTGCTCTCTACTGCATGTATTTTATTTGTACCTATGCCTGCTGTGTTTTTATTCAGTGTTGGTTTTGCCTTTACTTCCTTGTGTTTTTCACTTTGTTGCTTGAGTCTTTGATTCATGTGACCAATAATGCTTTTATGTTGCATGAAAAAAACGATGACAGGGCATTGGCAGGATGGAGGGGGGGCTTGAATTTCAGTTGTGGTGAAGACTTATTGTCTTTGTGTTCCCCCTCCCAGCCTGCTGTGACCTTTTCCACATGTTTCCAGCTAGTGTTTTATAGTGGTCTCATAAGTTTCCTCCCAAGGAACTCTTGTTTTTTGGTTATGTTCAAAAACTTCAACCTCATTGGTAAGATCTAACCTTGAAAAAGTGCACAGCCTCCATGTAGTGCTTGTGCACACAGGCTTTTAGGGCCTCTGTTCGTCCAAGCAGTGTAAAATGTGTATGGGAAAATGAAAATTGGCACTCCAAAATTTATTGGTTTGTGTTGCATTTATTTTTTAAAAGTGGATTTCATTACTGCAATTTTTCCTGCCCTACCCCAAATCAGCACCTATCTCTCAAATGCCATGTTAAATTGGTGTTGGCCAATAGGGGAGAACATAACACTGTAGAGGTGATGGGGCAAAGGACTGTCTGGACAATCTAACATCTTCATTTCCTTGTAGAGCTATTTCTACTATGAAGGGAGGTCTGCATCACCCTGTTTCTATATACACAGCTTCATTTTGGCAGGAAAAAGCTGCAGTATGATGCAAATACTTGGTGAGGTCCAAGAGAAGACTTCACTACTTACACTGTCGCTGTGCCCTGGAAGGCCTTAATTCATCCTAGAGAAGGAATTGCTCTCCCCACACCCCTCTGAGGCCAGTTAATAGTCACACTTCGTTAGCTCTCCTGTGAGTCTGACAGCTGAATGAAGGTTTTGGTTGTTGGATGGTTAATGCCAGATGTGGAGGCACCTAATCCAGCCAGGAGGTTTTGTCTTTCCCTTGTAAAGCTGAACGATCACGGCAGTAACAATAAAAGTCAGAAAATGAGTTAAGCACAATTGCATGTAGGGGAGTCCTAAAAATAAACAGTTGTGTTTTTTTAACTGGATTTGCAAGTAGTAAATACAAATTTAATGATTACCTGGTGGTTTCTTACCTTAATGGCTTTTTATTTGTTTGTGGTAGTGATATATGTATCCTTCTTTATTTTTCAATTTCTTACAAAGCCTGCAGTCATACAAAATATTTTGGTGAAAAGAATAAGGCTTGGTTTCTTGTAGTTGCACCTGTTCTGTGGGTGAAAAGAGTACTTCAGTTTCCTGGGCTAACAAGTCGTACTTTGAGCTGTTTTCATGTAATTAGTATTGTTGGTTTTGTACTGCTCTGAATGTATATTCTTGTATCTCCACTTCTTTTAAAAAAATTAATTAGTAGCTAATCCATGCTGAGTTATCTCTTTAGGTTGTGGTGTTTGCTTAAAGAAGTCTATCAGTTAAGAAGAAAGTGACAGGACAATGATTATATCCCAAAGTGGAACTGATTGTTCATGTTTCCAATACAGCTATTTTGAGCTGGAGAGCAGTGGCCTGCGGGATGAGATAAGGTATCACTACAGGTTTAATGGGAAGACAAGGACGGAGGTGTTCCCATACCGCCTGGCAGATGGACAGTGGCATAAGATTGCTGTATCACTGAGTGCCTCCCATCTTCTGCTCCACGTGGACTGCAACAGGTAAGAAAATGTAGTTTGTATTTCTTTAAAAAATAATCTCTACTTACACGCAGGAATAAAATTGGAAAAGGAGATTTTTTTTTTCCCTCTCTAAATACCTCATTCAAGAAGCATGCTTAACTTCTGTGGGATAAGAAAAGGGAAACAAAGTATTAAAATGGAACAATTCATTGTGATTATGAACAAATGTGGAAAAGGTTGATTGCTGACTGGGGAGTATTAAATGCATTTCTGTATTAAGCAGTAGCTGATGTTACATTTGCCAGTGATTGCATTTAAGTGTGATGGATGGGTGTGCAGCCTGTTCTGGTGTGAACTGATTCCCTCAGCATACCTGAGAACTTGAAGAACAGATAGATACATCAGAGATGTTTTAATTTTATTTTACAAAATCAGACAATGCACTTCTACTGATTTTTTTTCTCATGTGGTGCCCCATTTGGAAACTTCTGAGAAACCTGGAGGCTTCTTTTTGCATGTCTGGAACCAGTGCTTTTTATTTTCTGCAGGGTATTCTGCCTCTTCTCCATTAGAAGTTGTGAAGACTCTGAGATGGCATATTGCCAGGAGTTCAAGGAATGAAAAACAGCAAACCTAGAATCTGTCCTCATTGGAATATCTCCTGCTTTGGGACTTGATCTCACAATGTATTATAGTCTTCAAACTTAGTGGCTGATGAGGAAATTTAGAGAGCTTGAAATTGGGACTACCAAAATAGTCTTTATGAAGACTATTTAGGAATGGTTTCCTTTTTAGGAAAACAAACCATTACTTTTGTATCTTATTGCACCAAAATGAATGAAAAAAGATCCTTCACATTTAGTGAGAGGATCAGCATATGCATTTTGGTATCATGGCACTTAAATGGATTGGGTGGTGATAGCAGGTATTTTTTTAGAAGTCTTCATTTTGTTCAGAAAGGCAGAATAGAGTTAGATGAGAATTATAGGAGTATGCATTTATTGGAATGTTTGAAAAAGTTTAAATTTTGACCCTAGTAATTACGAGATACCATTTTTTGCAACTCCATTAACTACTGAAAAATCTAATCTGAAGGAATGTTGCTTATTGGACCTTATTTGGACCTTAGAAGCAATTAAATGCTTAGAGTAATTTTAGTTTTCATTGAGGCAGGAAATACACAGTTTGCAAAGACTGTCTTCATTTCAGTAATTTGATTTATTTATCTTTTCATTATTTATCTATTATACTAGTTCTTTGCATTCAACAGAATGCTTTTTTCTTTGTTTATTGACATACTGCATTTTGGAACAGGTTCTTCATTACCTACTTTGATTTTTTTTTTAACGAACAGCAAATGTGTTTTAGGAAGACCCTTTTTAGCACATTGTTTAGCTGGCTGCTCTCTTGGACTGAATGTGAGATGAAGACAACACAAAATGACTGCCTGGTGCAGAATTCTATCCAGGGACTGGAGAACTGCACAGAGTCATGGTTGTGACCTGATTTTCTTTTCAGTAACAGGCAGAAATAGATAAATACAATTATAGAATGAGCTGTGCTGTCATATGAGGTGACAAGTATGTACAGCCATCTCTGTCAGGTAGCCCCTAAGCAGGGCTGATCCATCTAACTGTGCCCCTTAAGGTGGTACATCTTAAGGTTGCTTCCAGCATAAATCCATACCGAGATGTCTCTGTTAGGCTGTGTATTTGTGGTATTTTATTTCAACTCCTGTGGAAAAGTAATGGAAATAGTTCTGAAAGCATGACTTGAGGACAGATCATAGTAGAAGTTTAAATGAGAGGGGGAAAAAAAAAAAAGAAGTCTCTTAAGTTCCTGAGTCAGCAGTGGCATCACTGTTCAGTGAATCAGAGAATTTTGTGAATGTTGGTGTTAGTTTGATTATATCTTAACCCTTTATGTTTTTGCATTCAGAAAAGGAGTCAGCATCTTGTTCATCTTGGCATTTTCTTATGACAATGCTGTAAATGTCAAAGCTGTGAAAATGAAGAGCAAGTCCATGAGGAGAGCTCCTGAGCACTGCTGAAAACCCTAAACCTTCTTCCTGTTAGTGTTAGGGAAGCTGCAGCTGAAAGTGTGAACAGAGTCCAGCACGAAGAGCTGTGGACTCTACGTGTAAATGTCACCAGGTGTGGGGTCTGGCTCTCAGCAGAGGCCAGGATGCCCAGTGAGAAGTGATGCTTCTGCAGGCTTGAATGAGCAAGAGGAAGCAGGATATGAGTGCAGTTGATACATTCACTGTAGAAATGATGTGGCCCTATTTCTAGGGCCCATCCACAAAATGACTCATGTTCATAGATTTGTTGAATTCAGAAGGCTTTGTTGTTATCATCAAGATATTATCAAGAGGAAATCAAGTTTTCTTCCTCCAGCTATGTTAGCTGGAGAGAGGTTGTCTGTGTGTCTGTGTCTGAGTGTCTCTGCCACAGTCTCACAAGGTATGAAAACAAAACAAGCACAAAGCTCCTTCATTGGTCAAGTAGAATGCATTACCAAAACTTCTTTCATATTTACATTCTTTTTCAAAGATTTTTCCTGGGAACCTACAGAAGATCCCTTTAGAAATGGAGTTAACTATTTACAATTTGAGACAAGTTAAAAAGGAACTTGCCCTTCTCAAGCCTTTTGCTGTGATCTCTCAAAATCCACTGAGGAGGCAACACCGCAATTCACCTGTCCCATCTCCTGCAGAGGTTTGGTGTCATCAGAACAAGAATTTAGTTTCCTGTGTACCTACCTAGTTGAAGAAGTTCTCAGCTTTTTGTTTACTGTTTTTTGCTAGCAAAACAGAGCAAAAAGGGAAAAGAAAAAAAAATTGACTGCCAAAATTAATCCCATGAATTTCTGCTATATTTCTTTAGGGATGTGCAACATTGCTTCCTTACTGACGTGCCTGAATTTGCATAAATGCATTACTTTTGTTTAGGGCGGTGGTAATGTGTTACATATTTGAAAGGCTATTGTGAGCAAGTGATTTGTTAAAGCAGTGTTATTAAAGTTAATCTGTACCTGAGAGTGCATTGCAAGTGTTTGAAAATACCCAGTCACAACCTAGTTTTGCTACAGGGTTCATACTGCGATACCCAAAGCTAGTCTCTGGCCTCCAAAAACTGCAGTCAATCAGAAAGCATTGAAGACACAGCTTTTAATTTGTAAACAGATAGTCAAATCTACTTTTACTCTTCCCAGCCCTATCGCCCACATTATTCTGATTTGTGAAATTGCTTTGACATTTGTACTTGATTATCTTTTGGATTGAATTCAAAATCAACTTTGTTCTTCAGACCTGGATAGGCTAGGGAAAAGTACTTGAGAACTAGCAAAAACCTGTAGCACTTTAAAGCATCACCCTTGAAACAGAGCAATTGCCTCTGTTCTAATGAGATGGCATATGGAGGGGGAAGCATGTGTGTCAGAGGAGGTTTATTTGCCCAAGTACATGTCCTTTTGAAATCAGCTTCTGCTGTTCTTAGTTGCTCCTTTTAGTGCTCCTTCAAGAACAAGGAGTGTGAATTGTAGCCGAGTCTGATGTTAGAGCTTGGAGCTGCTGACTCAGGAATCAGAATGATTTGTGTTGGAAGGGGCTTTAAAGATGATATTTTTCCAGTCTCCTGCCATGGACAGGGGACACCTTCCACTATCCCAGTTTGTTCAAAACCCCACCCAGCCTGGCCTTGAACACTTCCAGGGATGGGACAGCCACGACTTTGCTGGGCAACCTGTGCCATTGCCTCACCACCCTCACAGTGAAGAATTTCTTCTTAATCTCTAATCTAAACCCTCCCTTTATCAGTTTGAAACCATTTTTCCTTGTCCTGTCACTCCATGTCCTTGTCCAGAGTCCCTCTCCAGGTCTCTTGTGGCCCCTTGGAGCCTTCTCAAGCCACAACAGCCCCAAATTTCTCAGCCTATCTTCATGAGAGAGAAGAAAGATAACTTTAAAGTCCAGACTGAAAGCCTGTTGAATGTCACTGGACTCTCCTCACTAACTTAAAGAGCTTTTGTGCTGGGCCTAGACAGTAACTTCTAGCCAGGGATGTATCTCAGAAAGCTGACATAAGAAGCCATGGGTGCACTTGCTAACGTGCTTTTAACATTCCAGTAGGGTTCTGAAAGCTTGGAAAAATGAAAAGACTGCATTAATTATAAATGTACTACTGATGCACAAGTAAAACCTCTGCTCAAAGTAACATGGAAATTAACTTTCCTGCTCTTGGTAGGATCTGTGCCCCCTTACTCTAGGCAAAAAGGGCTTGTCAGGGGTTTTCTGGTGAATGTTTAGATTCAGCTAGAGCAGCTGTGTCATTGTCCTTAAATAATCAGTGGTACTAATGGATATTGATATATATGTATGTATTATCAAATAAACCCTGCAGTACATCTTCCCACATCGGGCCTCTGTTCATACCTGTGCTGTCAGGAGATTTGCAACCCCAAGAGGCTGTCCTACAAGATCTGATGTTTGTCTTCTCTGGGAATTACTGTCAGCAGTAGAGTCTGTGTTGTTTCCCATGGCACCTGACTGTCCACTGGGATGCTTGTCCCCTGTGACAGTAACAGCACAGAAATATGTTGTGTTTAATGGTGTTGAGAAGAGGGAGGGAATAGCATGGAGCCTACAATTTATGAATTGGCAGGTACTGTATCAAAATGCATTTACTGACAATTTATTTGCAAAATAGAAATTCCAAGTTGTTCTCAGTGTATCTTATTAACCTGAGAGGTACGCCTGAAAGGTGTTTTATTTTTATTGTTTTATTTATCATCAACCATAGGTACTCACCTATTCAGGCAGTATCCATATTCCTTCACTTGAACTCTGTCTGTGGGCATAGAAGGGAGAAAGGTGCTTTGATGAAAAAATTAATGTTCTTCAGTGAAAATCTGTGCTGGAGTGCCTTTTGCTGTGAATGCAGCCTGTGGTTTTGATGGATACTCTTAGCTGTTTGATGGAGGGGGTTGGTAAGAGCATAAGAGAATAGATTATAAAACTGGAGCAGCTTGGAAGTAGTCTCCAACTGAAAAAACATGTTGTCTGCTTCTTTTATGTTAGAACAGCGCATTAGGGAATAAAAAATGCATGAGCAGTGAGAACTTTTTAATTGGAAAAATAAATAAATTAAAGTAACATCCTCCAAATATGGGAATCCAAGACCTCTGAGTTCTTATAAATAAGATATTCTGGCTGCCAACCTGAGGTTTTCAACTGATCTAAACAAAGTTCTATGACTTTAATTAAAGTGTAATAAATTTAAAGAAGGTTAAGGGCTGTATTTAAAAGAGGGATTTGCTGCTTTAGTTACTGTAAAACACTTTCTCTTGAGAGGGAAAATGGCGTGGTGGCAGTGCTATGCAGCTAGGTAATTTAGTCTTGCTATTTGAATACGAGTTTGTGACCCAGATTGCTTCTCTGCTCTCCAAGCTGTAGCAGAAGCTGTCAGAGAAATGGCTGCTTGGGCAGAGTGGTGTAATTGTGCATCATGGGTACACCCAACTTCAGATCTGTGGTGTTGTGGACTGGAGTTAATTTTCACCTACCAGTTTTCCCTTTTGCTTGGCAGAAAGGCTGTAAACTGTTTAGCATAAGAGAGATCTCCAGCTGGCATAGCACATCAGCTGCCATCAGTCTCTATCATTACAGTTACTGCAGTTAACTGCACGGAAATGTTGAGGATACATTCAGCATTATTTTCTTTTAAAAGATGTTTTTAAATACCCAGGGATTTTCACTGAATAGCTAATGCATCAGCAGAATGGTGGTATGGGTGTGACCAAAGACTGAAATATATGATATGTTTCAATCCAGTCCCCAATTACAATGAAAATTTATTTTTTTATCGTAAAATATTATTTGAACTCCTTTGTATACTGCATTGAGAGAATTGTGAGAATGCATGAGTATTTATGAAAGTGCTGAAAAAGTACTATGGATAAAAATGGTAACACTCCATATTTGTGCCTCCCTTAGACCCTTTGACCACCCATAGAAGGCAGTAAATCACTTGTAAGGGTACCTGGGCACTGAGCTTCAGCAGAGAGGCCTCACAAAGATCCTGCTCAGTAGGGAATCTGCACCTCCTTTGGGCTCCTTTTGGGAGCTAATCCAGGTGCTGCTGATGTCAGTGGAAGAGGAGCACAAGTCATTCTCCAGGAGTTTGATTAAGGGTCTTCCATAGGAGCTTGGGGCAGAGTTTTAGGGACCTGTGGATCCAGAGTTTGGTACCTGCAAAGCCCAGCTACTGTGGAATATAGACTCAATGATAGTTTTGGTTTTTTTTTCTTTGCCTGCCCCCACCCCTCCCCAGCCCCAGGTCAGAACTGGGGACTTGAGGTGCCTTCTGGTGAATTGCAAATGTTGGTAGGCAGGTTGATGGCTTCAGTAGGACAGGAATATTGTGTTATGCTTTACCATTAGCACCTTGCACTTCTTGTATTTTTATGCTCTCTCTGTCAGAGAGAGGATGGATAATGGTCAAGGGAATGATCTTAAATCAAGACTGGCAAGCCTCAGATGATTTAGTAATTTCCCAGAGTGTGTGACTAGGTGTATTATTAAATTCTCAAGTATTTGTACATTGCTCCAATAGACATGTAGGCATTTTTTAATGTTAAAAGAAATAAACCCTAAATTGGTGTGGTTAGTTACAAGAGCAGTCTCTGAAAATTTAGCTTGAATAGTTTGCCATGTATCTGGATACTTGTCTATGAAGTTTTTTGGGGAGACATCTCCTGTTATTGGCTCTATTTTTATTTGTTTGTGTGGGGGTCATGGACAGAGAGGTGATCATAGTAATATAAGGGTTAACTAGATAAAGCAAATGTTTTGAGCTTTTTCCTTTCAGATTGTAAAAACAATTACCTTGCTCCAGCCAGGCAGATTAACTGAGATCTAAGAAATAAATGAAGTCTTCATTTGAAGTGGTCTGGAGTTTAAAACTACAAGTCACATAGGATAAGACTGGAGCTGAATTGAGAAAATGATAGCATAATTCTAGTTAAATACTTTTGTAAAAACATTAGATCTTTGCCAAAGAGCAGGTGAGAACCCCTCTGAACTATTCAACAGCAGACCTGAGGTATGAGTCTTCACGTAGCGAATAGTACAGAGCCTTTCCACAGGATCCGAAACCTCCTGAGTGTGGTGGGGCATGAGAGGGCGATTGAGCAAACAGGGCTGAGGCTGCTGAGATCTGTTAAACCAGCCCAGAGTTTTATGAAGTGGTTTAATACCTGAGGTGTCTCCCTTTGGCAGTCTAGCACAGTTACCCAAAAGGTAATTATTTTAGGAATCCGATCTTTACAAAAATCCTCAAGTTGACTGCAGAGGGGCAGAGACTGCTTGACTGCATTTCTTAATACCCCAAAACCTGACAGGCCTCATCATTTCATGATTTGGTCACAGAAAACTGACAGCACTCTTAAGGGCAGGGGTGCAGGATCAGTCCCATTTGTTCCCTGGGTGTGAGGAGCTAGAGGCACATGGTGTGCTCAGAGGTGGAAGGTGTCAAGGCTTGGAACCACCGAGTGGGGCTCGGGGGTGCCAGGCAGTGGCACGGCTCTCACTGCAGCAGTGGTGTCCAGCCTGGCCTCTCTGGTGTTTGGATGCTCCTGCAGTATGTAAGGGGCTCAAGTGGGCTCACTGCTGAGTGTGGGGACAGCAGAGTTTCTCGTTCTGTGCCAGAGCTGCTTGGCAAATGTGCCAGTTGAGGGAATGCCAAAGGCAGTCCAGTCTCATGCTTCAGAAGGTGAAGTGTTTCTGTGAGGTGAGGAATACTCCATTTCTACACAGATAAGTGTTCAGTGAGCTGGTTGGTGTAGTTGTCTTGGTTTGAGACAAAACCCAGGGGAGAAATATCCCCCGATAGAAAGCAGGATTTCAACCACCCCTCCCCCCACCAGGTTCGGGAAAAAGAAATATTTCCTCGGAGGAAAATGAAGAGGGAAAAACTATTTATTTAACAAAACACATAGAGAAAGAAAAAACCAAGAAATGATAAATAATGCTAAACAATAAAAAACTGCTTGGGAAAGGGAAGGGAAAAAAAAACCTGAAGAAGTCCTTCCAGCTTTGATCTTTCTCGCTGAGTCGACCTGGGGAATTTCCCCCCCACCAAACCAGTGGAGAGGATCCACAGAGGGAAGCCGATTCTCCCAGTGAGGTCTTCCGAGGTTCTGATGCTCCAAGTCCAGAAGAAAAAGAGAAACCAAAGTCCCAAAAAAAGGAAGAAAAAAACTTCTTCTCTCTCTTCCGCTCGAAGGAAAAGAAGAAAAAACCGAGACGAGAGAAAAAAAAAAAAACTCTTGCCAGCCGGCGTCCCCCACACCTGACCTTGAACAAAGATTCCTGTGGACTGTTTTTTTTTTCCTCCCCTCTCAGGCACAGACAGGCATAAAATTCACTTTCTGGGCATAAAGCAGACGATATAGGATATATCATACACCATAAAAATCACCCCAAGACAGTGGTATGGGGTTTTTTAAATGGGAAAAAAGGTTGGATATTAGCCTCTGCTTCCACTTTAAACATTTTAATGATATGAAGAATCCTTGTTGTGATCTGTATTAAAAATGTAATGATACATTGAAGAAGCAGTAAGGAGGAAGATGGTAGTTTGATCCTGGGCACAGGAGTAAGGTAGTGTGCAATTGCCAATCCTATAACTTCTCCTTGTGTCTGAGACTAGGCAGTAAATGAAAGAATCAGTGGAAACTGCATTAATTAATTGGGCTGCAATTTTAGTGGCATTCTCTTCAGCACGTCAATAGTGAAAGCAAATAACTAATAACTACCGCTGTGCCAACTAAGGCAAAACTTGGACTTTCTCAGCCCAAGCTGAATTTTTCTGTGTCACACCAGCTACTTACCTCAAACTTGTCTGAAACATGTGCTGTGCAGTATCCCTGGGGGACAGCCCAGTCTAGTCTGCAGTGAGAACTCTCATTGACTAGAGCAGAACCATGCTTTCACCTCCCCAGTGTGTCAGATGTGGTGAGAAATGTGCTCTCCCTGCAGAGTGCTTTTCTGCCTGTCTGCTGGCAGTTTCCATCTAAATTTAATTTTAGAACCAATATAATGGCTTGTTCTATGTTTACTGTATGTTTCATATGCCTCCCCAGCTGTGGCCAGTTAGTTATTGTGGAGAGAGTGTAATGTTATCTTTCAAACAACCAAGACTAAACCGGACAGTTGGAAAATACCGTGGGAAAAGGGAAATGTGGGTTATCCAATGAACCTGCAGAAAGAGCTAAGGAACAGGGAATGAGGCCATGGAATTAGTGTTACAGAGCCAGTGGCTAATGGGGAGGAGGTGTGGCAGCTACAGGGAGAGCTGAGTGCCTTAGCACAGTGGTGAGACAACACCAGGGGCAGGGCCCTGGCACGAGCGTGGCAGCAAAGGCAAAGCCTGCGATCCTCAGCCTGCAGTTGCCTTCAGTCACTGCAGCAAATTGGCTCTGGAATATGGATGAGGTTATTTTATGATTATATACAAATCCTTTAGTGATGACATGAACCCCTTGATGAGATGATCCTGTGACAAGATACCCTGTAAAGCAATTAACTTCTCAGCAGATGTGTTTCTGGAAGGAGGGAAGAAGCTGTTTAGTAGAAAGGTTTCTTGTGGCTGACTGAATTTTAAATTTATCTTTTGTAGCAGTGCAAAAAGTGTTGAAATCAAAAGCCTGGTTCTTCTCACAATTGCTCCTATCTTATTGTACTAGATAAATCAACTTTGGGGTTGAGAGGAGCCTGAGACAAAGGAAGAGCAAAAGGAACGACAAAGGCTGCATATATTTTGTGAAGAGGGGCTGTTCCAAAGCTGTAAAAGCTTATCATGCCTCAGGTTCTGCTGAAACTGCCAAGAGTGAAGATGCGTGTGCTGCAGGTCTTGGGCCAGGGATCAGCACATCTCTTTATGTGGCAGGCAGATGGAATAGAAGCAAGGTTTCAGCACTGCCAGCTCTCACTCAGTAAGCACCTTGTGACATACCCCAAAAGCAATCTTAGATTTTTTTTTTTCATGACAAAATGGAGATGGCATAAGCCATTTAATCATGGTTTTACCTCTTCATTCTGGTAGAATTTTATTTTGGTTTGTTTTTCTGCAAGACCTTCTTTGTGCCATTATTTTGAAGCACATTCTTCCTCCTTTGCATTCTGATGTAAGATAGGCTTAATTGGTTACTACTTGTTTCATAGATACTCTAATACAGTTTTTTTATCTCAGATGTATCTTGCTCTAAGGGTTTCTTGTTTAATTTGTGGGAGAGGAGCTTTTCCTTTTTTATATCTTGAAAGAACCCATTGAATTAATTTCTTCCTCTTATTTCTAGAATCTGCTTTTAATTGCTCAGACTTGGTTTGATGATATTTTGCATCTGGGATGTACTCTGAACATTGGGTTCATCTGAGATGGGCTTTTGGTATGTTACTTGGTATGGTAACAAATGAATGTGCTGTGCTTTTAGCTTGTTAACAGTTTGCTTTATTCAGTGTTCTGGTTTAGAACCTGAGCTTCAAAGCTTGCTGAGGTTAAAGGGTGTCTTTTAGGGACCCTGTGAGTTTTAGTATTGTCCTCATTTATAAGTGTATTTGTCTCCTTGACTGCAGTGGATACTTGTGTGCATCATAAAAACCCTAGTGCTATGTGTTTTATGCTCTGGTAGCCAGATAGTGATAGTTGCTCACAAGTGATAAAGAGATGCTAAAATACCTTTGGAGAGTCAGATATTTGTTTGAAAAGTGGAATTTGATCTGTGTAGCTCTCAGCTCTATATAGAGATGTTTAAAGTCCTGAATTCACATTAATCCATAGAAGTTGTGCACATTGATTTTTATAAGAAAAGTCTGTATATGTAGATGACATTCACCTCAGCACTTCAGAAGAATTCTTTTGCCCTGGACACCACCTTAAGTTTTGCTGAATATGGCAAAAATTAGCATCTTCACCAAAACCAGTGACAAGTACTTGGCTCTTGTGCTTCTGTAGATTATGTACAAGTTTTATGGGCAATGCCAGGGACAGGAGCCACATGCTATTGAGCTCACATTTACCTAAAAGAAAAATGTTGCTGTGTGGTTTAGAGCTGCACCACACAGCAGCTGCCTCTGCAGTGGGACGGGGAAGAGATTCAGAAAGATGAAAGTGCAAGAGGTGGAAAGGTGTTGAAATAAAGACAGTTCAGTGGGTAAAGCAAAGCAAAGTAAACAATTAATTCACATCCCCATCAGCTGGCAGGTGTTTAGCTGTTTTCCTGGAAAAAGGAGGGCTTTGTCTCGCATCACGGTTACTTGGGAAGACAAATGCCATAACTCCAAACATCCCTGTCACTCGAGAGCACAAATGGATACACACACACACAGGTTGAGGTGTCGGAAGAAGAAGGAAGTTTTATTTGTCACAGCTTTTACACAAAGATATAAGACCCTGTGGATTGGATAGGGAGATCCTTTCCTATCCATCTCCATTGGTTTGGACAGAAGTCTATCAAAACCTGTTTTATCATGAGTGGAATGAAGAACAAGAAAGACAGTTAGAAAAACACATCTTGTTTGTGAAGGATTTCGTGGGAACTCCAGAGTGACTTTTCAAAACAACCAGAACAGTTCTGACCCCAAATGAGAAGGCTTAATTTCAGGGCGACACATCCCCATCCCCTGTCTGTTTCCCCAGCCTGTATTGCTAAGTGTGATGTTATATGGCATGGGGTATGCCTTGGGTCAGCTGCCCTGGCTGTGTCCCCTCCCAGGTTCTCGTGTGCCCCCAGCCCCCTCACTGGTGGGGCAGTGTGAGGAGCAGAAAAGGCCCTGGCACTGTGGAAACCCTGCTGAACACCAGCTAAAGCACGGGTGTGGTACCCACAGTGTTTGGTCACAAATCCAGCAAGTGGCACTGTACCAGCTGCTTTGAAGAAAATGAACTCTGTCCTAGCCAAAAGCAGCAGTTGCCAAAGCTGAGAAATGTGATAACCATTTGGGTATCAAAGCAGCTGTGTTGACACTGAAAGCCCTGCTCTGGATCCATCACATGTAAGATACAGTTGATCTCATAGTTTGGCTTTTTTTTTTTTATTTACAACTCTTGATAACCCTAAGCAAATGGCCAAATTTCTATTTCTGCTTAAGAGTCTGACTCAACCTATTTTCTGGGTGTTTTGCACTTTCAGAACTGCTGGTTTTGTTACATGAAGATGGGTAAACACTGCAGTCTTGTAGACAGGCTGTTAGGGCTTAGACATTCTTTACACTGTTGTTGTCAGGAGCCATTTGTATCAGTTTTGTCATTTGCAAGTAAAATTCATAATATTGACCTTGTTTGTAAGGGTGTTGGAATCTGCCTCAGGTTTCCAAATGAAAGTTGCCATAGAGGCAACTCTGACAGATGCATTTCTGTCCTTCATGGGGCCAGTGCTGTGTCATATAATGAGTCCAGTCCTCTACTTTGGGCTGATAATAATGATTTGTTTTAGTTTAGTGCTTAAGAAGTGCTGATACAATTCATGGATAAGTTTTTAGGAAACTGGAGAGCATAATAGGTTTTGTTATGAAAGCCTCATACAGGCAGATAATACCTCCATGAATTCGCCCTTATTCAAGTGATAAGTGGAGAATAAACCCCCAAACCTGACAGTGAAATATGCTCTTGTAACCATCTTCACTTGCATTTGTGTAGTTTCCTCCTCTTTGTTAACAGGAATTTTTCTGAATTTCCTCCTGAATTTTTCTTGAATGGAAAAAAAGGAGAGTTTTTAAAATTAAGTTAATTTTTATTTTTAAATTTTGATTTGTATTTGGAATAATTAAAGTGAAAAATAGAGTACATTAACTTTCTCTGTGATTATACAGGAAGATCAATGAAATCATTTGGGTGACGGACCTTGAAGAGAACTTAAAGTCTTAAAAAGAACATGCAGTCTTGAGTCTTTTACCTAACATGTGCTGTTACTGGAGACCTATTTTCTTTTCTCCCAAAGCTGAACAATAACTTGATTAAATAGCTGGCAGTTACTATTGTATATTCAGAATTTAATAAGAAAAGGCTTCCCTCATACCCCAAGATTTTAATCTAAATTGCTTTTCTCTGTTAAGTGATTGTGAATTCCTATACTGTGGCAGAGGAGATAGCACCAAAAAATCAAAATTTCCCTCAGGAAGTTTATTTTTCTGAAAAAAACCCACTGGAAACTGAATGAATAATTCAGTTAAAGTTGCTCCAGAACTGAATGTGTGTCAAATAATGCATCCTATCTGTAAATACTATCAAGAAAATCCAATCACATTGGTATTGACACATTTTCATTGGGAAGAAATTTTCGTTTTCATAGAAAATGGGTTGAAAGAGAAATATGTAAAGATACCCTAGTATTTATTTTTAGAATCAATTCTTAACCTCTTTGGAAGAATAGATATAAAGACAAATGCCTATACTGCATCTTAAAGCTAGGAGCTGATACAATCAATCAGTTTTTCTATGCAGGTGGCTTCAGAGAACATGTTGGACAAACTTTTTGAAGCAGCTGATTATTTTTATACAATGAGCTGTGTTAGGAGGCCTCATTTGCTATTTCAGAGGTGTACTGTGCTTTTGCAGGCTCAGCTGGAGATGATAGCGAGGGTCAAAGGTGGTCAACACCCCTGCAAATGAGATTAGGAGAAAGATTGATGCAAAACGGGGAACTTCCTTCTCTCCTCTGACTTTCTTTACGGAGGTTGAGAGTGCTGTTTCAAAGACTGCCATGAACAGAACTTTTCTCTACCCATCAGTGTATTTAAAGGATCTGAAGATCCAGATGGATGTATACAGGGTAATGAATGGTTGCAAGAGAGTGTAATTTTTGAGCATCAGGCTTTGAATTGCAAAAATCTGTTTTGATGATTCACCCTGATGTCAGGAAGGGCTCCAGTGCAGCTGTTGGAGGGGCCTTCAGAGAGTGATTCATTTACTGTAAGATGAATCACACCCTAGAAACATTTATGTCTCTTCATTAAATAAGTGAGTCTAGAGAGCTAGCTCCACTGTAGGTATGAACTTTTGAGACTTAAAATTGGGTGTGATGAATTCAACACCTGTTCTCTACATGGAAGTTTATAGCTTCCCTCTGAGGAGGGACTCCGAACAAAAGAACCCCTGGGCTTTTATACTCCCACAGTCTAAATGTCTGCTTCAAGCCTGATTAATGCAGCTCAGGGCTGTGTGTGTTCACAAATGCCACCGAATATTGTGAGTTGGAAGGGACCCACAAGGACTGGAGTCCAGCTCTTATGTGAATGGTCCATACGAGGATCAAACCTTCAACTTTGGTGTTATTTAGCACCATGCCCTAACCAGCTGGGCTAATCTCAGGGTTTTCATATCCAGCCTGCAAATAGAAGAAGGCATGTTCCTATTTTAGTAACCTACTTGTATTTTAGATGGGGAAGAATTTGAAAATGTTATGATTTGGTGTGCTGCTTTGTAGTGACTGTTGAATTGCAGTCTGTTTCATGGTTCAGAATTTTAGGCAGTGGTACCTCCCTATCACTCCATGTTGGCTGATGTATCCTAATGTGAGCAGACATAAAGTTTATTTTCATGTTCTGCATGAATATTGCAGCAATTTCAAAAATGTCTCTGGCATGGCAAATACTGTATGTATGATGTAGAGCTGCATCTCCACAAAAGCAGAAATACTCTTCAAGTGTTTACTTTTGCTTATAAAAGTTATGTGTAAGAAATCATCTTCACTACAGGGGACAATTCCATGTCACATTTTTTCCAGAAGGAGTGTGACCCAGTGTGTGAGGTAATGAAGAAGCCTCAGTTAAGCCCAGTCTAAAGGCTTAGATCTTGGGCAGAGACTCAGTCTTTCATAATCTTGGTTAAACAGCTTGTCTATGTTTCAGTCTGCACATGTATAAAATGAGGTTATTTCTCTTTATTACTATTCTATATTAGATACATACCATTATAACATTGTATATTTACATATTCCAAAGATGCTAAAAATAATTTATATTGAATTATGTGGAAGGGAGCTGTCCCCTTGTCCAACAGAGCTTGATTTCTAGAGAAGTTTTTCCTCTAGGCAGAGCAAAATGTGTTTATGTATATTAGGATACAAATGTTTGAGATATGCCTCCTTTCAGGAATCTGCTGATTATTTTATAGATTTTCTGTTTTCTGCATATTGTCCTCATTATGGCAGAGACGCCTGTTTGGAATGTGTCCTTGAGAGAGGTGTTTCTGATGATTGCACAAGAATACTTAATAAATCAAAGTGTGCAGATAGGGTAGAAATACAGATACAAAAAATGAGACTATAATGGGTATTTGCTGATTAACAGGTGTATTTCTACTATGTTTTGCTAAATGGATGAATGGTTAGTGAATGTATTCTGAGCATGAACATTTCAAGACAATAGGATTGGTTCATTGTTCTCTTACCCCAGTTCTATGGTTTAGCTTTTTTGAAATATGTTGGCATAAAGTAAGGGCAAATCAAACTTTGCCTTGGAAAGTGAATGCAGCAATAATAAATCTGAAAGCCTGAAGTATGTAGTAGAGCTTCCATTAACCTGGAGACCTGGGTCTCCTCATGTTGGAGGGGCTATTCAGTCTGCAGCAGTTTTAGTGACCACAGCTCCCCTGAGTCCTCTTTCTGAGCATTCCTTTTCTTCTGAAGTGTATTGTGCATTTCTCTGTGTTGGTATCAAAGCCAAATGTGTTGGAAACTGGTCTCCAAGGAGCCCTAGACCAGCACTTCATAAGCTGAAGTGTATAATTTAGCTATTCATATGCCAAATACAGAGTATTGGTCACACGGGTATAAAGCCATAGAAGGTAACACACCTCAGCCCAGAAAGTCAAGTAAGGGAAAGTGAGTGATGTGGAAGCTTAATGTGGGGGGGTTTTGGTTTTTTTGTTTGTTTGTTTGTTTGTTTGGGGTTTCTTTGTTTTGGTTTGTTTTTTCCCTTTGTTTTTTGTTTTTTTTTTTTTTTAAGTGATGTGCTGTTTGACCTTTTCAATTTCCCAAGAGTATAGAGGGGCTTACAGGAGTAGCAATATGTTGTGTGTATACTTGCCAAGGCTTTTTTTTTTTTTTGCTGCTGTTTAACAGTATGCAATAATAAAGCAAATTCACATAGTTTGTAAATCAAAT
Source organism: Erpornis zantholeuca (assembly GCA_013400515.1). Classification (NCBI taxonomy): domain Eukaryota; kingdom Metazoa; phylum Chordata; class Aves; order Passeriformes; family Timaliidae; genus Erpornis; species Erpornis zantholeuca. Next base: position 150,188 of record VZTN01028711.1, read on the forward strand.
GGTGTCAACCAAAACATATTTCAACATGAAAAGATAATCAAGGACCGATCTACATCTCATGCCCTCTCGTGACTCCTAAGCATGGGCCACACCTAAGGAAAAGAAAACAAACCAGCCTCATCCATATATGTGGAATAAGGCACAAACTAACTTTAATTAAGCCCTTAATTTAAGGTAAATACCTGCTTCAGAAATGTAATTTGAATTGGAATAGAACAGTTGAGGAATATGGTGAATCTTGAGCTTTTGTGTCTGAAGGATGGCACTTTGTGAAGAGACTGGAAGAAGGTCACTGCAGCCCTTTCCACATAGGTTGGAAGAGTGTTAAATCTTTAGAAAAGACAAGATAAGCCACATTAGTCTGTCTCTAATTTGTCTTCCTCACTTGCTGTTGTTGAACTGTCATATAACAATGTCAGGTTTTAATATTTTTTTTTAATATGCAATTGCAGGTGGGTATTGTAGAGTTCTTTTATCAACTTCAACTAGGCCAGGTGAATAGAAGTCAAATATTTTTCAATAAGTACTGTTGTTGAACCTGGTCAGCAATGGGATTTTATCTATTAGCAGAAATGGAGTTCTTTATTGAATATTGACTAGTCTTTTCAGGAGATGAAAAATTTTCCAGTGAGGGCATTATTAACTGAAATCATGAATAAAACTTTGCAATATATACAAAGATAAATTCCTAATATTATAGAGTGATTTAGTGCATGTGCTCTCAAGGAGCTCATGCTCAAGGACCATGTCAATTCTTTGTTCCTCGTTGAGTATTTGGCAGCAGTTTTGCATTTGTGTAGTTCAATTTTGCATGAGGTATGACAGAAGGCCTCTACTTACACTTTAAATTATTGATATAGACAATGCATGCAAAATTCCTGTAATTCTCAAAACCTGCTTTAAAAGAATATTGTCTTGTTTTGCTGTTTGGACAGGTAAAACAGCTCAGCATGGTAATTTTATAGATAGACCTAATTAAATAGTAGAGAGAGAAATTTCCTGGAGCACTGAATATATCATGCTCATGAAACGTGATGGGTTAGGGCTGATGATAATTATAATAAACTTTAGCAATGAAATTATGAGTATTACAAGAAGTCTTCTGACTCCTGTACTCACATTCTTAAGCTGTAATTTTCATATAACTATTTTGTTCTTAGGTTTGATTTTTCTTGTTGTTTCTTTTAAAAGGAAAAGTAGTGTTAGCCTTTAGTTTCATATATTGCTTCTATTTCATCGTGACAAATGGTTTACTCCATTTTTTGATAAGCAAAACTGGGTGGAATATAGGACTTTGTACTTTGACATAACTTTTTAGAACTTTCTAGAAATTCTTTAATACTGGGGTGTTAGTCCAGGCCTCTACAAGTAAATGAATTTTCCAATAACATGATATGGTGGCTTTGACCCTGGCTGGACACCAGGTGCCCATCAAAGCCACTCTGTCACTCGCTTTCTGAACTGGACAGGGGAGAGGAAAGGATAATGAAAGGCTTGTGGATCTAGATAAGGGCAGAGAGAGAGATCAGTTTTGGGCAAAAAAGGCTACTTGGGGATATTATGTTAATTTGTTATGAGTTAAATTGAAGTAGGGTAATGAGAAGGAAAACCAAATACCTTCCACCCAGGCCTTTCTTCTTCCTGTGCTTATCTTTACTCCTGATGTTTCTCTGCCTCCTGCGCACAGGAGGGGATGGGGAATGGACCTCCAGGGGAGCAGCTGCCTCCCCACAGAATCTCTGCTCCTGTGTCTGGAGCATCTTCTCCCCTTCCTTCTGCACTGACCTGGGTGTCTGCAGAGCTGTTTCTCTCACATATTCTCACCCCTCTCCCTCGATGGACTTGCTGTACCTCAGTACCTATTCTCCCTTCTCAGATATGTTATTCCAGAGGTGCCGTCTTGATGGACTCAGCCTTGGCCAGCACTGGATCCATCCTGGAGCTGGCTGGCAGTGGCTCTGCTGGACATGGGGGATGTCTCTGGCAGCTTCTCATAGAAGCCACCCTTGCAGTCCCCTGCTACCAAACCCTTGCAATACAAACCCAATACCCAATAGCAAGACGCAACATGAAAAATCACTGATTACACTTAGTGAGCTTCTGCTAGAAACACCTGGAGTGTAATTGGGAAGATAAATGTGTGATAAGTTCAGCTGATTGACTTCTGTTTTTCTTTTGTGTTCATTTTTCTTGTTTGTTTTTAAAGTCAGAGCTTTAAAGAAAGAAAAATAACTTTATCACAGATAATTTCACCTCTTTAAGCTAAGGGTCTTGGCAGACTCAGAGTCCTTTCTCTTGGTTGTCATTACACAGCAATGCACACTCCCTGTAAACTGTGCAGTAATAGAAAAAGATTTCATCATCTTCTCCATAATCCTTATTAAGCATGCTGTTTTTGTTAGGAAGCAGTAAGTTCATGGCTCCCTCTGATGTGACATGGCAATATGAGAATCCAGGGTCAGTAACTCTGGCCTTGAATTTTTCGTGTTTTGAAATGATGATATCATTGTAGCAGTCTGTGTTCCTGGAAAAGTTGTTATGGAAACTTCATTACAGCTTTTCTAAAAATAAGAAAACAAAACCCCAAGGAAAACCTTTTTAGAGCTCCAAATACTTTGTTCATTTAAAAATTGTGTTACAGCAGTTTTTCACGAGTTAATTTTAGAAATTTGGTATGCAGATTGCTGCAGTCATGTGCAAGTTTATGCAGTACGTAAAGGTTGTTTATGGACCTCATATTGCCTGCTGTCACTGCTAGATACTAGGCATAGATAAAGAGGTCCCACTCTGTACCAGAGCTGTGCTAGTGACAGGCACAAGCTGGATGTGCAGGAGAGGCACCACACGTGAGCACCCAGCCTGAGCAAATCCAATAACAAGGGGAGAAAGTTCCACGTGCAAGGATGAATGACGCCAATAATGAGGGAAGAGAAAAAGGGACTAGAGTGGCATAAAGTTTTGTGAGGTCTATTCAAAATTCTACCCAGTCTGAAAGCCCCAAGGAGTTGTTGGATTTGGCTGGATCCTGTGTGTGATTGAACTTTTTCTCTAGGGTAGCTTTTGAAAGACATCCCTAGACTAGGATAGTTCTCTTTTATTTTTTTCTCTACTGTGGTGGGTTCTGGCATTGTATTTCTTTTGTCTAGTGCTGCACAGCTGCACAAGGGGAGTTTCATTTTTGTGGAGTCTTCATATATTGGTGATTTTTTTTTTTTAATTTTAAAGTTGTAATACACCTTCTTCACCACGATCAGTGATAAATACTGTGTTTAATGAAAAATTTAGGGGTTTTATTTTTGCTTCTATTTTCCATCTTTTACTGTTACCTGATTTTGTCAAGGAAGTTTTCAGAGGAAAGAGAAAATTCGAGTAAATGCAATGTATTCCCTCTACAGGATTTATGAACGTGTCATTGATCCCCCAGAAACGAATTTGACACCTGAAAGCAATTTATGGCTTGGACAGAGAAACAGGAAACATGGTTTCTTTAAGGTAAGCAGGTGTGAAATGGCTATGAGAAGAAGGAAGGTAATGACTAGTCAACAAGATACTTCCAATCAGTTGTATTAGACTCAGAAATACGATATGTATGAAATTTGGTAGGAACTGTGGACAGTTTGTAAACAGCTTGTTTACAAGGTAAAAGTTTCTGATATTTACTGCAGTTTTGGATAACAAGCCACAGTACAAGTGTTTATCTGTGAAAGGAGTCTATAGAGCAGCAATTGGCCAATCTGCCTATCCTCAATCTGGGCATGGATTTGTTGCCAAGGTGATTTACCACCCACTCGGCTTCCCTGTGAAGCTATCAGTTCCTAAGACAATGTTACAAGTTGCCTCTTTTCTGAGGATGTCTCTTCAAAGACCCCAGATTTCCAAAAAGCTACGACAATTATGCTAAACTTCATCATAGTTGCTAACAATTTTAATTGTGAAACAGTGGTAAAAGCCAAGTTTTAACTTAAATAATAATCTGAGGGTTGCTCTGAACCTAGAGTGCATTTCATCCTCCAGCAGCTGAGCTGTCACTGTGAAGTGAAATTGATAGTATTATTTTATTCTACAGCTGTTGGTTTTTTACCTCAGCTGCTTCCCACTATTCCACAGATGGTAAACATATGTTTATAGCTACATAGGAAAAGGACGAAGTTATATTGGAGTTGCCTGTCTTAAATTCTTATTTTATGCAAGCAGTCAGAGCCTCAGAACTCTCGGATATTATATGTTTGTAAATTAATATTTCTACATGTTAACACTTTGGAAACAGCAGGGTAGGTAATGATATGCTAATGAACTGACAATTTTTATTGATCATAATGAAAGCTGACAAGTGCCTTACTTTGCTTTATGCATGCTTGAATATTTTACTAACTTTCTTCAGGGCGGAAATATAATTGGTTGTGGTTTTTTAAATTCTGCTTGAGAGTTTCAGAAGTCTTACTTTTTTTACGTTACTCATTGCAAAAACTTGGAATTTTGCCAGTTTGTAAAGAGTACACATCTCTTTCCATATATTTATATGCTCAGCAGGATCTCCCTTTCTTTTTCAGAGGCATTTGTTTCACTGTTTCAGCGTATAAAAAAATAGATATATTTTCCTTAATGTAAACAGAGATCTGCAGGGAAATAAGAGCATTAAAAAAGAATTAGCATTTTTTTATGTGTTTTGGAGCCATGAAAATGTGTGTAAGGAAAAGCACTGGATACCGTTCTGAATATTGTCTCTGCCGTTCCTAAGGTTTTCTTCTTTTAATGATAATTAATTGTTTTTTCTCTCCATAAACGAGTAGCTTTAAAGCACATTTTGGTCATATTCTCATATCAATGTTAGATTTTAATTCTTTGGTATATCAGAAGAGGCAGGAGGGGATATGATAGTCCTAAGTCACTGTCCAGCTGCCGCAATGTTTTCTAACTGTGCATTTGTTCCACATCATTATTTACAGTAATTATTCCACTAGCAGTCCTGCTGTGTGTGTGGCCTTGCTGGGGAATGAAGTGCTCTATGGTGTTAGCAAGGGAACTGAAATCTCTCACCCTTTGTTCCTGGTATCTCTTGCTGGTTGTAGCTTACCTGACATGGCCAAGCGCTCAGAGTTCAGCCAGGACAGTGCTTGTAGCACAGCAGTGGTGGGAGCAGATGTGGAGCAGCCTTAAGAGAGCTTTGTCTGTTTGCTCTGAAGGGAATCCTGTGAGCCACTTAGTTTGAAAACTAGGTGGTGACCTTTCAGGTTGGTTTGTGCGGCTGTCCTGACTCTGTCTAGGACAGGGTTAATTTTTGCAGTAGCTGGGAGGGAGCATGTTTGGGACATGGGTTATTCTATACCCCCTGATGCAGTTGCAGGGGGTGAGGAGAACACCTTCTTTCCATGGAGAAATGGTTCCTTCTGGTTGAGAAAACATGGTGGAAGGAGCTCTCCAGTATTGTTTATTATTGGGAATGCTTGTTGTGTGAATAATTTCTTTTCCTGTAAGTTTTGTTACTGATATTGTTACTGGTCATTTTCTTATCTCATTGCTCTTTCCAGTGAATTATGCCTATCTATACCTATGTGATCTTCATCTTTTGTGCCTCCAGTTCTCAACTCCATCCTGCCACAGTGGGGTGGGGGAGAGGAAGGGGGATTGAGAGAGAACAGCCAGTGGTTTGGGAGGGTCTTGGTGGGGATACTGATTTGGGGAGAACTGTTCCTAAACCATGATAGCCTTAATTGATGGCCAACGTGTGGCACAAAGGGTGGAAATAACAGCCAGAGCAGGTTGAAAACTAATTTGATTTAAGCATCTGTGTTATGAGGTATGGAGCACTGGCCACAATGTTGCTTGGCTTGTTCATGTGGGTGTGATGCCTAAGCTGGGTCTGTTCCCTTACGTGCCCCTCACAATATTCTTTTTCAGTGCAGGGAGAGGGATCAGGATTGCTTTGTTGCTGTACTGTGTGATATCTGCTTATGACTTGATAACATCAACGGCAACAAGGGTCATTTTGGATGTGTGTTCAGTGTTGCTCTCCTACCCTTACCTCAAGTGCTTACATGGGGAGTCCATTAATAATCATAACCAGTCTGTGGGGTAAAGAGGGGAGGATGATTTTCCACAGCTTTTCATCCCCTTTTCCTCCTTCAGTCCTGTTAAAACAGCTTTTGAGAATTTCGGATTTCATTTGGATGTTAAGGAAAGCATGTTCTTGTTGCAGTGTCTGGTGTGTTTTTTCAATATGGTCTACAATACCATGTTTAGAGTCAGGACAGAGATTTCTGGGGGGGTCATTCGGAGATCTGTCCTGAGGGGGAATAATCATGAGTGTCATGGGATGTTGGAGAAAATGGGCTGGTGTTTAGAGAAATTCTCTGCTCCAGTGTTTTGGGAGTTCACCCCTGAACAACTACAGGACTCTGATAAAGTGACAGTATTTGCAAAAAGAGTGTTGTGGTGACTGCAGAGAGGAGCAACTCATTCCCCACCATGGAATTGTTTTTGCTCAAAAACATGGATCCACTTGGTGGGTAAAGCAGAGAGGCAGGGAAACACAATGTGTACCACAAGGGGATTTGACTCATAGGAATGATACCTGTGATTGTGTATATTTATTTATATATCTGTATCTATATAGTTGGAAAGTGTAGGATCTGGGTGGGACATAAGAGGTGTAGAATAAGGGGTGGATAAATTAAGGCTGTCGTGGTTTATGAATGGTACTCCCCAATTTAGTATCCCCCCACCGAGACTCTCTCGAATCACACCTTGCTCTCTCACTCCTCCTTTCCTTCCCCCTTCCCATTGTGGTGGAACGGAGTTCAGAATTAGAGGCACAAAAGGTGAAGATGATGGGTGCAGTTAAGAACAATTTACTGGAAAGAGCGATAAGAAAATGAACCATAATAGCAACAATATTATTAACAAAAGGTATAGGAAAATAAATTATTTACACGAATAAATATTCCTGATAATCGATGGTACTTGATGGCTCCCTCCTCCACATTTTCTTGACCATAAGGAACTCTTCTTCCATGGAAGAAAAAGTCCCTTCCCCTGCCTCCTGCAATAGTGTGAGGTGCTGTAGAATAATCTCCATGTCCCAGCCGTGCTCCCTCCTGGCTACTGCAAAAGTTAACCCTGTGCTGGACAGAGCCAGGACAGCCACACTCAGGGTTAGTTTCAGGGCTAGAGAATACCATTATCATCAGGTTAGGAAGCTGAAGCAAATGCAACTGAAGGGAGAAAAGGAGTGATGCCAGATATCTGTGGCACACTCTCTAGGATGGATCTGATTGCTGTCAGGATCAGAATTATCTGCAAAATTTGTTTTATTGCTGAGGAGAACCCTTCCCCTAAGGGTCCCTCCAAAGAGCTACTGCAGAAATGAGCTTATTAATGCATTGGTGAGAAGGTGATTTATGTTGCAAGACAGTGGTTTTCATAACTACTAGAGCAGACTCTATTGATCCTGCTTGTATCTGGGGATTGTATATTAGGTGCTTGAGAAACATATTGGTATTTTTATTGCACAGTACCATGTATATAATTTATATAGTCATATGACTGTAGTAATTTTGGAGCTGTATGGACTAAGGTGAAACTAAGTGTAGTGCTGGGGGCAGTGTTGAGGTGCCTGGCATGGCTGCCCTGAGTGGAGCAGCCCAGTGCTGATGGAGTGGAAATCCAAGGGTGTTGGCATGGCTTTGCCAAGGCACGACTGCTGGTGCCACCGTGCAGAGCCTTTCCCAGCCCTGGCCAGTGCAACTTGCACAGCTGTGTGGCTCACATTATCTCTGCGGGAGAAGTAGGTTTTAAAGAGGATGAAAGGCAGTGGAGGAAATGAAAATGCAGAAGTGGAGAGCTCATGGAATACATGAGCCTTTTCATAGAAGGTAGGAGGATTGTTCTATCTAGTAGGTATCTGGGAAGTGCAGTAAACTGGGATTTTTGCATTATGTTCTCATGGAGTGGGCTTGATATTTAAAGTTGCAGACCTGAATTTCATCTTGTAGCTGGTAATCTGCTTGCACCAGATAAAGGCTCTTCAAGGCAGCAAGTCCTGATGCAGAGCTGAAGCTTTGATTGTCAGTAGCCAAATTTTTTTATTGATAACATAAAGGTGATGTCTTCTTGGGAAGGGAAAAACTAGAAAGATTTTGACCACTGACATTGCATTGTTAAGGACAAATCCAAGCTCTTGGCAGCCTAGACTTAATGCTGAAGCAGGAGTAATCAGAGTTTTTTCATATTCGGTACAATAATTATGGCTGTAATAAGTGTTTGCCTACAATGAAGTCTTTCTATTAAAAAAATATATCAGCAAAATTTCTGCCCTTGGTAAGTTTACTTCTATGTTTGAGCATAGTAATTCTTTTTCAGATGGTTTATAGATCTAGAAGTCATCTATGTTAGTGAACTGAAGATCATATTCATAGGTTTTTCCAAAGTAATATGATCTCATGTAGCCAGAAGTTAAGACACATTAAATAGTTGTGTTTCCACTTCAGGCTGTGTCTAAATGCAAATTTGTCCAAAAGACAATTGAGCAGTGCAACAAATGCAACAAATACATTTGAAGATGCACCTAAAAAACCCCGAACCAACAAAAAGACCCCAACCTCCCCCCCCCCATAAAAAACCCCAAACCCAAACCAAACAAAAACCACCCAAACAACAACAAAGAAAACACCTGAAGAAAAAAAAATCACTTCTCTCTGGATAGTGTCTTGTTAGCTAGGTGGTATAATCTGATGGAACTTTGTAATCTCATTTACTCTTGGTTGAGCTTTTCACTGCAGAGGCTTAAATGTTGAAATATATTTTTATGCCTCACCTTCTAATTTCTCACTGATGACTGCTGACAGAAAGTATGTAAAATGGCTTTCAGGATGTTCCATTTCCAGTGACAGTATTACTTCTTATTACTTATGGTTTCATTATTCTCATAGATGAGAAGGTTAATAAATGTATATACTTCTGCAAGAAAGGGTGATCTGATTATCTCTGTTAATATTTTCAGTTAATATTTGATCATGAGACAGTAAGCAGGAAACAGTGCTTGCTGATTGCATTCTGCTCTTTTAACAGATGAACATGTAAATGTTAAATGTTACTTGCCAGGCTTTAAGGACTATCTGAGGCCTCTATTTATGGGTGCAGTGCAAGTGCCTATGAGGAAGTGATTATGTCCTTGGTCTGAAAAATTCACTCTATTTCAATTTAACTGAAAATTAAAGCACAGTCTGGCAAATCAGTAATTTAATTAGATAATAACTGCTGCCATGATAAATTTCTTTTCAGATTAAAGAAATTTTTCTGTGTCTATGAGGAGATGGAGCTGTGTCACTATCTCTGATTAACAGTCAGGGGAAGTGCAAATATCAGCACCAGAGGTCCCTTGATTTCCCTTGCTCCTCTCCCTCAGTGGCCATGACATTATTAAAGCTAGTGGATCCTGTGAAGTACATTGCACAGTCAAAGATGCAGCAAAAGCTTCATCCTGAGCTTGAAAGAACAAAACACAAGCTTCAGCATTTTCTGGGCTGTCTGAAGTGTCTGAGGTTCTTCATGGCCCGGGTGTGCAGGGACACTGGGCATCTGCTGCTTCCATTGGGGATATCCTTGCAGGGCAGGGACAGGGCAGGGTGCAGCGGGCACTGGGGGTCCTGCCTCCCCTCTCTCGTGCCCAGTTTGCTTCAGGAGCCTGAACCTGCACTGGCTGGCTCTGCCCTGCCAGACCTGCATGGGGCATCTCTCCCTCTGCCTAGGCTAGGCAGAGGATTTCATTCTGACTGATGGCATGATTGCCCAGAATGGCTGTTGAGACACAGAGCTAGGAGGCTTAATGAAAGCAAGCAGTGGAAGTGTGAACTGTTACTTACATCTGGCACTATGTACTTGTCTTCTCAGTGTTTGATTTCACAGTCTTACTAGGCTAAAAAAGTAAAGAGTTTTACTGTGGCTTTTTTTGTCTTTTGGAAAAGTGTGTCATTGGCTTGAGCAATGGATATTATTCCACTGCTTTTTTTGGCAGTCTCACCCCATTTAAAGACGTTTAAGCAGCTTATATTTGGTGATTACTAAAGGAAAAAGCGGTATTATCGCTGTGATATCCAAACACACAGAAACATAGGAGGAGTTGTTATATTTTGTTCATCTTCAGTTACTTTCTTCACAAGTAGAGTGAGCTGGTAATTTTTTTTGTCTCCACTGAAGAAATGACTTGTGAAGGAGCTTGTACAGATTTAAGTGAATGTTTGTAATCTGTATTACCAGTTTTCTTTTCTTTTACAAAGGGTATTATTCAAGATGTGAAAGTCATCTTTATACCCAATGGATATATAACACAGTGTCCTAATCTGAATCGCAGTAAGTAGCAATGTTTTTATTCTCTCTACTTTAGATTTTTCACACAGATTGTTTCTTTGCTTTAAAAATAATACTTTCAGGCTTGTTATTTCTGCATGTGCTGACTTCCAGAAGGCAAAAATTCTGTATAAACAGATTGCATTTTATGTTCAGATGAATCTAGTATGATAGATTGTTGGTTATTTATGGGTTATTGTGTCTTTCCTTCCCTTCTTTTCTGTTTCTTTTTAATCTTTCTCTATTGAGCATGCCCAACCTGCAGTGATTTCTTAAGTCTGGTGCAAGGAATCATGGATTTGCAAGAACTCCTGGCAAAAATGACTGCAAAAGTAGGTACCTAATCTTTTTTGTTAGTTGCCCATTTCCTTTCTTTCCTTTCCTAAGACAAAGATGAAAGTGTTTATTCTATATGTCATTCCTTATACCATGAAAATTATTCTAAATTTTCATAGTAGAGTCATTTATTTTTTCTTGCTGTCAGCAGTAGTCCTATGGATATAGCTCCTTAAACTTAATAATATTTCTGTTCTCTGCTTTACTGTATGTAAGGTAGTGACAAAATAACCCAGGGTCTAATTTTTTTGTAAGAAGCCTTAGCTTGATTTCCCTTTTCATGCTGAGGAATAAATTCAGAAACAAAAGAGTGAAATCCCTCAACAATTTCCTCACCATGTGATGCTGTCAGAGGGGGGATGTTTTCTTGTGGAAAGTCCTGTGAAGTCTTCAGAACTGTGTAGTCTCCTTCTTGCAAGTTGAAATGAGGCCCCAAAATGAAAATGCCTGTGAACCTTCTGGTTGTGCTGACCTTGATATCACCTTTGATCAATGGTTTTTATCAGTGTAAGAGTTAATTCAGCTCCAGGTGATGTGGTGTGTGCTTGGGTTTGGGTTTTTTTTCCTTTCTTCTCTCCCTCCCCGCTTTGGATCATGATTAGGATGAATGGGAATCTGTAGTGTTGGGGACTTCTTTTGTTTATTTGGGATTTTGGAAATTTTCTTTAGGCTCTGCTCCTACAGTAAACAGGCAACCTTGGTGTTAGCCAAGGCCCTTCAGCAAGGCTGTGCTGAAGTTTTGGGATAGGAAACGGTGTTTTAGAGGTGACCAAACCCCTGATCTGTGTTAAGGGATAATCTGAACACTTTTTGAGGTTAATGTTGGTGAACCATCTGGTTTGTGGTAGAGGGCAGTTAATTTTCTGTTTTGAAACAGCACATACATGTTAATTACTTAGATTTAAGTGCAAATGCAACCAACCTGTAGATTCCTTACTCTCAGTGTAGTAGCTGTAGGAATTTCCAAACCAGGATTTGCATAGCAGTGCTGCTTGTGTAAAAACATTTTACTGCACTGCCTTCAAATGCTCTTTCCCTTCCCCAGAGGAAAGGGGAAACCTTTTTTGGGGGAGTGCATGCGGTATCCTGGCAATCCTCTTCCTCAGCTGACGTGCTTTGGACAGGCTGGATCTGAATGCAAAATGTGAAGCTTTTAGTTCAGTTTTCTGCTTGTACTGTGAAAGGAAGGCAATTATTTTGAGCCCTGCTGGTGGTATGAGCAAGTTCCAATTATGCAGTGTACGGAGTAACTTGCTTTCTCTGATGTTAATTATATTTTTGCTTGCTAGTACTTTATGAGGGGAAGCAAATAACACAGTATTTGTACTGCAAAGACTCTGTGCTTTCATAAAGTGGTGCTGGCATAATCCTTCATTGCAAATTCCTTTTCTTTTGCAGCAGTCCACTGACTGTTTTGTTACAGTTGTTTCCTGTTGTCCAGGGAAAATGCATGCAGCAGGAAAGGAAATTAATTTTGTAGACAAATGCAAGTTAAAAATAGGGGGTCTGGAGGGAAGAATTAAGGTTTGTATCTGCCTTTTAAGTCTTAGCCACAGTAGCCACAAGTGGTACTAATGTAGGTACAAGTGCATTTTGTGGGGATGATGCATGTCTAGGCTTTTCAGGGCTGTGCAGCTATCTGCAGAGATCCCATGTGGCAGGGCAGGTGGTTAGAGAAGGGCTTGCTGATGTACAGCAGCAAGGATCCCTAGCTCCTGATCCTGCACCAGCAGATGTAGAGGATCAACAAGCTGTTTTGAAAAAGTGGTTTGGTGTCTAGTTGTTGCTTTTGGGCTCCACTATATCCTGGATTTCATATTCTCTCTTAATCTGTGTTTGGTTACAGCTGTATCACAGCATTGAATACATGAGCAAGTGCTGTTTGCAATGAATGTGTATATGCACTTTATACAAATTAAAATAATGGAGACTCGGAGCTGGGCTTGCCTGGGAAGGAAATACCTGACTGCTGGTTTCAGCTCTGATTTTAGTAGCTGTGTGAGGTATGCAGAATGAAGGCAGGAAAGGGAGGTTCCCTCCTGCTTGGGCTGTACCTCTCCTGAGTCTGGTGGGCTCCAGCAGAACATTGTCTCTGGCAGGTTGTCACTGGCAGAGTGCTATGAAGAGAGCACTTGATCATGACTTGTTGCAAGCTAAGCACCCTTATGTCCTCTTCTTACCTATGCTTTGTGAAGACATAGCTTTTAAAGACTAATAAATGCAAACTTCTAAAACTTACTTTATTTTTGTCATAATTTGAATTAATTCTGAACCTTTCAAGTAGGTATGTTCAATTGAATTCATCTTGTGTCCTTAAATAAAGACACACTGTATGTCAGGGTGTTAGAATGTGGCTAAAATGTTAATTTGCTGCAGGAGAAAAGGATTGTGTTACATCCCTTAAGAAAAGGATTGTGTTACATTGCAGTATTCCCCACTACTGTGCTAGAGTACTGTTAGTTCCTCTTTAAAAATAATGGCTAAAATAATTCATGTGGCTTTAACAATCTACTGAAATCAGTCTGGGCATCTCCTGCACTTCTTTGAGTGGAATATAACTTCTTTTGGTAAATTATGAGCCTCCACTAGGGTGTGCTTTGTATTCAGATGTGTTTGTTACATGAAAACTTCCAGCACAAAAATTTCTACTGAATCTTTCATTGCTGGAAGTCAGAAAGGTTCAAGCTTGACTTTGATTAAAATCAAGAAAAATCAAGCACTTGAGTTCATTTATGGACTAGGCAGTCTGGTTTATTTACATCATGGGTTTATACAGCTGGGAATACTTCTATGAATCACATAATTTTCCATGTAAAGTTTGACGGTTTGGGAATTTAAAAACATTTTTTAATTTACTTTTCCAGAAAAAACACCTTTTTTTAACAGAGGCCTGTCATCTTTCAGTTATTTGGATGGGCAGGGAAGGAATGCACATATTTACTGCTAAATATTAAGCTCGTATTTCTGTTCTAACAGCAAAGAGCCTTCAGAGCTAGAGTTTACCTTCAGGTAGGGAGCACAAGCCCAGGGTTTACTCCAGGAGCATGGTTTCTCCATTGATCATAGTGTGGGGTAACCATGTACTAATTCCATCAAAATCTGAGGAATAGGGTTAGTTTGTACCTGCTGATTTCCTGGTTCATCGTTTCAAAGGTTGTAGTCAAGGTTGGTTTGGCCAAAAATAAGTATACTGGTTTTTCCTTTTTTAAGTAATGTGTTCAAATTGCAGAAATCTCATCAACTTACTTTCATTTATAGTTAAATTATGCAGAAACAAGACTGAGTCAATTGGAAGATTGTCATTGTGAGAAGACTTGTCAAGTAAATGGATTGATCTACAGAGATAAAGACTCATGGGTTGAAGATGATCACTGCAGAAATTGCACATGCAAAGTAAGAATTTCTGAAAGAGTTTCAAGGATAAGATCTAATGAAAATGTGAAAATGGCCTTTGAATACATAATGTTCACTCTGAGAATTATTGTTTTGTTAGTATGCATCTAGTGGCAATATGGACAATAGAGAGGGAAATGGCAAAATAAATAAATTTTGACGTTGCTTATTTGTAAGCTTCATACATAAAATCTGCTTTCCCTTGACAGTGCTTTCTTATTTGTTGTAATTAGCTGTGAGGACTTGGTGGTTTTGGGGTGAAGGGGTGGCATTGTCTGTGGTTGGATGGAATTGTTTTTACTGCAGTAGCTTTTTCAACAAGGAGGCATTATCTTAATGGTATTCATAGATGCTTAGTTGCATCTTGCATGGTAACAACTTGCAGATTCATTTTCAGCATTTATCAGACTGAAAAATACAAGGAACAGAAAGACAATTAGTATGTAAAACTTGTATCTTTGAAATTATTTGATAAATATCTGAAGAGAGTCTTTGTTTGCTCAAGAAAATAGAAGCCTGATTGTTAAAAATCTCAGAGATGATTGGAACAGCCTACAGAAAGTAGGGCTTACGTTCTTGACTTATATTTTTCAGTTAATGCATTTTGCTCTGGGAATGGGTGGTAAAACCAATAACATGTACCAAAATGGGGCAGTTCACCTTCAGCTGCATCTGACTCATTTTGTAGTTGGGTGGGATTAAATTTGTTACTGAAGGATGGGTTTGTAATCCAGAGTGCTATTTTCATTTACTCAGATAGTTTTTAGTGTTTTGTATAAAATACTCACCAATAGACCAATAGCAGCAGCAGTAGTTGAATTTTCTTGTAAACCCTTTGTTCAGAGCGGAGTTGTGGAATGCCGAAGGATGTCCTGTCCCCCTCTCGAATGTCCTCCCGATGCCCTCCCAGTGCACGTGGAGAGTCAGTGCTGCAAAGTGTGCAAGGGTAAGCTCATCACACAGACCTCTCAGTTCTGCCTTCTATTTCAGCAGAGTTAAACTTGTCCTGGCAGCAGGCACATTTTGTTGTGATTTTCTGAGGTCCTGGTAATTCAGGTAACATGAGTCATAGTGGCAAACACGATTTAAGAAGAAAATAAATACTTGCTGACAAATGAACAAGCCTTGCAAATTTCTGAGGTACTATTTTTACCTATTGTTAGTGTAAAATTATTCATCCTTTTGGGGGCTGGGAAGACTGACTTGGCTCCAGTTTGTATCTCCTGTTGGTATTGAGCATCAAGCCTATGGTATGAACTTTCTTTTTTGATGAGTAACTAACCGAGTTGTTATCTTTTTGCCTTTTATTTCAAGTCAAAAGGCTGTTCTTAAAAATAAACAGGACAGAATATCAGACCCTGGCTTAGTATCACTCTGTGGAGCTGTAGTTTGCCATAATTAATTTCAAAATAAATTAATGAGAAGAAAGAAAAGCTGAGTAAATTTTGTGATTGGTGTTATTGCCAGCTTTCAGTTCCTTTTTCTGGAAATGAAAGCTGTTAAGTAATGCTCATTCAGTATTTGTTACTTTAGTAGTAGTACAAGGAACAAAGACAATTTATGTATGAAAATTTCAGCTGTATGCTAATGCCAGTCGTACTTTAAGAAGCACACGTTCTCTTTCCCCTGCTCTGTTCTGGAAGATGAGTAAACTTAATGCATGAGCTTTTAAATAATTTATTAAGACAGGGATGTTGAATTATTTTAGGATTTATTAGGAATATAATAACACATTTTTAGCCTTCTGTCACCCTCCTTCAGTCATTGAATTCATTAGTTCTGTGCACAAATATCCTTTAGCTGTGATCTCGCACTTGCTCTTGTTTCTTAGGTAATCTCATTTCTCTCAGCTGTATGTCAGCATGAATATTCTGCATACTAAAAGATGTTTATGAACAGAGTACTTGGGTGGTAAAATGGCCATACTGGCCTGTATTTTTTTCTCTTGAAATATTTTTATTTGTAACATTGAAAGTTTAGGAAGTTCTTTCATGAAACTGGATGCATGCAAAAGAGTCAAAATCTGACACAAAGGAATTGTAAGGCGCAAAATTGTGGATTCAGTGTATACCCTCATGAGTAAACTGTTCCTGTTATTTGTAATGGGAAGATGAACAATCAAACTTGCCTTTTGTCAGTGATTGGCACAAACTTGACTCGTTATTCTGACAAGGAGTCAGCATGTCAGTCAATGGGAAAAGACATATGGAAGTTGATTGAAATTGATTGTAAACGCCAGCTCCTTGACAAAATGATGTGCTAGGACCACAGTTAGTCACCTCTAGGTAGATAGTAGTAATTGCAGAGGTTTTCCAAAGAGCTGCACTGCAGGTGCTATTTTCTCTGTGCTTTTTCTATTTAGCTCTGATAGAACCATCAGTTGTAATTTGCTGTCTCTAGGGATTATTGAATGGCTGGGTTATTGAACACTTTCCCGTCTTAGCTAAGGGTTAATGAACAAAGTAGCTCTAGTGTCTGATATGTTAAGGGGTTTAGGCAGTTCAGTTTTGATCCCTGCCATCTTGTGTTAGAATTTCAAATGATACTTGGCAAAAGACTGTAATTTTGTTTTAAATATTTTTTTTTCTGAATCATACATTAACTTGCTTTCCAGCGTGTCCATTCTTTTGTTAAAAGCAGTCATGTCAGGAGAACAGACAGAAGGAAAAAGGAAATGTCTCTAGTTCACATTCTCCTAAAAATAGTTACTGGGATTCCTAATTTAAATGAAGCTTCCTCATCTGAAGTTTTCTTCAGAAGTGAGATCACAACAAGTTGGGCATAAAAACTAGGGCACCTTTGAAAAACAAAGAAAACTAGGATACCAAAAGGAAGAAGCCTGCTTTTTAATGCTTTAGTGGTGATGAAAACTGAGTTATCCTGAAAATCATAATTTTTTTTTTCTTTTTTTTTTTTTTTTTGGAAGAAATGAGCATTTTCACAAAGAATCATTAGAAGCAAATTTATGACTGAAGGTTCATGAGGATTGATCTAGCAGTCTCTTCTGCTTAAAATTTGGGAACCAATCTTGCTGTGGAACTATAGGCATCAGCTGTAAGGGGGACACACTTGCACCTGTGAGTGCTTCCCTTTCCTGAGCACTCAGGAGGGAAATTGAGGTAAAACAGTCCTTGATAGTGTGTGTCTTTTGAGAGCAAACTGCTCTGAACACTTGCACTGTGTGTGTGGCTTCACTCTACAAACTTTTGAAGCTCTGTTCAATTGCAACATAGGATTCACACCTTTTAGTTTTCCTTTCAGGGTCACAGGTCAGACTTCTACTGGCCAAGTACAGAAAGAGTTGAAATGTCATAGCAGAAAGTTATTTTATCAGTGTTCAGCATCGATCCAGTTAGTAATGTAGGGTGCTTTTATAATGGAAACTTGATTGGTATGAGATCATAACAGTCCAGCTGTTCTCTTTAATTGATGGATTTACTGTCCTTCTCTGGAATTGGAATTCAGACATGTACTTGCGTGGGGACTGTGATAATTCTGGTCATTACTGACCAAGCTGTTTGCTGCTGTGGCCCTGCTGCAGGTTGCCTTGTTCATGTTGGCAGTAGTCCTGAGCTAGTCCACTTTGCCTCGAAATGAATGAGGAATGATCATGTGTTCCAGTCTGTTGGTTCGTTTGTGGAGCCACTTATCTTGGGCAGAAGGGTCAAAAGTTCAGACAAGAATTTCGTAGTAGGAGCTCCAAGTTTCCTGGGAAATCTGCATCTTTCATGTGTGCTTTAAGAATATTTTTTCTGAGATAGATTTTTGCAGTTTGTTGATTCAGTCATTTGCTGCATGTAATTTGTTTTTGCAGTCCTCCAGCATGTTGAAGAGTTCACCTTTGTGCCCACAAAAACCGTGAAGGCTTAATTGAAATCTGTCCTTATATTATTCTCATGATGAACTGTATGTTCATCACTAGGACCTCTAGTAACACAAATACTGTAGCTACTCTACATGATGTCTGTAGTGAAAATATTTTATATTGAATGATCGGGAGTGTGGTCTGGGACATATTGTTTATCCTCCTATTCCCTCTCTATAGTTAGGGTAAAGATGCTACTTTCTCTTAAAATGAATTTATTGTGTGTTACTTCGATTGTAATTATATGTGATACTGACTTCTGATGGAAGCAAAATGCATCAAATTTTTAATGTATTCATATTTTTTCAGTTGATGTGAATACTGGTTTTACTGTTGTGTTATACCTTGCATTTATTTGCTGCTTAAATACTGATGTAATTCATTTTTAATCTCCCTCCTTCTTCTCTCAAATTACAGCCAAGTGTATCTATGGAGGCAAAGTGCTAGCAGAAGGTCAACGGGTGTTAACCAAGAGCTGCAGGGAATGTCGAGTAAGTTTCAGTTGCATAAACTTTTCCTGATTTTAAATGTATCTGTGGTGTTCAGAAGTGACAGTGAAAAGTTAGTGCATTTCTTTAGGCTTCCTTCATGCAAATGTGACATCTGTTGTCTTGAAAAGGTGACCTTGAAGTCAGTGAAAACCACAAATACAAAAACAAGGCAGGAATATGACTCTTGTGCAGGATAAGAAAATCATGGCCAAAATGATTTGGAATGATGTTTTCTCTTATCTCTGCTTTCACAAGCTTTAATAAAAAAGTAACAGCATCTTGAGCAAATTACTTATTTCAGCCAAATTGCTAAAATTTGAAGCAACCTTCGTGTTACATTATTTGAGTTACTCTATATTTCCCCTAGTATTATTTAAACTAGATACAGCTCTTCTAATAGGTGAGGTAAATTACTGAGTATTGGAGGGAACTGAGGTCTTTCTTGGCAAATTCATAGCGTTTGGACTATGACAGTCAGTATTACAGTCAGTATTTAAGAGCACAGGTGAACAGAGGCTGTGTTAGATCCGTTCGGGGAGTGTTGGTGGATGTGTGCATTGGAGAAGATTGCAGCGATCTGGTTATTGTTGAGCTCGGAGCTGAGTGTGCAGAGTAGCAATTTCATGTTCACTAATGGAAATGGACAATAACTGGTTGCAGATGTTGTGAAAACAGCTTGTTATGCAGAATTACTTTGCTGTTGTTACTGTTGAGCTGTGTGGGGTGCTCAGCACTGTGTATACAAATACGTGGGCGAGGTCGTTGCCTTGGAAGGCAGACTAAGATGCCTGTTATGACTTAGAATGTTTATTTGAGAGGGGAAGTACCTGTATGAAATGAGAATAGGAGTATTTTCACATTAAAGTGAAACCAGAGAGTGATCTGAATTATGTCTGTGGAACTTCTCTGTGCTATAAATAAGAGCGTTACATTCATCATTAGGAGTACGATGATACATTCATGAAGATTAAAAGCACATAGCAACCATCAAATATATGTCATTAGGAATGAGTAAAATAATAAAAACAGCTTTTGTATTTTGCTTATTGTAAAAGGAAAATGATACGGAACTGTTAATTACAGTAACATTGCAGTTGGTATTTGCATCTTGATGGACAGTATTGATAAATATTCAAAATAGTATCCGTGAATGTAACACCATAAAAAAATGTTTGATGCACGCCTTCAGAAAAACCCCAACAAACTGAAGTTCTTTCAACAACTGTGCTTCAAGAAGGTATTAAACCTCACTGGCCTGGGGAGAGTTTTTAAGAGGGCGCTTGCATCTGTTTCTGTGGGATGCTTTGTCTTCGTGCAGGAGGTTCATTCAATATGTCTTCAGCACGACCTCCTAAATCTCACCTACATGTCTACTGCCCCTGCTGCCTTAAATGGCTGCCTAGAAACAGAGACTAGACAGGAATAAAGGAAGTATTTATTTGAAAGGCCTTCAGATGTACACTTTTGGGTTCCAGAGAGTCCTGCCTCCTTGGATCCCAAAATGGACAGTGACAGCTCACGAGTTCTTCACCCTTTTTTATATCAGCATAAATTCACCAACCAGAACCCAGCCAAGGATGGAATTTCCCCAAGCTTTCCCCCTTTCCCCAAGATAATGGTTTACAGTTCTTGGTCTGGGTGTCCTTGGAGAGCAAGGTGGAGAGGTTTTGTTATATCTATCTTAGTATAAGAGAACAGCACTTAACAAGCTACAGGAAACTTCAGAGTTACACTAGCAGTACAGGATTTGAAAAATAGAAAAGTTAAAACCTAAGGCATCACCCCAGTTAGGAATGCTCACTAGATGAAGGATGAATGGTGATGAGTCAAACTGTGGCTGTGTCATTGTTTTCTGTCCTATGTGGACAAAGTGTTGTAGGAATAAAGGAAGGACTTCATCATAGGGGAGTACCATACCAAATCTAACATGGTTTAATTTTCCAGACTTGGAAAACTGACATAAAGTTTCAAAAGCTGCTGATCCATGAAGGAATACAGTGTAGGGTACACATCTACTGTCACTGTAATAGTGTTGATAATGATGAAAAATCTTTGTGTCTGTAAAGGAGGGATATATCTGTAAGTGGTCCAAAGAGATTAAGTTGAAATTTCACATTTCAATTTTTTATTTGAAGATAGATTCCTTATTCTTTGCACTGGTACTGATCCAAGCTTAAGAGGCTTTTAACTTTTTTAGTTTTTCCATCTAACAAAAATAATACTACTACTGATGGATCCAGCTAGATTAAAGATTTTATCAGGCTGAGAGACCTTTTTTTAATTTTTGAAAACTAATCCATGCTAAAAATATTTATGTTGCACATCCTCTTAACCATAAGCACAGATGTTACTTATGAACAACCATTCCCAGCTGGAATCCTGCCCACAAACACTGTCTAGATGAATCTACAGTGACAAAATGAGCACACGGGTATTCCTAACAATCACAGAGCAGTTCAGATTGGAAGGGACCTCTGTAGGTCACCTTGTCCAACCATCCTGCTTGAGCAGGGTTACCTGGAGCCAGGTGCCCAGGACCACGTCCACATGGCTCTTGAATATCTCCAAGGATGGAGACTCCACAGCTTCCCTGGGCAGCCTCACACTGGAAGTGTTTCCTGATGTTCAGATGGACCCTGCTGTGTTTCAGTTTGTGCCTGTGGGCCCTGGTCCTGTCAGTGGGCACTGCTGAGAAGAGCCTGGCTCCATCCTCTTTGCACCTTCCCTTTGGGTATTTATGTGTCTATAGGATCCCCTCTTGAGCCTTCTCCCCTTCAGGCTACAGTCTCAGCTCTCTGAGTCTTTCTTCCTGTGAGATGCTGCAGTCTATTATTCATCCTTATGGCCCGTGGCTGATCTCTCCCCAGCTGTTCCATCTCTCTCTTGTGATGGGAACACCAGAAAATGCAAGTTGTATGAGCTTTTGATAACTGCACCTTTCTGCATTCACTAAGTGTTTGATTTTTTTGCTCATTGGTTTGTTGAGGGGATTTTTTTGGTTTCACCAGTATGGTGATGTGGGCCATTGAAAGTCAATGGAAGGATTTTTATAACTTTTGTCGGAGTGGGAATTTGCAGTTGATCAGTTGCCTGTGAATGATAGGATGCCTGTTCATAAACATAAGACATGCTTGACAGCAAAGGGTACAAAAATAAGTGCCTCTTTATTAATGCTGGGAGCAGGCAGTCACACTGTGCCATATGAGATGGACAGGAAGGTTGGCTAAAAAGTTTTGTGTAAAGATAAGGAACAGTGTGTTTCTTAAAGTGACAACTGAACTGCTGTTTGAAACTTTGTCCTGAGAGACTGATCAATAACTGCTTGTTGTGGTTTAGGAATCATATTCCCAGATGTGGTGCTCTCACTGAAACCACGTCTCTCTCACTTGCCCTGGGTGGGATGGAGAGGAGAGTTGGAGGCACAAAAGGTAAAGATCACAGGTTGAGATAAGAACAATTTACTGGAATCAGCAAGGAGATAAGAAAATAAACAGTAACAGCAACAATACTAATGACAAAAGGGTACAAGGAAGAAGTGATCGATTCACAGGGAACAACAATACCCACTGCCCCCTCTCCTACCCCACTCCCCACGTCAGAGTGAGGTGCTACAGAATAACCTCCTGTCCTGGCCATGCCCCTCCTGGCTGCTGCAGAGATCAGCCCTGTCCTGGCTGGAACCAGGGCACAGCTAAATGCAGGCAGGAAAAACCCCCACCAGAATAGCCTTATCTGAAATCTTGCTATTAATTTTCAAAGCCGATCATGTGAGATGAGCTGTTTGTTGTTCAGATTTTCGCTGCATGTCACTGATTAAGCTTACATCCAATCCTTTTTTTATGTACTTACCTTTGTAATTACAAGAAATTTAATTATCTTGTTGTAAATTTTTGACTCCATATCTCATTCTTCTGGATTGTATGTCACAACTGAAGCTCGATATATCTATTCCAGAAGATGTCTTTTTGATATCTATTTCTGTTCACATGCTATGACTGCTACATATGTGAATTGAATATAAAAAGGAGTCATTTTTCTAAGGCTGCTTGAAGCAATAATTCTGAAGTGTGAACTCTTCTTACTTATCTCAGTGGATAAAATCTGAAATCTGATGATGATAATTCTTATAATTGGATCCATACTAGTTTGTAACAAACTCATTTTAACCCAAAGAATACTCAACATGGAAATGTTTTAATTGTTTTAAATCTTAATTACAAATAAGTTTAATTTGTTTTCCCAAGATGCAAATTCTGCAGAAAATAGAAAACTTAAGAAAATAAAATCTTCTGCTGTTAAATTAATGGAATTCTGAATTTGTGTTTTTATCTCCTTGTGAGTCACTTAAGAAGCTGAGAGCTTGGATTAAATTTGTCTTAAGCTTTTTGACTCATCCTGACACTCATTTGACTTTCTTCCCATTTCTTGCCATATTTTTTTGGCCAGATTTATTGTCAGTCAACACTTTTTGTCTGTATGCTGACATCCTTTACTCTTTCTGCTGTAATTGTCCTGTCTGAGCTTAAATAGGCAATGAGTTACAGCCAGAGCTTTTCTAGCTGGTTGTTTGATAATGTGATAGTAAGTGATGGCTCAGTGTCTGGTTCTTTTATCACCTTTGATACTGCAGTTGCACAGGCAACCGTGGGGGATTCCTCCCTTTTGCTTGTGGCAGTGAGATCAGGAGGAGACCTAACGCCTCCATTAACTTCGCTGTTCTCGTGGGCACTTGCTCTGATGATGTGTGCTCTCCGTGCTGCTGTAGAGGACTGCTTTTTCTTACAAAAAGTAAGAAAAGCAGATGTCTGTGGGGTTTTTTCAGCATTATTTTTCATGACAGCAGCTGATGCAACTTGCCAGTAAAGGCGATTGGCCCTGCTTAGCCTTAAGTTTGTAATGTCAGGGGCAGTGACGGGCAGTGGTTGCAGAATGGTTGGATTTGCATTCCCTGGGTTGGCTGCACTTCTAAACTCTTAAGTCCTGCAAGCTGCTGGGCACCCCAGGCACATCATTTGTGCCTTGTAGGCTCAGCAAGCATTTCCTAAGTCTGTAGGGCAGCTTGATGCTGTGAGAGCTCCTTCTGGAGCCTGGAGGGACAGAGCTGAATTGTTGTGATGAGGCGAAGTTGCAAGGCTGCTTGCCAGCAAAGGTTTTACCTGTGCTGGTTCTGGCACCTGAGCCATGCTTTGGCATGGTGAGGTGCAGTGTTGTGTAGATATGAAAGCTTCTACACTGGGGTGTTTCTTCATACAGGGTGGACACACAGGTAATTTCAATATCCTCTGTTCAAAGCCTGGTCCCTCAGATTATGAGAATGATGGCTTTAATAAAGTTTTGTCTGTTTTTGGTATTGGTTTTCCTCTGCTTTCCTAGACCTAGATGTGTTTGGATTATATTTTTAAACTTGTCTCTGCAATCATGATAGCTGGAAAATGAAATTTCTTTCTTTGAGGAAAGCACAAATTCTTATTCCCCTTTTCGTTCCACCATCTGAGATGCCATGAGAAATATTTTGGGAGGAGTGGGAACTAGACTAATGTTAAAAAGCTGTTTTGACAACATAGCAGGCTGCCTGCTTTCTTAGTGGAGTCTTACAGCTTGGAAAATGAGATTACTCGGGTGTGGACAGTCCTGTGGGGTAGTTACTGTAGCTCCTACTGAGCAAAAACCCTAGTTGTTAATTTTGGCTCCACTTGCTAGTTCTCAGTGATGGCATAGCTGCAGAAGGGGTGCTGAACAAGTAAATTATGGCATGAAGAAGGCTGGAGGGGGATAAGGTAAAAGAGGAGGCTATCTTCGGACAGGATTTTAAGAAACAACAAACTAAAGACCTGGAGAGCTGTTTGGTCTGGAGATATAGTGAGGCTGATCTGCTGGATGGGAAGAAGATAGAGTAATACTTGGTGCAAAAATCTCCCCATGAAGGCTCTATGTCCATGATTATAGAAAATTTCTACCAGCATCTAGACCTTCCATCACAGTCTTATTCTAAATCTAGAAATCAAAATCACAGAAATGTCTTTAGCTTGATTTTACACAGCAGTTTTTATAGGGATATCTCAAGATGAGCTTTCTTCTTTGAAAGACCTAATTTTGGAAATAAGGTGATTGGTAATTCTAAAGAACAGACTCTTGTAATTGGACATGACAGAACAACACAACACTTGAAAATACTGATCTTGCTGTGTACATTGGAGTTGAATAACTTGTCAGTGAAGTATGTAGATTGTGAAATAAGAGGAATAAAGCTCAGATTTGTATAAAGCAGGAGGACTTTCTTTAAACTGGAATGAAATTCTTTTAATTTCCTTCAAATACTCAGAAAGAAAAACTATACTTTGAGACTACATATTTGGTAAAACTAGAGTAGAATTTTGAGCTGAAGTGCCTTGTCTTTTCATAATTTTGTTTTGATGCTGGGCAGAGAAATTCACAGTAGATTAGTCTAGATTTGATGTTATGGTGGAACAAATGAATTTAACTTGCTTCTTTCCAGTTTACCAGTGTTGTCACTGGAGATTGCTAGTGATAGTAGATGAAAAAGTATGTGATCCTTGCCACTGCATGTGTTTTCACCAATGTAATTTTTAAAAAATGTTGTTTATTTTCAGAATGGAGTTTTAGTAAAAGTAACAGAGACTTGTCCACCGCTGAACTGCTCAGAAAAAGATCACGTTCTGCCAGAGAACCAGTGTTGCAGTGTTTGTAGAGGTAAGCCAGCTTGGAAGGAATATGAGTTGTTGGTTCAAGAGGGGGATACATTGAAAGGAACAATTCCTTTGTAATGAGATATTAAGTACCTCTGTAAGCCTGATTCTAAAAACAGTCTGTGATACTCCTTTGGTTAGAAGACTTACCAGATATAAAGCTGTAATTGCTCTGAATTAGGGAGGAGGAGGGAGAAAACGAAGAACTGGGGGAGAAAGGGACAAATACCTCCTAACAATTGCTAATAAAAGGATGTTATATTTGAAAAAGAAATATATTTTGTTGCTTAAACTTGCAACTGCAGAGTTTTGAAAATGTCTCTATTTTAAAATTGCAAAATAATGTTAAGATTCTAGTTTGATGGATATTAGGAGGTTGATTTAGATCTGAGGACTAATCTATGAATTATGATGGACAGTAAAATAATACCAATGCAAAACAAAAATTAAAAAATAAACCCTGGAGCCCAGAACCCCATTTTTCCTCCTTCCAATGGGATGTTGAGATGCAGGTTCCTCTTGCTTGTTTCATTTCAGCCCCGTGAGTCCTGGTTGTAGGCTGGTCCAGACTAAACAGGCCATAATTAAATCTTAATTGAGGAAATCCCCTTAAATGAGGAATGTGCAGGTATCACAAGGTTAAGAAACTTGAACAGGCTTTCTTGTTAAAACGTGTTCTGATCAGCGAATTGCTGGGTGAATAATCATTCCTTATGTATTGCACCTCTGTTCCTCATCTCTCAGTGCTGGGTCTCAGCTGAGCTTAAGGGGAGCCTGGTGTCTCAGGACTCACATGTCAGCCTTGAGTGATGCATCTCAGAATATCAAGCAGGAGGTGTGCCAAATGAGCATTAGACATTTGCTGGCTTAGGTGATTATTGAGGTCTGCTGGAATATTTGTCTTGCCTGCATATAAATTCCTCCAGTGCCATTGCAGATGGCGATGAAGGGGCTCTGAATCTCTCCCTCTGCTAGGAAATATTAATTAGTAAATATGCATGCTTAAATATTTACTTAGGCCTTGAACTTAAAAATACTTGCATGTGGTTGCAGGGACCAGCACGTTCCAGACTGCCTGTTGGGTCATGGTCTAAGACACATTAACTAACTACACATTAATTTTTTTCAGTAGTTTCTAGAAACATCTGCAACTATTTAAGCAAGCAGTTAATGTTGCTTCTCTGTCCCTCAGAGGGCTCGATGTCTTAATGATACTTCTTAACAGATGGCCCAGTTTGATGTAGTGCAGTACTGAAAAAAATATATTCATTACTTAAAAGGATTAGAAATATGAAAGCTTCAAAGTTGATGGAAGATAAGTTCCATAATAATTCCCTTCCATATTATTGTTAGTGATAGGTACTCTTTTTAGATATTTATCCTCAAACTGGCTTCATTATTTATTATATAAGATGAATATTTATATTTATGTGATGGTCTATAGAAGCAAGAGAAGGAATTGTATCCCTTATTTGCCTTCCTAGGAATTCTGGTACATGATGCTTTCAATTTGATACATTGAACTTCCACTTCAGTTCTGCTTTAGCTGACTGCTGAAACAGTACCACCTCCTTTTGTATTTCATCATTGCTTTTTAAAATTCTTTTGATAATGATGCCTAAAGATATGATTAATTTTGTCAACTTTACAAAGGCATGAATTCATTTTAGCACTCCTAAGTTGCTTTTTATCTCTTGAGGTAGAATATGTGCTGCTTGACACTTTTGCTTCAGTTGCATGTGACCCAAAGTGGCAGTGTATAATTTTATCATGTGCTGTTGTTAAAAATGGATATTTTTTAAGAATTCTATATTTGGCATAGGTTTTATCAAGCAAACAGGTGCTCTGTGATATGGCAAGCAGGCCACAGTTTCTGATCCCCTCCTGTGCCAAGATATCCTTTACTGGTAAAGGACAGATTGCTTCTCGTTTGCAAAAATGACTTCTTTCAGGGACTATATTCAGCTTTTTTTTGTCCAAGCCAAAGTAGTAAGGAAGACATATTGTAACAATTTCTGTCCTGAATAAGCAAAATTATTTGTTGGAAGGCCACATGGATCATTTGCACATCATATGCAAATGTCCCATTATATGTATGATGATGCAGATAATTTGTTGCATTAGCCCTTAGCTAAGCCTTAAGTTACTCAACAGAGTATTTAACAAGCATTTACTAGCAATGTTAAATGAGAACATTATTTCTATGTTAAGTTTATCAGTGCATGTTAGTGGCTGGTAGGTTCTGGGCTTTGTATCAGTTTGTGTTGTCTTTAGTATTTGTAGTTGTGGAAACAGAAGACTTCTACTGAATTTCATGTTCTGTAGAATTACAGAATATATTTGCTGAATTGTGCAAGGGTGACAGGTTTGTATCTTGTGCTTTTCTAGCTGCAGCAAAGAAATATCCATTTAATGAAAGGATAAATATGAGGGGATCAACAGAAGGTAAAAAAACCACAGAGAGAAATACAAAATCTTCATGATGCTGTGGTATGAGACTGTACCCTCTTCAGCGATCTCTGTAGTACTTACCACAATAATAGATAAGTGTGCCATAGGTCATGCAGGGTAAAACCTAAATCTGTGGTGTTTATGGAGATGGAAATTGTGAGTCAGCAAAGAACAGAGTTGAATACTTTTATGTACAGAGCTGGTGGGTTTCCTAGATAGTCATTATTGTTTGTGAATGATAGGAAAAATGAAGGTGGCAAATAATGCCTGCTCTTCTTCAGGTTTGCTATGTGAGTTTATAGCATAGCAAAAGGTAATAGTATATTGTTAAGAAGCAATTTCTAGATTTCAGGGAAATGATTGTGTGAGGTGTACAGCAAGGTGAGAGTGGTGTGGAAGAGCTCTGCTTTAAAATGACAGCTTATTTTTGTGGTTTGATGTACTGAAAGCATAAATGGGCCTCACCACATCTCCATATGGGATCTATCCTTGACTGTTATGTACAGCATACTCAGTTTTTCCTTTCATCTGTGTGCTTTAACATAAATGTCTACTTAAACCGTGTGGCCACTTCATGCTTTCCAGCAGGACAATGTGGTGTTATTAAACTGTCTTTTAGGCTTACAGAAAATTTAGTTAATTTTCAAGTTTCACAAAGAATCATTGTGTCACAAAATATATTTTTTACTACTTCTGAGAATCACTCATTTTTCTTACATGCCTGCTACATTTTTTATAGCCTAGGGACAAATCTAATACAAAAAATAGTGTCATAAAAGTGTTTTATTGTTCCCTTTAGCTGTTTTTCTCCTTGCCAAAGACAGTGTATAATTTTGAAAGAGTGGATTTTTTTTCTCTTTTGCATGAATGATTCAAATAAAATTTCATGAGAGAATTTTTACGTTGTTATGCTCACAATTTTAAATACGCAAAAATAGCCTTAACAGCCTTAGCAACTTCAGATGTGCTCTTCTTAAAAGAAAGAGTGTGATGAAATAATGAAGTAGTGAGAGCGGTTTTGTTTCTAGAGAAAATAATTATTTGCTGTCCTGCATATGGTGGGACTGATGGATTTAGATTGCTGACGCTCGTTAGGAGGAAGAGGACAATCTTATTGATGAGGTGAAGAGTACAGTTTACAGCAGGGAGCAGCATTTAAATCTAAAAATGGGGCTTCTGCCACCCTTCTTTGTGCTGCTTTGTTTTGTTTTGGGGAGGTTTGTAGTCGTTCAGTTAGAGGGTGAGAAGGCTCCTCAGTCATGCATGTTTCTCATCTCTTCCCACCTGGCTGTGAAACTGTGATTTGACTCTTCAGAAACTGAATTTTTCCCATTTATTGCTGTGAGGTAGTAGTTATTTCAAGGTTTTAAATTTATTAAGAGTTCATGGCAGCTGATAAATATGAATTAGTTTATTTCTAAACATAGTTGTAGCATTACTTAGGATTTAGAAGAGCTTTCTATCTGAAAAAAGAAGAAATCTTTTTAAGCTTGTTAGTCTGTGTAGTTGCCATTATTCTATTGCACACAGATAAGCACTGTGTAATAAGCTCTGCATTCAGAGAGCAGCTTGAAAGAATGTATGAAGTTGCTGTTTTATGTCAGACCATTGAGTTTTGGGACCACAGTCTCTGAAGGTGTAAAAGCTGCTGTTCAAAAGTGCTGCTTTGCACATGACTCATTAAAAACTGATTCAGATCATGGAAAGGCATAATTGGTAATGCAAATGTTTAGACTCTTCTGTGACTTCTCCCTCAGGTTTACCTTACATATTTTTATTGTTAACGGTGGGGCTAAATCCTAAGAGTAGAAAAGATTTTGAGACTGAAACTACCTTGGACTTTGAAACATTCCTGATACTTTTTAACAGAAGCATTATGACTGTTTTGGGGTTTTTTCTAAGAAGTCTCTAAATGTCAAACAGTGAAATAAAGGATATCTTCTTGAACAGCAAGAGAACAGGGGTTTTACAGTTTTTGATGTGAACAGCTAAGGCTATTGTAAGAAGTATGGAAAATATACAGAAGTTATAAGGAAACCCTCAAAAACAAGGAGAGGTGCATTAGTGTTGGGCGTAAAAAAAGTAAGAAGAGATACAAATCTAAAATGTATTGAATGCAGCTGTAGTCTTCAATGAGTTCTTGCATTTTATGGTCAATAATTAAGCCAAATTACCAAATGTGTTAGGTATGTAAAAAACTGGATGACAGCACAGAGCAGCTTAGCATGCTTAGGAGCAGGTTCTGCAAACAACAACTTGGAAGACATTGCTTGGAAAAATAAGAGCACAATGTTCAGGTGTCCCGAAATGGAATAAATTTTTGAGATATCTGACTTGGGGCCACTAAGGCCTAGCCTGCTGTGCAGTTCCTGATGCTGCAGAAGTGATAGTTTTATGGCTGCTAGCATGTGTCTGGATCTTTTCCTAATTGTCTTAGTACATTTATTAATGGTCA
Organism: Erpornis zantholeuca; assembly: GCA_013400515.1. NCBI lineage: Eukaryota > Metazoa > Chordata > Aves > Passeriformes > Timaliidae > Erpornis > Erpornis zantholeuca. The sequence goes on from VZTN01028711.1 coordinate 180,230, forward strand.
TTCTATAGTCAGAATGAAGGAGTAGAAAGAAACCTGTATTTCTTAAGAAAAAGATGGAGCAAACATTTCAGCAGCCTTGATAAAGGAAGAGAGTAATGTTATCATAAATGTTTGGGGAACAAACAGAGGTCATCAGGCCCATCAAAAATCTAAACGTGCTCTTCAATACTTAATTCCCCTGGTAGCATCTAATTGTGTTTTGAATGACTTTGAAGGGCTGTTGTGCACATTTATGATTGTGTGTGTGTATGCACAGGGAAAATGGTTTCTGGCATCTGTTCTGAATGCATTCATCTGTCATTTTAATTCATACTTGCCTTGTAATCTGTGCTGACCTGAAATAGTTAAGATTATCAGAACTGTTTAAGATTTTCTGTGGTTTTGTCAAATCCTCTCCAATTGCCTGCTTGCTGGGATGTGATGATTCCATTTTAAGCCATTTCTTATATTTAGAGAGGAGCTGACTGTCTCAGATAAGACTGCTGAATAGTCTGAATGAATTGTTTTTTTGGCTGAGCAATGGGGTGCTTGCCCTCTGCTATCTCCCACCCATCTGAAATTTAGAGATCCCACTGCAATATCAGAGGGTGGTTTTGGCATTTCTGTAGATACCTTCAAGGAATCCTATGATCCATTTCACACCAAAGAATTAATAAAAATCAGGTATTTGGCTCCACATCACCAGCTGGGGAGAATGGAGACCAATGTCTA
>VZTN01028711.1:181263-423101 GCA_013400515.1 Erpornis zantholeuca
AATAGAGATTAAAATAATTATTAAGATATTTTAATTTAATATACTTCAATCTAAGGAAACCTGATTCTGGATGGAGACTGTTCATATTTGAGTTGCCATGAGCTGATCATAAGGTAAAATGTTGACTCACTGGGATAAAAAGAGCCAAAACCATAGAAGTTTGGTGCAGAAAGTTGTACCAGCACTCTTGTAGCTAAAACAGGCCGAGAAAGATGAAATATTTTTTTTTAGGTTTGCATGAGAGGGAAAATAGATATAAACAAAATACATAGTTAACACATAGTAACAATCCATGTGATACTTTCATACTGCCTGGCTTAATACGCTGATCTGTTACAGAGGTTCTGACCCAATAATAATCAAATCAAGCTCATACTTTGTATGAGCTCAAAGGAGAATTATTATTCTAAAGAAGCAAGAAACAGACTAGAATGTCATAGTCTTAGGGGAACCCACGACAAAGAAAATATTATAAAACTTGTTGTCTCCTGGATGTTATCTGGAATGCCTGTAGAATAATAATCCTGCGTGGGGAGCATAAATTAGATGCTGAATGGATAAGTTGGAGATGGGTTCCAGTGTTCAGTTTCAATTATAGTTAAAAAGGCAAAAATGAGCAGTGGAATAGTGTGATTGCACAAATGGCTAAAGGCAGTGTATTGGCACCCTATTTTACCAATCTAAAATCGGTTCCTGGGCATGACAAGGCTGGGACTGGAATACTTGAGTGGTTTTTACCAGACTGTGAAATGAGTAAAGACTAGGAGGGATAACTGAAGTTTTCATTAAGGGAATTGGTTCTTTTTCACAAGCTGGATTACAATGAAAGAAGGAGCCAACTGAGCACAAGGAACATACCTTGGCTGTTAATAAAATTAATTTGAAGTTTAAGTGTAGAGTTGGGTGTTGACCCTGAGAGTGTCCTTCTTGCTAATAGGTGTTAACATTTAAAAAAAATTACCTCAGAACTCAGCATTAGATGATCAGATGCATAAATTTGGAGTGCACTAAACTGACAGAACTCGAGTGTTAAATTAGTAGACAACAAAAATGTGTATTTAAAAATAACTTAAAATAGGATATCAAAGCAAGGGATATGAACAGAGATCTGAATTTGGCATGTAGATGTTCAAAGTCCAGGTCGTGTCTATCTTAGCTGTTTTTAGGGGATGTTAGGACGTTTGTGATCGATGAACTAGAACTTTCAGTTTGCTCTCCTCTATGACCAGGTGGAACAGGAAGAAACTGTTCTTGTATTCAGATAAGTGCAAGTTGGAATACCAATAGATGATGGCATGCCTGGGATTCTGCTTCTCCTCTTTCCAGGATAGAAAATGGAGACAAAATAGGAATTACCAAAATGACTGCATATATATCTCAGGCAAATAAAAATTGACTCATATATTAATAGAGAAAATCCATAAAACATATACCAGTGGAGAGAGGAAAAAAATTCTGTTGTCAAATTCTGTAAGTTATTTCTTAACTTCCAGTGGAATGCCTTTAGAGTTGAAGCTACAATTACTTTCCCTTTAGACTTAAGCAGAGAAGGATGTTGACATGTCTCTGAGTAATACTGAAAATCGGAAAGAAAGAACTTCAGCCACCTTTACAGAAGGAAGTGGGAAAGTTCATCCTATTTTTAGAAATGACTGCATGGAATAAAAGAAACTGTTCACAAAGAAACTACTGAGAATTTGTGTGAAGGAAAAAAAGGAGAGATTAATAAAAATTCTCCTTGATAAAACGTGATGCATGGAATAATTATAAACTGCAGAAACAATCAAGCTGGTTTTGGATGAGAGAATTACAAGGCAGTGTATGAGGTTGCTTTGACTACCAGTACAATTTTGTGCAATGTCTCATTTTGGTCTGCTAAAAGCACATGTGGTTATGCATAATAAGAGAATTTTGAGGGATTTGTTGTTTTTTTTTAAATATTACACTTCATTGTCCTTTTGATGTAAGTTAGCATTGCACTTCCTGACAATCAGAGAGTTAATGCTACATAGGTTCAGTAGAACACTAAGGAATTGTCATTGCTTCCTGCTTTGGAATTGTCTTTTCTCTTGAATAAAACAAGTCATGCAAATACCTTTTGAAGAAAATGGTTTTTCTAAGAATGAATTGATGTAGAAATCCAAAAAGCATGTGTGCACCAACTAGGTTTATAGAGAGAATTTGGAATGTAAAATGCCGAAGTTTTGGAGTGATACAGTCAATGCAAATACCTGAATAGCTGAACTAAATATGTTTTAAAACCCTTTTGTATGTTCCTTGTATTTTAGGCCATAACTTCTGTGCAGAGGGACACAGGTGTGGTGAAAATTCAGAGTGCAAAAACTGGAACACAAAAGCTACTTGTGAATGCAAGAATGGTTATCTCTCTGTCCAAGGGGACTCTGCATACTGTGAAGGTAAACAAAATACTCAAAGACCCTTCCCTGAACAACTTAAAATAGTAATATGAAATAAATGGTGGATGAATGAATTTCATTGCAAAGTGCAGTTTAATGGTGGTGAATATCACAGGGGACCTTTTTTGTGTTGATAAATAGGGACTGAAGGTTACAAGAGGTGCTGGGCCACCCTGTCCATAGGCATATTTCATTGTTGCAGTTGTCTTTGCACACCACGGTCATNGTCAGGTATTATACTCTTTTTTGTTTCTCTGCTTTCTAGAGCTTGTTATTCATAGCTGTGATGTACTTGAAATATAAATTGATGATTCAATATATACCACATTCCTTCCTGCCTTTGCATTGTGGGTTGGTTTTTTTTTTTAATACCCTTGTATGTCAGGCTGCAATATTTAATCTTTTGACCATCATAGGAAGTTTTTGAACTGCTCTGTAAAAATATTTTCCTAGATTGTTTTTCCAGTCATGCTGGTGATGGAAGGGGGTGGCATTTTTGACAAGCTGTTAAAATATAGCATAAGAATTGGAACTTATTGGAGGACTAATTGGAACTTATTGGAGGACTAATTGGAACTTAACTTGAGGACTAAGGACGGAAGAATAAAAAAAGACATGTGCAAGGTGCTTAAATGATCCTGCTCTCATAAAAAGGCTTTTTAGTGTATGCAAATGAACAGGATGGCTTCAAATAGCAGTTTATAAATGTATTCAGTAAAGTGCAGCTTTAAATCCTATGGTATTTAGTCATTTCTCTACAAACAAAAATTTGAATGGTCCTTTATATTCACTTTCAGTGTCTGGGAAAACAGTTCCCACGTGTTCCTAAAAGTAGGCAGCAGATATATTGTGTGTGGAGAGAATTTTTTTTGTGCAAAAGCCTGTGACAACAACTGCTTTACAGGTACTACAAAGACTTGTTGTACATCAGAAGACAGGCTCTTTATCAGCTGTGATACATAATCCAGTCTTACTTGTTTGGGGTTTATTTTTTTTTCCTGTTACAAATAATTACAGTGCTTAGTATTTTTATTTTACCTTTTTACAGACCGTCCCTTTTTTCTTCTGTGAAAAAAATTTAAACATCTTGACTCAAGCAATTTTGGAGATATTGGCAGTACATTAGTGGTAGTGATGGTGAAAAAAAGAGCTTTTTTAAAAGAAATTAGCAGAAATTGCAACATACATACATCTGTGTTGCATAAATTTTTGCAAGGGCAAATTAAATCCCTGATTTCCGTGTGTGGGTGAAACATAAGGCAACAGAACAAACAGCTGCTTTTGCTGCCTGAGACCGTGGGATAGATGAGAGTGTTGCTTTCTGCATTTCATGAAATTATAAATTTGCTAGATGGAGCGCAGTCCTCTGGAGGTAACACAGAAGAGAGGCCCTTGAGCAAGGGGAGCTACGGACTGACAAATTGATTAGCCAAGAGGTGACTCCTTTTAGCCCTGTGAAGAGCTTCCTTTCGCTCCTCAGAACATCTTTCTGCAAAATTTCTTTTTATGCCTCTCTAACCTCATTCGTCTCATCTACGTGTTTAATCTGCTAAATAGAATCATTTCATAGTTGGCTGTACAATAGTCTCAAATGCATGGTGAAGCTGTGATTTAAACAAACGAGGACAAAGGCCTCTATCTGAAGGTACAGTTTGGCAGGAGGTTGACATAGGGGTGGATTTTATCTTTTACTGTTTTGAATTTCTGTGTGTAAGAATTAAGTATTCAAAACACCTGTGGAAGCAAGGAAGATATCATGCTCAGCTGCAGTTCTGAATTTGTCTTTGTTTTTGCTAAGCCTTTAAACTTAGAACATGTAAGATTACTGTTTCCTTTGAGATGGAAGGTTAAATTATTTCAAACTCATGATATGTGCTGGTAAGTGGCACCTTAGTTTAGAGTGCTCCAGATCATTAAGTTGGAGCTTTCCAGATTTCTCATCTCTTCCAGTGTACTTGAAGTAGTTGTGCATGTGAATTGTGATGCGTAGTATTATTTTACCTTACCTATGATTTTACTGTTATTTCTGCTTGCTCTTATTCACACACTTCTATCCTGGTGGAGTTCAGCATAATTTTCATTTTGTAAGATCTCTGAAGTATTGTGTTTGAGTCTCCTTTTTGATAACTATTTGTCTCTTTTTTTTTGACTTTGCATATTCACACTGGCAGTACAGTGGATAAAATAATTTAAAAGATTCTAACTTTTATTGGAGAATTGGCATCAACAGATTTGTAAAATAAATAATAAAAACCCTAGAGGCTTTTACTGTTTTACTGTCTCAGCAAGAACTTTGTAACAACTTAGAAGCTTCTTAAGTCAAGATGTGCATATAAGATAACCACTCACTGTATGCATTCCATTTTTGAAATAACAGAGATGTAGTCAGGGAAGACAGTTTCTGAAAGCAAACAAGTAAATGAAGCTTGTAATGAATGAAAGAGATAAGTGGAGATTCCTCTGTGTTCTAAAAAGCAATGTATTTTACTTAAAAACAGAAAAGTTGGGTTTTTTCTGACATTTGCCTACTTGTCTTACATATGTAAGATGTAATTACAGCATTCATCCTTTGAAAAGGTAGGTGTAGAAGCATTTTTATTAACCATGTGGTCTGAGGTGTACCTACAGCTGTGGATACTTAGGCACAAGCGTTGAGCCAGTGTCCCTTTGTCACACATGCATGGATAAATCCTGGGACACAAGCAAGTAAAAGTCAGCTAGCCAAGTCCAAGGCCTGCAGGACTCAAACATTCTGATTGCAGCAGTTTGTGCACACTTGCAGCTCTGGCTTCTCAGGACATGACATGTGGGCACCTGCCTTGAGCACTGGAAGTTGCATGTGTGTTAGTGCCACGTGGGGCAGCAGTTTGTGGCAAAACCAGGACCAAAATGGGGAATTCACCTGAGTCTATCCTAGGCTGATGGTTCCAGATGTGTTCTGTGATGTGTGCAGCAGACCTGCAAATACTTACTTACACACTTACATACTTCTTCAAAGCTGAGAGCCTCTGCATTCTGTGACTACTTTTGCAAATAACAGGACAGGCTGCATATTGCAGACTTTGAGACAAGGAAGTCTCTCGGCACGTGGAGAGTCTGAAGCTCAGAGATGATAAAGAAAGGAAAATCCAGCCTAATCAGCTGAAAGCCAGTCTTGTTGCTAGCTAGCATGCTGATGCTCACTTTTTAGATGCTAACAGGCAAAGGGCCATCTCCTCTGGAAGGAATTCGGTGATTTTCTGCTATATATCTCACAGTGAAGAGGAAAAGAACAATATTTCTCTGCCACATTTCAGCTCCCCATTCTTTATTTCCTTCTTAGCTTGAAACATTTACAGCCCCTTTCTACCTGCAAAGTTTTATGTTGGTACAAAAGAGATTTTTATCTCGCTGCTGTTGAGATCTCATCCATTGTGAGAACTGCTAAAATCTGAAGTGGGATAGATACCACAGGACAAATGCATGCTGCTTCTCACTGGCAAGAGTGCATGGAACGAGAAAATTAGTATTAACCTTAGGCATCCTTTCTGTGCACACACTTGTGCCCCTGAGAAGCATCCCAAGAAAGTGGTACAGTGGCATACACAAGGTGTCTTGTCATGCTACACAGCATGTGCTCAGCCAGTGTCACCAGAGAACAGCCTGTGGTAACAGGTGTCATGTAAACAAAGATCCATTGATTAAAGGGGACCTACAAGATGAATATTCTCATTTTATGACTATATCGTATTCTTCCCCTTTACACCTAAGGATGCTCTCTAGGATGCTCCTTATAGGACCTGACCCTCACCTTAGTGCTGTTACATCAGCTTAAAGAGTGATGAATGAAATGCCTTAATATTTGTGAAAATTCATTCCATTTTTGTACTTGATAGAATGCTCTAGAAGCACACATGACTTTCAGAAGGAACATCGCTCAGTTGCTCTTTCCCTTCTGTGCTCTGAACGTGTTACTTAATCTGTTGTTAACAAATTATTGCTCATTTCAAAAAAATGTCACATAAGCTCTGAAATGCTATCCAAACTCAGAAAATCTGCCTACGTTGTGCTCTAAGGAAGAGTTATGACAATTTTACTGGGCTTGGCAGATTTTGGGAAGATGAAACAAGGATGAATGAAAGCTTAGGGAGAAAACTGAGAGCTCATTTTCCACTGAGTATGGATCCAAGCATGCAGAATGTCTGTCTGGTGTGCTTGAAACCCCAGGACTTCGTTGCTAGCTATTGTAAAAATATCTAATTTCCTTGCGATCACGTTTAATTTTCCTTGTGATTTGCAAGTATGTTCCAGACACATACTGTAGTCTTTATTGCTTTCAGTTTCTTTTCCTTTGAACCTGGTACCAGATGTAGTCAGGAAATTCTTTACAGAAAGATAGATACGTAAATATATTGAAAATATCTGTTCTGAAGATGCATTAGTGTAGGTTTGGTCTAAAAATGTTTATTTTCTGAAAGTCACTTAGAAAAAAAAATACAACAGAAAAGGAAGATGGGTTTTTTTTCCCGTTATTGCAGAAATCAGGAAAAATTAACCATTTTAGATTAATTATTTAGTTCCCAATTCAAAGGCATAACTATCAGCCTGCTTTAGTGGAAAAAAAAAGTTTACTTCTGTTGCAAAACATAGTGGAACAACAAAAAAAAATCTTTCATCATACAGTGTGGCTTCTGTTATGGTTTTGAAGATGAGAGAGCTTCATAAAGCTTACCTCTAATATTTAATCCTTGGACTCATCACATCCTGTGCATAAATAACTGTTCAGTGTGCAGAACAGTTTGAGAAGAGTCTCAAGCCGTTTGAACTGGAAAAGAATAAACCCAGTCCTGCATATGGCCCTCAGAGTAGAAGTCTGCTGGCAATCCACAGAGTTGTCACAGCTGGTGTTTTTCTTGCTGTATAAAATAAGGTGAATTTTGTTGAGTTTTCCCCTCCTCCTCTGTAGTGATTTCACTGCAGCTGTTCTAATTTCACTGCGCTGTGGCTTGGGAGGTGACATTAACATTATGTGGTACCATATAAACCTTCTGTGTGGCAGTGATGTACAGCTGTGGTTTTGGATGGTGTCCATTGACTTGACTTCTAGGTCAGCTTTTAATGATAATCCTTCTGCTTGCTGCACTCTCAGAAAACCTGCATCACAAGATGTCTGTTTCCTGCAGAGGTTGTTCAGTGTGCTGTAATAAACTTACATTCTGTGCTGCATAGGTGTGAAGATGCAGATACTGTGCATACTTTGGGTGATTTCATGAAGTTAAGGAGTTGGGGCAAATATTGATGGTAAATGCACTATTTTTTCTCTATGCTGAAACCATAGAAAAGGGGAGAGTAGAAGAATCTAAATGTGTCAAATCATGATCATCTCTGTCTCAAGAACAACATTAATGGCAGTGTTTCAGTTGGAACAAAGTCCTCATGGAGACTGACAAAGCAAAATCCAAAACCACCCCTGCATGCCAAAACCCCCAAACAACCCCTCCACCCCTGCCTTTCATAAACACATAAATGATGCCAGGTTGCTTTTTTAAAAGTTCACGTTTTCTCTGGAAGACTTTTCTTAACCTACTTTTTAAGACTTCAATTACCTAAAAGTGTCAAATTTAAACTTCTACTATGTAGGTAATCCTATTTATCAGTGAAAGTTGCTTCTCTTGGTGATACAATACAAATAATACATTTATCCTGCCTATTGTTTTCATAGAGGGAGACTTTTTATTTAAAATTATATCCTTAACCGTCACATGAACTCAAATTCATCTTTTATAACATGATCAAAAGGTAGGCACTTGTCAGTCAGCGTGGACTTTTAATAAATGAGACTGCAGATTCCTTGTGCTATGAGCTGCTGGTGGAGGAGTCTATTTAAAACCAAAATAGACTCTTTCCCTCTCAATTCACTGGATGGTGGTAAATTCAAGGCAGAGATTATATTCTTGCCAGTGGACCGAAGGATTTCAAGCAAAATACTAAAATTTATATCATAAGAAGATTCAAGAGTTTTTTGGAAGGTGATGTTTGTGCCTTATATGGCTCTAGATAGATTATTTCTGTTATCAAAGCTGCTTTTATGTTTACAAGTTAATTAGTTTCAATTCATATTCCAACTACAGAAACCTGGAAAGTGGAATTATTTGCCATCCCCTGGAGTAACTTCAGTTCTTTTAGTGTAACATCATGCTGAGATTTATATGAAAATAAATTCTAATTTCTAATAAGGTAACCATATGTTTTGGTGCTGTTGTAATAAAGTGTCATAAATAATTATGGCTCCCAAGGAATTCAGGCTTGCAACTGTCAGTTCTTATGTTAGTAACTTTCATTTGAAAAAATTATAATCATTGCTATTAAAGGAAAAAACATTCTTACCCCCTTCAGGATGGCAATGAAAATCCTGCTCTGAGGCTGTTGAGATTTTTGTTCACATGAAGAGATTGGGGATCTTGTGTCCCCAAATCAATAAATGTTCTTACATGTTAGAGTTGCATTCTTCTGAATTGTACAGGCTATAATTTGATAGACAGTTTAATGAAAACCCAGTGCCATGTTGTTGGCTACTAATCATAGTAGAATCTGACTTAAAATCTGACCAGTTGGAGAAAAAAGGCTACTGCATGTTCCTTCTGTGTCAGTGTAATTATCTTTTCCACTGTAATGACCCTTTGCTGTGTGCAGACTGGGAGCTTCAGACAAAGTGTTTTAGAGAAACCCTCTTCTTTAGCCCTCCTCTTCTGCACCTCTTTAGGAGGTGCAGAAAGGACCCCCTTGCTTTAAAAACTCTTCAGATAGGAGTCTGAGTGCAGCTGGATTCAGACTTAGCCTCAGACTTGGTCAGAGGTTTTAGTCTAAAGGATTTGTAGTTGTGATTGAACCATACTATAACTTTGTTCCACAGTGTTAAGGATGGCAAACAAGCTATATTTTTATATAAAGAGAAATGATTTATCATGACAGTGTTTAGACTAAAAGATGTTAATCAGAATTATTTACTACACAGTAAAGGTAGCTGTGACTACTAGTATAGTATAATGCACTATTTCTGAAGCAATATCAAAGGAATTATATTAAAGTTAGCATAAGCAGTTATTGAGTAGAGATTGATATTACTCACCCATACCAATGACTGTGGGCAAATCTCTTTTGCTCACTCTCCAGGATGTCCCCACTCAGGGGAGGAATCTCTGCACACACTCCAGGGAGGGATGTGTTAGAAGACCTTGCTATTAAAAAGTGGGATTGGGCTTTTATAGGATAGAATGTCAGTCATGTGTCTCCTGCCCAGCTCAGCATCTTTAGTTATCAGTGGTATCATTGTTGGTTCCTTTATCAGGTACTTCACCAGGTCTGCCACATCTTCACCTCCCTCAGGAGGTTGGGATTGATGAGTCAGGCTGCTTTCAGCATTATTCAACACCAACAGCAGCATGAGACCCCTTCTCCTTTCACCACAGACAGCTCTGTAAATAGGGCATTGTTCCAGCTGCTTTACCTCCACTCCAGGCAGAGCACCCTGCTACACCCTTACAGTAAATTGTCCCCATAGCATGTTCCAGCAGTGAAAGAGGAAGAAATCCATGCAATCAGTGGGGATGTGTATGTCCACCCTGTCAGCAGAAAGAGCTTTTGCTGGTCTTTACTCATTAAGCCCTTGTATTGATCCTGATATTTCCAAAATGATTTTTTCAGATTATGATACAGTCTAGCTCATGTCACATTCCTGCTGGCATTAATGAAAAAGGGAAACATTTGAAAGAGTTTTTGTTGGAATTCTGGTGATTTAAACCAGGTAAGTGCTTGCATCAAACATTTGGTGGGAAAGGAAAGAAAAAAATCAGCATTGTTCTGCTAGTGATGAGCAGAAGTTTGCTTGTGTTTGAGCTGTACTGGAAAATACTGAGAGAAGTGTTTGTATATATTGAGGAGTTGGATGGAAACCACTTACCAGTACTTTTAGACAAGTTGATAAAAATTGTGTGCTTAGCTCTTAAGACTTAAGGGTTGAGGTGCTGAAGTTCTGCCTTTTAAAAAAAGCTGGAGCATAACTGGAATAGTTAAAAAAAATGCTGTGTGTGCATTTTGTGTATTTATATGGAGAATGGAGTTTTATATGCATATATGGAGAATGGAGTTTTCCCATTGCAACCCAACAGCCTTTGGTTACCCAGGATCTGGCAGAGCTGCATCTCTCTCAAGGGCCTGCGAAGTTTCGAAAGGGAATTGGCATAGAAAACCTCCACTTAACTTCCAACCTAATTTTTTTTCTTATTCTGTCATCTTAACCTGCATCAAGAACACTGTAGGGTCATTTTAGATGCTGTTGAGCCTCTGTGGTTACCTTTTGCAGTGCTTGGGTGTGCAGAGAGGGCAACTGCTGTTTAATATCTTGAAATGAGAAAAAGAGAATGTCTTTTAAATCCTGGCACTTTACATTTTTTTCAGCTACTTTGATGTATAGTTTTGATGCTCAGTCTGTCTCTCTGTTACTCTTAAAGAATGATCTGGGGGCATGGAGTCTCTCTTCCAAATGAAAGTTCTCACAGCCAATTTACAGATAGCATGTTGGACTGGGCTTGATTCTGACTGTAGAATTGCACGTTGTAAATGATGTCATCTGCCTGCTTCAGAGTCTGCGCTGGCAGTAGTAGAGAAACAGATCTAGTTCTGAGGCTGCCTAAATGTTGGCATGAGTGGGTCAGAAGGAGGAAACAAACGTGCTTGTCCTACAGCAGGATCTATTACAGGCTGAAAGGATCACCCTCCACCCCCCACCACTGTGAGAACATAAGAAAAAACCCTGATTTTCTGGAGAAACCCATATGAAGCAGGACTCTGATCTAAGGCTAGAGAATGTGGAGAGCAGTGGTAACAGATGCAGTGAAGAGAGCGCAGAAAATCACTTTGTTCAGGTTTGTATATAGATGTTAGGGATCTTGGGAAAAAATAGCATTAAACTCCTCAGGAGCTGTTCTCATTGACATGGTGTCTCAAAGAAATTTTTTTTAATGCTTTTAAGCAGTTTCAGCTGCTTGGGTACAAGTGTGTCTGAGGCTGTGGTGCTTCCTGAGCAGATGCTGAGCCAGAAGTGGGCAGCAGCCCTGGGGACAGTGTGGCACTTTGCCTGGCTGTGAAGCCACAGCACCCTGTCTGGGGAGGAGGCAACAGATGAGGAGAGTGACACTTCACAGAGAGGATGAAAATAAAAGGTGAGGGCTTTGGGGAGCCAGGAGACTTAGAGTGCCCAGGATCTGTAATATAAGTGACAAATACAGCAGCTTTGGTGCATCCAGAAAAGGACATCTAGCAGATATTCCATGTTGACCACTTGTATGATTAATCTTAAAGGATTTGCTCTACCTAAAGTTAGTTGTAAAAGACTAGCAAAAGGGCAACAAACCAATCACTCCTTTCTCCCCACAGTTGTTATGGATTTTTTTTTTTAACTACTGAAGGAAATTAGGATTTTATCCTTCAGTAGAAAACAACCCCAACAAACAAAACACCAAAACCAAATGGAAGAAGTAATTTGGCTTATTATAAAAATATTTTTTGAAGTTGTTTTTAATAGCAAATATATTTTGCCCTTGGTGATAGCATAGCTGGAGGCTGCTCCAGTAAATATTAGCTATTGTTTTTTCCCTTATGTGAATATATTTTGTTTCCAGTAGAAGATAAAATTGGTTCTAAAAGTACAAGAATCTCTAAACCCATGAGAAATGTCAGTTTATACTGACACATTTTTCTCTACAAGATTTAATAAGGAACTTACTGATTTGGTTCTGGGTAGCCTAAGTTAATGTGCATGTGAAAAACAAAGCACAGAAGTTAAGAAATTATTGGAAAAGACATTATTGCTAACCTCAGGCTTTGCTATATGGTTTGCTCTCTACTCTTTTTTTACTATTTCAGCATGCATATTTTTCATTCTTGACCAGCATTTCTCCTTATGGCTTCTGTTCAGATAATTTAGAATTGAATTGTATGCTGATGGTATAGGCTATGTCTGCATTAAGTGCAATCTGTTCTGAATTTATTAAAAGGCATTGAGCTTTTGACATTATCCAGATGTCGCAGGGATACGCTGGCATATAACAATTTTTAATATATTTAGACAATTTTAGACAACAAATCTAATATATATAGGTGTATTTCTTTTACATATTTGTATCAAGTTTTATTTTCAAATAAAAATTCAGTTACTTGGGGTTTTTTTTCAATGCAGTTCATTTATGGAAACACATTTATAGATTTATTTAAGCAAAACAGCAGCATACTATTTATTGTGTTGCATGAGGAGCTGTATGGGAATCAAAATTAAAAGTAAGGCTGCTTTTTTCCACTGGCAGCATTCTAGTAAGAAGAGGAAGCTGGGCCCTCTTGTGTGTAAGATCTGTGTGTTTACTGGTGTGTGTCTGGGCAGGTTTGTATGGTTTGGTTTACTGCCTGGAAACTGAGATAATAGTGTTAGCAGCATCCTTTGTTGTTTTGCCAGGGTATTGTGAAGATTACTGGCTGCAGGTACTTTATAAGGAACAGCACAATAATACCACAAAATCAGCTGAAGTAAGTGTAGAAAAGTAATCAAACTGCTTACATAGCAAGAAATAAGTTGCTGGGTTTCTTTCCAGTTTTATTTTCTAAATGTTATTGACAGCTGAGGGCAGATATTCTATAAAATATTCATGTACATATTTAATTTTTAGAAAGAGAATTCCTCTTAGTCTGTAAGATTTTTGACAGATAAATCAATTTCATTTAGGTAGGTAGCTGCCTCTAAAAAAAGTCTCTCAAAATGTATTTTTTTAATACATCTATCTATATTTAATGATGTGCTTCTGTGTGCGTGTATCTTATTGGAGGCTGGTAAAAAGAGTTATAAAAAAAAGTTAAAGTGAGACTTTGATTTAAATAATTGAAATCAGTACAAATGTATGTATAGCATGTACAAAGGTAATCCTTATATTGATATTAGTTTCCTGTTGATTTGCTGACTCTTATAAATAGTTTTAGTATTCAGGGTTTTTTTCCAAAAAAGATACCTTCTCATTTTTCCAGTTGGTGTATCTGTTCTTCATGGCTAAAGGGTAAATTTCAAAATACCTTCTGGGTGCTCACTAGAAAGTTTTTCAGTGTCTGTCCTTATCACTTTTTCTTCATTTTTAATTTTCATTTCTAAATTAGACATCTTAGTTTTCCTTCCTGCTATGGATATTTTTTGATTATTTGCATTATATTAACCTAGTTTTTTATTGCTTCTGTTGAAGATGTTTGCTGTGTTTATATCTTGTGTTGTGTTTATATCTTGTCCTGAGCTTACTTGCTGAAGCTGTATATGCCTCATATACATGAGGCATATAACATGTCCCTGTAGGATCACTGTGTTTAATCGTGGAAAGTTATTTTCTCTCCACTTACAGGCTTAAGAAAATGCTTGAAAATAATTAGGATAAAGTTGGCAATGCAAAAATGCAAACTCCTTTTTGTCTCTCATCTTCCCAAGGATTGTTTACTTCTCCTTTTTGTTTTATTAATTTGTTTCCCTAGTTCTTATGACTCATATTTTCCCTTCAAGCTTTCACCAGAGGATGTGTCTGTACATCTTGGTAGCTACTGGTGCTGAGATGATTGTACGAGCACACTTCATGGCCTCAGGCCCAAGTGTGAGTTGGTGTTAGCTCAGAGACATGCCTGTGTTTTGCAAAGAGACAGAACATCCAACTTGCAAAGAGTTTGCACTGACAAATCCCTGGCTGCCTGGGGGCTGGCCCTAGGCACAGGCACAGCAGGTGATTTCCTGGGGCAGCAGACCTCCATGGGCCAGGCTGGCCACGTGCTCCCTCTGCTCTCCCTGTGCTGGAGCCCAGAGCTCAGTGCCTGGTGGTGCTCCTGCTTCCCAGGGAGGAGATCATGAAGCAGGACCTGCCATCGTGGCAGGGTGTTCAAGAAGTAGCTGTTGCCATTCCCACTTTTTCTGTTCCCTCAGGAGGAGATCACTGAGGGTTTTGTTTCCTGACTTTTGAGTCCCCCATCCATAAGGCAGTAAAGCAGTTTTGTGCAGAGCTGATTCAGTGCTTCCCAGGGTCAGGACTAAAAATTTGTTGGCTAATTAGTTGGCTTATGTGAGGATGCCCTGGCAGCCTGAGTTGCTGATGTGTTCACACCTCCAGGAGTAGGAATGATTCTGATTAATTTTTCTCCACAGAACTCTTCCTTACCGCTAGAATATGGGCATTGTTTTCCACTGTGAGTTTCTTAGGCAAGAGAAATTTTGCAGTACTTACATGGACTTGTATTGTCACTTAACTGACAAAATGGAACATTGGGCAAGCCTGTGGGAAGGTAAAGATCATTGTTAGATATTGGAATCTGTGTAACCAACAATTGGGCTGGTTCAGACTCACAAGACACCAGTCATGGAGGTGCCAGGTTCATGCATGTGAGTTACTTTTCAGTTAAGTACTTTGTTGAACTGTAATTATATAATTCTATAAACTGTCTAAGAACCGCTGTTTTGGTCATGAAACATTTCCTCCATTTACTCAAGCACAAGTGACATTAACCTTTGAAGGTCAGGCCTTCTGCTCTGTTCTGGAGGTTTTTTTTAACCCATTACCCCCTCGGTGACTTTATTTGCTTTTCAACTTTGAGTCTGGTTAGCTCAATCAGTGCTGTTGTGGAAAGGTCAGTGGCAATCTGACGTGCATCCAGTTTGTGGAAAAATGTAAGGCACAATTTCCAGTCGCTCTTTTCTATAAGGATCAGTTCAGAGCCTGACACTGCCACTGTGCATGGTTTCCATCTGATGATTTTTCTGTACAAACAACAATATCGAATTTGGCTAAAACTGTGGCCTGCCTTGTGGTTGGTGGGGCAGCTGATGCTTGACAACACTGGAGCTGCAGTGCACCAACATCCTTGTTAGCAGTTACAACTGTGCTAATTTTATATAAAAGGCTACAGAACATTGAATATTATGAAGATGTAGAGTTTTTACCAGGAACACCAGGAAATTGTCAGCTCGGTCTGAGAGCTAACAGATTGTGCCAGTCATTTCCTGGTTAGTATTGGCATTATTGGGTATTCAATAATGTGCAGTAGATGATGAATTTGGAGGTGGGCTGAACCATCCTCTCTCATTAAACATTTGTAAACAAATGAATTTTAGTTTCAGGTGAATAGAATTTTTTTTCCTTATTTAACACAATATAAACAATTGGAGCTCAGTTACATCTATTTTGCAATTCACATAAATCTTGAAATGAATTAATGAGGACATGGAAAAGAGGACTGCATCTTGGACACAGGAATCTAATCAATGTGTATTCCCCTGAGCTATATCTGTTTTGTGCTAAGTTCCCATTGATTTTGTAAAATTTTAGTGTTAGCTGTAATCCCCTTTGAATATAAATCATTCCCCATTAGTTTCTCCTGTCTTTTAATTAATTCTGAACTGACTGGTTTGAGAACTCTTCCTTCAATATTACTACTAAACCAGGTAAATTCTCCCTTATTTTCTTCACAGCCTTTCTCTGACCCCAGTGAAATCTGTGGGTGTATAGAATTCTCAAGAACTAGTAAAGCTTAGAAAATCTGAGACAGCCAGAAAGTGCCAAAATTAGAAACTACAAGAAAATCAGAAATCTTGAGGGAAAACCAACCAATTTTCGAGTAAATTATTTTCTTTATTTCAGTTTGTATGAGTTCCTCTTACGGGTGATTACCCTATCCTTCAAAAGGAAAAAGAGACTGAAATAGTCCTTTTGAGGCTGGAGAGCTGGGACAGGGGCCTTACACCCTCATTCTGGTTTAAGGATACAGGGAATGTGAGCTGTCTATTCTCTTTTCAGATGAATTCGTTGGAAAAAAAAGTTTTGGGGAAAAAAAAAATTGGTTGATTGGTACAATGTCTTGGTTTCAGTCTTGGAAAAGAATATTACTTAAAGAGATGATAATGAAATTATTTCATCGTGACACAAAAATAAGTATCCTACCAGTAGCATAAAAGCTGGCACTGTTATTTCTTGAAAAATAGGTATACTGCAGTAGGAGGTATTTTGTCCTGTAGAGTAAAAGATTGTATCATCAGGTAAACTGGGGCTGGAGGGCCTAAACTGAGTTAGGAATGCTGTAAATGCAGCAGCATCAGACACTGTTCTTTCATATTCCTGCTTGAGGGCACGGAGGAATTTTGCTTGAAATTACATTGCTTTCAACTTAAATATTCTGTTTTCACTAATCCTGACCTGTAAATGGAGGCTGGCTCATCACCCACCCAGTAGGCAAAACCCCAGGTATTCTCACCACTCTCCTGTGTAGGCAGCAATTCTTCCTGCTCCTTTCCCAAGAGCTTCTTGCATAGATTATGGCTTGACAGTCTTGTGTAGTACCACATGACACCCCAACGTCAGTGGCAATAATAATACAAGTAGTAAAATAACTTTGGATCTAGTCTAACTCTAGACTAGAGGTGGAGTAGGTGGATCTCTTTATTACTGTATTATATTTTTGGACAGGATTTTTCAGTGGTCATAACTCTTGGAAATAAAACCTGTTCCTTGCATTACTTCTTTTTGACACTCTCCATCTTTAAATTGCAACTTTATAATATTACCCATTTTGATAATTGGGCTGTTCATATTTGAGTACCAAGATTCTTTCTGAAGTGGAAAAGATGGAGAGTTTAGAGTCCTTTGAATAGCTGATCAACCTTCTCCCCCACTGCCACCCCCTTTTCCCAATTACTAAGTCCACATATGTATAGACAGAAGGCAAGAGCTTGTGAGTTACTGTTTCACTACGTATTGCTTGTCTAAAACAGCAGTTGGATTTGGTGATCTTAAAGGTCTTTCCCTGCTTAAATGATTCTATGATTAATACTTAACCGTGGAGGTTGTCTTGAATGATGTGTGAATAGTGAGATGTAAGGATGAGGATAAATGCTGGGGTATGATCAGTCATTGTTCCTCACAGTTTGTGTTGTGCATTTCCATTTAATGACTACAAGTATCTCTCACCAATTTCCTGTGTTTCCCTCATCACCTTTTTACCCCCATGAAAGAATGAGCGATGTTTATTCTTTACCTGGAAGCCACTTTGTTGTGATTAGGAGCAATTTTGGAGAATGTTAATAATGTGAAGGTACCACAAAAGTCTTCTAAGCTTTGATTATGTGAGTCACTTGTTTATGGAAAGAAGCTTGGTCTGTATCTGTGTGTGCGCTCATACATATTTATACATGAGTGTATTTTAGATGTTAGCGACATCTGTACCTTTAGGCTGTTCTTTAGTCTGTTGTAATCATGTTACAATAATTAAAACATCAGAGGAACAAACAAATAAAACCTCATTTTAGTGCAATGGGGCTTATGATGCCTGGCAGATAGAAGTAATTAATTTTTTCCATGGAAAGCATACAGTAGGAATGCTATCAAAACAGCATTAGCCAAACTGTGCATTGAGGAGGCAAGAAGTGCACTTGAACTGCGTGGAATGTTCTGATACAGGACATACTTGGATCTTTTTGTTTGTTCCTTTCTGGTGTTTTGTTATACTAAGAGGCTGCATTATTTGAGCAAAGCCAGGTTACTCATGCTTAGCTTACTAAATTCTCACTTACTGTAAATAGTAATCTTTCCTTTCAAAAGGTGCCAGTCCTGTGTTTTTCTAAATGTCTCATCATATTTAATGCAAACTCCAGGCTCTCACTGGGGGATTGATTCTTGTTACTTGTTTGGAGAGGTTAGCTGTGTAGATTCTCCATCACTTTTTTACTTTTTCAATAGGCTTCTTGATTTTTGCTGAGATTTCTGAGCACTTTGCTGCATCCTGTGATCAGCATATGTTTTCTCAGAAGCTTAGACCAGCAGTTTTAGTTACTGGCACTAGAACTAGAAGTGAATAGTTAAATACTCAGATTTTGACTGTGCTTGCCTTGCTGCCTTGGGGTGGGTGTGGTGTGAGAGATGAAGAGCTATTTCCAAGTAGTTTAAACAGAATATGGATACTTTCCTAAGCCTTTTATAATTTTTTTCCATTATCTCTGCATTGACATTATTTTGTAATGTCTTGTTGTTCAAAGTTACTGAAAAGGCTTCCTGGTCTCCCTGTGGGCTCCCTAAATTCCACTTGCAGTGGAAGCAGAACTCAGTGTGGGCCCACAAAAGCAGCAGCTGATTGCTGGGGTGCAGCATTGTGGGGTTGCCCCAGTTCCCTGCATGCTGGATCCCAAGAATGCATCTCCCAGGGCACGGGGAGTGAACTTCACAAAGCAGCAATGATCCAGGGCTTGTCCATTGCCATAGGGACAGGAGCAATGCTCACAACCAACAGATAAAAATCCCATCTCTACCGGTGGCAAAGTACATGAAATAGATTATATGTTTTCACAGAAGAAAACTGAAAACTATGCTTAAGGGTATAATTGGCCACTGGAGACATTAAGCAGTGACAAAAATGAAGCAAACTCTCCATGAGCATGACTCTTCATTAGTCAGTAAGGCAGACTTAAATCAAGCTACCTGAGATTTATTATGGCACTTCAAATGACAGTAATCTTCACATCTCAGGTGACAGCCTGGGTCATTGAATGTTGGCTTGAACTTAAAAGTCACGACAGACTGCTTTTGAGGTCAGCAAATGTTTGGTTTTTTTAGGTGGGAATGCCTTATATAAAAATAAACTTAGTAAAATCATAAGGGGGCGTGCCTAATGGCAGCTTCCTGGTAGGGCAGTTGGAATTAAGTAATTCTCAGTTGTGTTTTATGTTCCTTCCCCTCATCATCAGTGTGTTATTCCAATGTTTTGAAACATATGGGTCTGGATTTTTTAAAAACAAAACAAACTTCTGCAAAAGTGTTTTCAGGATACTCAGCTAAGCAGTCTCTGTTTTTGTTTCTCAAGGGGATAAAGGAGCTCACAGCCCCTTTAGGACCAAACCTTTTTGTATCTTGTAGAAGTTGCACTGTAGTTGAGCAAGAATATGCTATATGAAGAGGAGAAAATAGTTAAGTTTTTCTTGTGTACAAAAGTGCACCAGTTTCAACACGGTATAAAAATACATAAAGAAAATATACAGAGGAAAAGAAAGAAAATATAAAGTAATCTTTATTACTTTAACAAAGTAAAGAAAATAAACAGTAATCTTGTTAGAGACCAGCTGTCAGTTCTTCTCTGCTTGCCTTGGCAGGTGTCTTGACCATTGGCCTTACAAGGGAAATCTCACTATCTCCTGATGAATCCCTTTTGTGAGCAAACTTAAGATGCTTCATACTTCACCTGCAGATGAGTTTGCTCTGATTGTTGGTGGCCAGGGAAATGGCAGTGTGAATCCCCTAAAATGGAGGAGTGATCTGGGTGCTCAATGTGTCAGAACACATTTAATGGTTGGGCTGTTGCACAAAGGGAAGAAGCTGTTTCTTTCTCTGCTGTCTAGTGGAACCAGCAAAAAAAAAAGATAGAAGGTTGTTGCCTTTTGAGAGAGAGGATCAATCCCTAAAGATGCTTCAGCTCTTAATCTCCATTTTAAATCCTTAGATTGTCATGACTTTAGTGGGTGTTTTAAGGGCTTAAGCAGGAATTAGGAGCCTACATGCTTTGGCCCTTTGTTCCTGTGTTCTCAGGAAAATATGAGGTGGAGGTAAGTGTCTCCCTGTCAAATGGAGTGAGACCTCTAAGCCTGGAGGAGAGGTGGGATTTGAGCTAAACTCTTGCTTTGCATTTTTTTGTCAGCTAACATGGGCAGGTTTCTGCTCAGCAGGCTCACTGATGTGAACAGCATGCTGTGGATTGCCCTGCTCTTACACATGGACCCTTGGCATCCACCTCAGGGTTATAGACTTTATTTTAGGGGGTTAGTAATAGCTATGGGGAAGTTGTGCCCTCTAAAACAGCTGTTTGGACCCAAGCTTTTATGTCTCCTGCTATGTTGACTACATTCTAATAGTTGGAAAAGCTGTGTGCATATGAGATGAATTGTCCACCTTAATACCACAGGGTGTAAACTTTCAATGGTTATTTAAAGATAGCACAGTGTGTCACTCTTGCCCAGCTCAGAAGAAAGAACAAAGTGGGTACTAGCCTAGGAAAGTAAGTGTCCATATGCTCAAAGGTGAGGGAACCAACATGGAGTGAGTCAAGCCTTTGCTGAAGTTGTCTGGACAGGTTACCCAATCCAGCAGTAAGACTTCATAAATGTACCTGTCAATAAATTCAATAGATGTGATTTATATTTGTGTTTCTGTTATGAGCTGATGCACAATCTTATTTCTCCATGTGAGAGATGAATGCAGCTTGAGACTAGTCCTAATTTAACATCTTAAATCAGATGCACAGTGTGAGATCCTGATATTCTCAGAGTTACAGCATAATTTCTTGTAGAACTTTATGTGATATTTGGATTCATTTTAACGACAGGTGGGAGACCTCCAGTTTGTATTTGAGTGATGAAAGACTTAGATAGTGACCAACTGAAAGGTTGTTCATGTGTTTGCTACTTTAACTTGTGAGGCCTGTAGTAACATCCTTAAGATCCTTGTAACTTGTAGTCTTTCCTGATATTAATGAAAGAAGATGGTAATATGAAATATTTAAAAAGTGCAGTTGCTTTCTTAGTGCAAAAGTTAAGGAAATGCCCTATGCCATAATTCACTGTTGTCCTCAGTCTTTGGACATACAGCTCATAAGAAGTCCCAGTGAGAAAAAACATGTTAAAACCAGTGACAGAAAACTAGAAATTTTTATTTATATGTGTCCTGGAATTTCTTGTCCGAAAAGGCAGTATTTTAATTACCTGCATCGATGGTATGATGGTGGGTAGATGAGTATTCTGGTTGGTGATACCAGAACCAGAAAACAAAACAAAGTAGAAACATCATGTTGAAATAGAAGACACTGGAATGTGGTGTTATATTAGAAAGAAAAAATTTTATTTCATCAGGCATCTATAATACTCAGCTGGCTTATATCTCATGCTTCATTTACTGACTTGATAGCCTAACCTAAAAAAGATTCCAAAAGTAAAATCGAGACTTGTTTGGCTCAGAGAGTTTGTAAGCTTGGTTGTCTGGATTGTTTTATTCCCCTTGAGAACACAATGCTCTTTTCTTATTGGCAAGTTTCGAGAGATGGATTTATAAGTGCTATTTGTTACTACCGACAGAGATCCAAGGTCTTTTAGAAGTCCTTCCAGTTTTTTTGTGGATCATATGAAATAGAGTAGTGGGGACAATTTTGCAGCCTGGAGTTCTTGCCTGTATTGTGTTTTACCCCATGTCTAGGCAGAACCATCACTAGTACCTAAGATTTTGTACCTTTCTCACAAATCAGCAAACACTCCACTACTTGTGCAGCCTCACCTCCGTAATGAGATCTGAGCTTTGTGGAAATGCCAGTAGATGTTCCATGCACACATCAAATATCTCTTGGTGCTGAAAAATCAGTGTCCTGAGACACTGAAGTCAGGTCCTGAGGAACTGAACACTGTTACCCATGATTTTTTGCAATTATTACCTCAAAAGGCCTTTTGTGGATCTTCTTCAAGGAGAATTTAAAGAGAGAATTTTGTGTGACAGGAAAAAAAAAACCTGTGAGTGAGTATGTAATGTTATATAAAAGCTCTGTTTTTTCAGGTCAGTGCTGTTACTTCCCCATTTGCTTTTCCTTTAGTATGTTCAGGTCAAATTTTCATGAGATGTACAAGATTTCAAGAACTGGTTGTGAGTATGATTTTTCCCTGTTTAGGATTAGAATTCTCAGATGCACTGTAGCTGTGACAAAAGAGAAATAATATTAACCTGTTTCACTTGTCATTTCCTTCCCATATTTTTGTATCTCTAAAAAATCCCTTTATGGGAAAAGCCAGTGCTGAAAGGTAGAAAACTGATCTGAGAGATCAGTATAGTACATTTTACTTGCTCAGCAATGGATTAGCTTAACAAAATGATTCCTGACATATACTTGCCTAACACTGTCTTAAAAACCCCCTAGAGATGGAAACTCTACAGCTTCCATGTGGAAAGCTATTCCAGTGCTTTGGTGCTTTTACCATGAGAAGACCTTTTGTAATACCTAATCTATGCTGCAGTCTCAATCCTAATTTAATAGGATAGTTCAAAAAGAAAAAAGTGTGTTCTAGAGAGTCACTGTTATATCTGAAGGTCCACTGAGTCACTATCATATTGTTGCAAAATTAGGCAAGCTCCATTGTGAAAGAAGTACAAAACAATAAATTTTTTGCTTCCCTCTGCATTGCAACACATTGCTTAGAGCATTTCCTTCAGATCTGGACAGATTTGGAATTGCTGGAAAAAGTCCAAGGAATAAGCAGATGTTGAGCTAACATAATCTTCATTCACAGAGCTGTGGTGTTAGGCTATTGAGGAGGAGGACACACTGTAATGATCTTCAAATGCATAAAAGGCTGCTGCAAAGCAGCATGAAATAGTGCTTTTTAACCCTTATGTTTGATGTGGGTTTTTTTGGTTTTGTTAGCTGTTTGCTGGAAAAGCAGCTGATTTATCAATTTCATTTGTGCTCCCACTCAGTATCAGTGCAGTTTATTATGTCTGTGTAGGTGTATAACCTTGCCCTTTTCAAATTGCATTCTATTTTCAAAGAATCATGTCTCCAATTTGCCAGGACACCTTCAAATTCTTATGTCCACCAACATTTTTGTAGTTCCTGCCAGCACTGTTAGCAAATTTTGTCTGTATACTCTTTCTTTCATCTTCCAGGTAAAAGCTGAGTAGTACCAGAGTCAGGACAAACCCTGTGGAAATGGTGCTTAATAATATTAAATTTGATTTGGAGAACAAATACCTGCTTCACAAACAGCCGAGAAATTATTTTAGAACACAATGTATATCACAAAATATCCTTAGATTCTTAGTTGATCTGTTAGTGTCTTGAAATAACTCCGGGGTCTTCATTGACAGATGGAAAAGGGCTGAAAGCTCCCTCATCCCACAATGAACAAAATATACCTCCTGTGCTAGGGCTTCCCAATGCTGTTCATTCTCAACCCAAAGTATACTTTGTATTGAGTGTCCATGGCTGTGTCAATGCTCCTGCTGATCACTGCACCCTTTGGGTGTTAGGAGGGAGGATGCTGTGCCGATGTGTCCGAGTCATTGTGTCAGTGCCTGAGCCCCGTGTCCCAGTTTAGCCAGAGAAGCAGCCTCAGTTCAGGTTTTAGTCTTGTGAGCAGTCCCATTGAGTGAGCTGGAAGTACCCAGGTGCTTCAAGTTGAAGGCATGAAGTGCTTCACCATTCTGTACCTTTGCACTTGGTGATAGCTGAACACTTTGAAGCTATTTCAACTGAATGAAAATATTATCATCAAAATTTTGGGCTTTATGGGATCATGACTTCCTGAGCTCCTGCCATTAGAGAAATCCTTTGTACATGAAACTCTAAATAGCTTGCAACTCCTACTGGCTGCTGTAGCTCTTACTATAAAACCTCCTTTAATAGTGATGCAGAGAAAACTGGGGCCATTTTCATTCTGTGAAGAAGCTTAATTTACTTCCCTTGTGCTCTTTCCTTCATTGCTGAACTATGTTGTATTTGTCACCAGCATTTTAACATTTTAAATTAAACGAGTTCACACCTTGGGGCAGCTTGGAATGTAAGGTATTGTGTCAAAAAGGAATTAAAGCAAATTGACTGCAGATGTTGGTGAAGATTGTTCAAGATCCTTCTCCATGTTGAAGCATGACTGGTCTGGGCTGTTGGTCATGACTGTCAATCTTAGAGCACTTGGTTTGCATTTGGAGCTTCCCATCACTCCATTGTTAAAGTAATGTTAATTAAAAACATTTACATCTTCTCTACAAGCAAGTGCTTTTTCTTGTAGATGCCAGACACATTTAATAACGTGTGAGACAGAGAGTACATTTGCAAGTTAAGCAGAAGTTGGACTACATATGAGAAAAATAATGTTTATTCTGACTACATAAAAAGCAGTTCATATAAATATTTTTTTTCAGTGTTCACCATCTTGTGTGGCTTTAGCTTTTTCCATTTATAAATTAAATTATGACTGCTTGATTCAAGAATTGCATACTTTATATGGTCGAAGGAAAATATTTAATTGTATGTTTTTGACACCAGTAAGAGAATCAGTGAACACATTAGTTGAATATATTAATCTTCTTTTATCTATGGTACCTGCAATAGCAAGTGTCTAATAGAATGTAAAACTGTGATTTTAAATGAAGTTGAAGGCCAAGGGAAGAAGAAAAGAAATATTTTAACCATTGTAAGTGAAAGCTGTTCCTGAGTGCATGCTAGGCAAATTATTGTTTTACCTTTTCAAAACAAGCCAGCAATAACTTCATCTAAAATAAGGTGGAAGGTGGGGATTGCTAGTAATGTTTCATCTCTTGGGCAGTTTGTCTTTGTTACTAAGGGCATAAGTCTGCACAGTGATTCCAGACAAGGTTTTAAAGTTTAGGTGAAAAAGGGGGGAAAGAAAAAAGCTTAATAAAGTGTTAGCATGACAATAAGTGAGTCTGCTGGAAACACAAAAGTTGAATGTCAGTCGGTGACATTCATAAATTGCAAGTTAAAAGCACTGGAAGCTTTTTTGATATCAGAAAAAGAAGGTAATTGGTGTCTGCCATTGTCAGCAGTATTACTTATCTTCACTATTTTCCCTTTTGTTGGTTGAGATGATCTGTGTAATTTTTTTCTCCTGTAGCCTTGAAAATGGAGAACAGAAGGAAAGCCAGAAAAGCAGGGGAAGGGAAGCTTTTTCAGAGTGATGTGTTTAAACCCTCTCCCCTCCTCCCCTGCCACTGGTGGTATATAACAATACAATAATGTAAGTCTTCTAAAAATGGTAGTTGAGATAGGGTGCACTCAAAAATAATGCATTATATAAAATTATTTTTCAGAATAACATGAGTTTAGAATTGCTTTTTTCTCAAAAGTTGACTTAATCACTATGTGCAGTCTTCTGTAGAAAAGAGCTGAGCTAAGGCAAGTGCACTATTGGTCAATTTGACATCAAAAGCTCTCATTCCAGTGTTTTTATTTTTTCATAGCCTAAAAATGGTTTTACATGCAGAGAGATCTATAGCTGATATTTTCCTTTTTTCTTTTCTTTCCTCTGTCCCTTGGTAATTAGATTGGATTAGGCTATTTCTGGGTATAAAATTTCTAAATTGCAGAAAGAAGTCTAGCTTGTATTTCTCAATTTAAGCTACATTTGCAGCTAGGAAGGGAGGCATATGCCCACTCCTGGCTGGTTTTTAGGGAGTGTGGGGATCAGTGTCTTGGCTGGAAGAGAGGCTTGACCATTTCATTGTGACCCATTTTTACTCTGCTTTTGACACTGAAATGATGCTCATTACTACTGACTCCTTTCAAAAAGCACTAGGTTGTCCCTCAATTGTGGCATTCTAAATGAAGTTAGATATAGAAGTGGAGAGTGACTGGTATAAGTTTGAAGTGTGTGTTTTGCTGTGTTATATTTAGAATTGGGTTTATTATAGATGTTTTTGGGTAAAGAAGTAGAGTTAATGGAGGCCTGATTTTGGAGTTCAGTGACTCTACAGTCACTGGAGCTGCTTATCTAGTTTAAAAATTACTTTTCTATGGCACCCTTGCAAAATGATTTTGTTTCTCAAGGGAAGGCGTGCTGTTTCTCAGGAGAACACTGTACCCCAGGTGCTGCTGTGGTTGCCATGGCAGTTTGCTAGCAAGCAACCTCTTAAATATGTTACTACTGGCAAAGAAATGGTGTCTTTTTGATCTCTTTGCCAGATGCTCATTTTGTAGAATTCTCTACGCAGAATGGTTTGATTTTTGGGATAAAATGTCTGTTTTTGTCCCCTGAAATGTCTTTACTTTTGAAAAAATAAATTTTTGAGCTTACATTTTTTTTTTTAATAGAAAATATAAAAAATAAACCCCCTATCTTCTTTACCTTTCTTTTAGAAGCTGTTTTGGTGACTGATATGCAAGTGTGATTGAACCTAGCTGGCTTTGCTTACATAATTTTTCTCAGAAATTAATTTAAAACATGTGCTTTGCTTGTTGAGAATACCTGCTTTAATTCTGTTTGGAATCTGTCCTTTTTTTGCTTGTCAGGTTCTTGGATGTAAAACAGAACAGCCTGTGTGCCTGAGTGCTTGTGTGTGGAGAGAGGGTGGGTGGGAGGACAAGTGAGCTACTTGCTGTTTAATAACTGATTGTGTTGGGTTTTTTTTTCTTTGTATCTTCTGAGCAGCCCAAAGAGAGTTGAGGACTCGTTTTGTTTCAAAAGAGTTTTCTTCAGACAAGAGTGTTGGGTAGGGCTGTGTATTAATAAGCAAAGGAAAAGATGTGAGGATATCTTTTGACAATGAAGATATTGGTATTCTTCACACCTAAACATCCAAGATAATGGAATATAAATGAAAGGACTTAAGGCTAAACTGTACCTTTTGGCACTTGTCTGAACGAGAAGTGCTGCTTAAACTAAATAGCTCAGGATTATCACAAGAGATGCTGTGGCCCAGGGCCCTCTCTCTCCCCCTGAGACCTTGTTCCCGTGTTGCAGGGTTTTGCAAGCAGCAGGGAAGTGCTGACACACTTGCAGCAAATTGAGAGGGTTGTGCTGGCTCCTGTGGAAAGCCAGAGAAGCCATTGTCTCTGCACATCCTCCACATTTCAAGTCCACCTGCTCTGGGTGGGAAGGTGTTGGCATCTATTTCATGAGAGGATTTATTATGACATATAGCATAAGGAAAAGTCACAGTCAAGCCCTTCAGCATGGTTTGATTTAGCTACTCACAATTATTTCTTTTTTTATGAAGGCTGTAGTGAAACTTACTCAGAAGGTTATTCTAATCCTGTTCTGTAATATGAAAATAAAGGTGTAATTTAAAACAAATGACTTGCCAGACATTGAACACCTAGTGAGGTTGTGCTAGTCCCCAGTGCAGAGGGTCATCAAATCAAATATTGTGGCTGAATTTTTGAAGTGCTTGGATAATTTTATGACCAATAGTAGCATTTGTAGTTATGAAAGGTAAGATAAAGATCATCAGCTCTCATGCTTCAAGGCATAAGGTAATCACTGCAGCGTTACAGGAGGGATATTTCCCTGCTGAGCAGCATTACACAGTTGGTTATGTACATTATGAGGTGTGTTCTTTCCTTTGATATAAACCATTAGCCAAAAAGGTGACACTTGATGGCTGAACAGGTTACTGAGACAAACCTTATATCAACTGCCAAGGGGATATGCTTCTGTGTGAAAGGGTTCTGTCACATCACATAATCCAAACTGTTCCTTGCAGGAATTCCTATCACTAAAAATGATAGAACGGGTTCCCATTTTGTGCTCAGTAACTCCTGAGCTGCCATGAGAGGCTTATTGTTACCGTATGTGTGAAGGATTGTTTGTTGTTTGCTTAGCTGGTGCTCTCTCCTGCCTTGCTCCTGCTTGGAGGCAGCTTCACACACAGTCTGCAGGTGTGCACTCCACATTTCAGTGCTGGCAATAGACACCTGGGCTCTAGAGTCAAAGCTGCATTCTGACTGTGCTGTCTGTGATGGCATCATCAGGTGCTGCTGGGTCCTGCCCAGGGCATTCTCTGCCCTGATGGGTTGCACCCAGCTTCCACATGGCCATTGGACACCTTTGTGTGCTGTCCATATTTAGAGCTAGCCACGAAAGGAAGCTAAGCATAGCAAGGTTATGTATAACAGTAATCAAATGTACTTAAATATATTCTCAGCTTTTGCTTAACTAGGCTGGAAGGATCGAGGTTTCCTTGCTTCTTGTCATGAAGTTATTTTCCCTTTCTTGTAATCCCCTTAGAAACCCTTTTCTGAGCATACTTGGAGTTTTGCTTTGCAAATAGGTGATCAGGAATCACCACACTATTTCATGTGAGATCCAAGTAGTCATTTGAGTTGGTTGAAAATGTTTGATATTCTCAGAAATTCATTAGACCTTTTTACAGCTGGTAAATAACAAATAGGTACCTCTTAATAATTCTATCTGCCAGTTTCTTCTCCTCCATTTCTTAAATCTGATGAACTTCCAGTTTAAAGGAGAAATGCTCATTAGTTTGTCTTGTCATTATGTATTTTTTGCTTTTAAACTTCATCCCATTCAGTTTTCCAGCTCACAAGGTCATCTCATTCTCTCTGTGTGATGATCTTCTTCTGTGCTCCTAATTGTATCATTGCATTTCATAATCCAGTCCTTGGATCAAGGTTGCTAATGAATTGTATTAAGCAGGATCCATCCCAAGCCTAGTTCCTAAGAAATACTTAGTAATATTTCTGTATCTTCAGAATTGCTTTTTCTTACTACACTCTTGTAGTACCTCCCATAGACAGTTTTCTGTCCATATTATGATGTATTCTTACATTACTCCTCATTGTCTTCTTTTTAAATAAAGATTTCTTAGAGAACACTGCCAGATGCTTAATTCAAACATAGATGTATTAGTTGCACTATATTGCCCTTGTCTAAGTAGCCATCTGTCTTACTAAGAAACTCATCATGTCTCTCAGGTGATCTATTAGTAATGAGAATATATTTCTTTTTATGCTACTTCAAGCCTACCTCCATGCCCTCAATTGCTGCCTCTTCCAAAGTCTGCTGTAGTCAGTGTCAAAATCACAAGAATATGTGTTCATCCCTTCTCCTTTCTTGGAGTGCATCTGTATTTAGTATTCCCCTGTGTTATTTTTGCTTTAGCACTGATGATCAGGGATGCCCAAAGAACAAAGTGTTTGAGTTAACTGGTGTATTGGGAAAGCTCCAGTTCCCATTAGTTTAAAAATTCCATTAAAAAACTTGCCAGTGAATTTGTAGTTTTATCTTCTGGCTCTTTCAGTATGCTGAAAATGTTCCTGTCCTTGTGGCATTATTCTTATGAGAAAATGTAACATTTGTCCAGGTTTGGGTATACACAGTTAACTTTTCATTGAATCTATATGAGAATAAGAGTCCTTAACTAGTTCTTCTCTGTATTTTAATCCTTCTCTTCTGCTTAGGTGAAATGAGCACTGTTCAGTCTGTTTTCTTTTGAAAGATGGAGCTGAGGTACTATTTTTACTATGTGGGTAATTTAGGACACATGCCTTACCTTGTTAATCAATCTCTCTTTTTTGCTTACTCCTGATATCTTATTTGAGGTGCTTTTTATTCTTGCTGTCCTTTTTAAAACTTCATTCCAAATAGTTTCAGCCTTTTGTTGAAGTTACATCTCTATATTCTTGAGCTCAGTGCAGGCCTACCAGTTGTGTTAACTGTCTTATGCACTCAGAGTTGGCTTTGTTGAATCCCAGATCTTCTTTGTAGGCTTATTTATATATATATATACTGTTATGTAACAGCTTGTCAGAAGATGAGTTGGTCACAATCATTTGATGAATTTCTTAATTTAACCAGATTTTCTGTAGGGTCAATTCTGCTTTTAAATTCTTCACCCTGATGTTGTCTCCCATGAGGCTCAGCTGTGGTTGGAGGTAAAGAACAAGCCTCAAGACTTCACATCCTGGGTAAAAAAAACCTGTAAACTGCCATTAAAAAAATTACTATTAAAAAAGGTGAGGTTTTCAGTCTGTTCTTGTCTTTTGATTTACTTGCAGTCAATAGGATGTGATGACAGGATTAATTACTCCAGGCATCATATACATTATGCAGCTTTCTGGTGTCTACTCTTTATTTCTGGAGACTGATGATTGTCTGATGTTATAACTTTTAATAAGGCATTTTATTTGATTTAGATCTGTCTTCATTTTAGTGTCAGATTTATAACTGTAGTTAATCAAGTTTTATTGCACCTTAATTAACTTTAAAATAATTTTTAGTAAAGAGATTACGAGTTTTTAAATTTCAGACATGCAGAAGAACCTCTTTGGTTGAACCACCTCTAGTTCTAAAGGGAAACATTTTATGTATAGTGGGCATGCTTTTTAGTGCTGAAACACATCATAAAAAATTAGGTAAGTGAGGAGAAATTATATACAGACCGATTTGATGCGCTGCTAAAGCAGAAAAGAAGGTATAATGGCATCTTTCTGTGTAGTTCTTGTATCCACAATCAAATTACTTGACTTGTTACAGTTCTGTTTCTTCTGTGGAAGGCCATGGCTGGACAGGGTATAACCACTCTATGCCTATGCTGCATAATTCTTTTTGTTTTCTGTTGTAAAACATACCAAACCCCACTGAAGTCACAGTTTGAAAATCAGTTGTAAATTGCTGCCACACAAATATGGCAAAAAGACAAAAACCCATTGGTTCTTATTAACCTTTTAAGTTAATTGCCTACCTAAGAGCGCTCATTCCCAGAACCAGGACAGCTCTGTTTCTCATGGGCCAATTCCATATTGGTGGCCCAACACATACTGGTTCATTCAAGATACCTTCTACCTATATTTTTTTAAGTTTTCCATATGAATTCTGATTTTTCTGACTGAGAGTGTGGATCATATGAGCATAAATACAAAGGTTTTTGTGTGTAAGGTTGCCACAGTTGTAGCATAAGTCATAGTAGTTCTACATAAGTCATGTTTTGAAGACTGAGTTAGTGGCAAACTGTACATCTTAAAACATATTCTGAAATGAAATGCATAATAAAGTAAAAGTTCTAGAGAAATACCTGATCATAGAAATTGCCTAAGTGCCCCACATTTGGCCTACTGAAGGGAATTTAAACAATCCCAGTTTAGGCCTTAGAGAATGTCTTACATTTTTAAGCAATGCTCTTAACTGTGGATTGGACAAGAAAGAGAAGAATATAAGGGCAAGATTCCTGTGCAGATAGGCTCAGGTCGAAGGGAAGAAAGGGATGATTTAGTATTCATGAGAGCTTGTCTGTAAGAGAAAGTATCATCAAATAGAGTAAAAACTCATCAATGTTGCAAGCAATGCAATGTGCAGGTTGGAGGGATCAGAGAGACTAGAATGTCGGGTGAGTCTGTGGGCTCAAAAAAAATCTGCTCTTGGGAGAGGAATAATATCTAAAAGGTCATCTGAATAATGTGTGCTTCTAAAAGGTGTTTGGTGTCATGAGAAGGCCAACCTCCCCCTTCTAGTAGTGGTGGTTATACATTTTATTTTTAGAATTTGATTTATGTTTTTTTATTTGTATAAAGCCTGTTGTGGCTCACATATTTGCATAGGAATTACTATCTCTGAAAAAGGTATTGGAAAATGTATCTCAGGTTCTTGGGTTTAAAGTAACTCTGCAGAAGCAGTAGGCAGTGTTTCAGCTGTTTATAGAGTAATTAACAAGTATTAAGATGTTGTGAAATATACAGAAGTGGGACAAGTTTCCAAGAGGAAACACAACCTCTCAAACAGGAAGACCTTTTGATACTGCCTCTATTTATGCTTCTCCAAACTCTGCTTGGGAGGTCTCCTGGTGGGAGATACCCACGTTCAAACCTCTCTATGTTGTCTTCTGTGTGTGGTGCTTGTTCCATTGCAAGGCTGAAAGGTGTTACTTCAGAAATACCACACTCTTCAAAAAGTGTTTTGTTCATATTAACTCAGCTCTACTTTCTTACTTTGTTCTGAATTAATGAATACTTTCTGGTTAGCCAAAACTGTATCTTTGTCATGTGATCTATTTATTTAAAATAAAAACAAGTCATCAATATCTGCTAAATACTTTCAAAAACCCAATAAATGATTTCTAGTACTGGACTTGCTTTTTTTGATTGGTGAGCAAGTCAGGTTCAGTGAACACTCTGTTCCTGAAAATGCCTGTTCTGCATTCCCCATCTCCTGCTTTTCTTGTACCAAATTTGTCTGCTTTCATTCCTTAGGGAGAAACTACCAAGTTTTATCTCTAGTCTTTGGAAAGCTCTCTAAAATATTTAGGAGGCTGAAAATGACCGACAATCTCACTGTTCCTAACAGTACAAACTGGGGATATCAGCTTGGTAGGGAATAAATACTTTTTCATTGTGCCTGTATTTATCCTCTACAAGGATATTTTATCTTCTTTTTTTTTTAATTTTTATGGGTAATTTTGGCATAACTAACAAGTAACAAGAAATTCAGTATAGTATAATGATCTTCTCACACTTTCTTTCCACAGCTGTAGTACCACATACTACAGTAGACTGTGAACCTTACAGCCTCTGAAGAGAAGCTATGGAAATATACACGTGGAGGAATAAAGCAGGATATTGCTGCTGCCTGACCACTGTCATATGTATAGTGGCATTTACTTAGGAAGATTAAGATCCAAGAGTAAGTCCGTATTCTAAACACAAATGGCTGTCAGCTTAAGATTTGAGAACTTGCCAGCTGTGAAGAGAGAAATTCCCCCATCTGTCTTTGGCACTGAGGAAAAGCAATAATGGCAGTGAGTGAGCATGAAGGACTGGACAAGGTTGAATCTTTTAGTCTTGACCTCGCTCCTTTTCTATAAACGAGCACAGTTTTTTCTTTCAGAGGCTGATGGTGAAAATGGCATCTGAACACTGAGGCAAATACACTTGACCAAAGGAGGTCATTGCATGTTGGAATAGTTTCACAGTGTAAAAACCATCTCTTGATGTGCTTTCAGAAGTTGTCACTTCCTCTGAGACATTGCAGGTAGGGTATCTCTTTGCGCTCCAGGGCTGAGACACAGGGGCATGGACAGACTGATGTTCAAAAGTGCTTTTACAGTCCATGGCAATAGTCTAGGCTCTTGTCACACTTGTCCTCAGTTGTCTGAGACACCACATTGAGTTGGGCTATTCCTGGTGGTTTCCAAAGGAAACCAATCCAATGGGCTGCAGCCTCCTGCCATCATGGCCCCAGTGCTCTTCAGTGCTGAAAGAGTAAGGATGTGGCTGATGAGGTGAGGAAGGAGAAAGAGCAGACATGGCCATGCTCCTCCTCTCCTTTCAGGCTGGACAGAACATCACAGCCAAGTTCAGATTCAGCTGGTCACCACATGTTGCAGTCTAGGCACACTGTCAAATCTGGGAGGGCTCTGCTCATGTGAGTTACATTACTGCAATGGCACTCAGATTGTCAGGGATTTATTTATTTATTGTGGGAATGGGGCTGGTGACTCCAGTGGGTTTGTTACTACACTTCGTCTTATGTTCCTTTGTTTTTTGCTGTGTCTTTGCTGTTTGGGGAAGCAGGAGGCTTATAACAGTGAACCAAATAGTCTCTGAATTGTGCAGCTTTTCTCTCTAAAGATGCAATGAGATGATTTTATATTGAGTAGTGTAACTAAGATATCAAACCCCAGACTGCGCTCATCTCGGCTTGCCTTTGTCTGTGTAATACACTGTAGGTGATAGTTTTTCAGGTACAATGCTGAGCTAACATCTCTAGTTGGATGGATATTCCAGTCCAGCTGGATGGAAGATGCCATGCTGGAGGGCCTGTCTCTTTCCAAAGAACATCATTGCTTTGATCTGCAGCCATCTGTGCCCCTTGTCATGGCAGGCTTCATTTCTTTGCTCTCTACTCCTCTTCTTACTTTCAGACACAAAACTGCTTACAATTACCTCTGCTGAAACTAAGACAATTGACAATTATATCTGTCCAAAAGTGCTTTTGAGTTAAGAAATGCATCTTCTGTGGCTTATGGTTAATTCAGAAGTCTAGCAGGAGAGATTCTTTCAAGCCACAATACATATTTCTTCATATTGTACATCAGCTTGTATCAATAGCTATTGTCAAACCATCAATTCCTTTGTCTTCAAGATGTCTGGGCCTTTTGGGTGGGTTGTAAGACATCAACTATCAGTATTTATTTACACAGACACCAGATAAAATGGTAGATTAAAAGCAACATTGATGAATTGCAACACTGCAGAAATAAAAACCTGTGAGATTTGTACTCAAAAATATGAACTGTTTTCCCATCAGAGAAGACAGCAGAGAGCAGCCATTGAGAGATGCTGTCAGTAGAAGAAAAAAATTTTTTTTCAAGGTAGCAATAAGCTGGCTATACCTAAGGGAAATTTGGCAAGAAATATGATTCACTTTGGTCACCTCGGAAACAAGCTGTTCATGTTATTAGATCATTGAATTATTATTAAAATATTTTGTTTCTACATTAAGAACATGGTTAATCAGATATTTTAATACGTGATACTATAACATGCTAATTTTCTGATATAGAACCAAATGTGGATTTTAGCATATAGATGATGATACCCAGGATATGCTCTTGGTATTTACTAGCCAAGTCTGAAGAGCTGCCTGTGACTGAAAGACGTTGGATGCTTTTGAAATTTTATCTGCCTTGTGTTAGTGCCTGTCTTTTGTTACTGATTCCTGAATCAGCTGCAGTATGGGATGTCCCTTTAACTACATGCCTGTGCTTAGGATGCTCAGACAGAGACTTCAGGGGTTTAAAGTGTTAAAGGATGCCTTTATTTAAGATGAACACAGCATGCTCAGGGAACACAGCTCCTCCTGGATGTGCATGGGGGAACTAGGGATCGTTTGAATTTATTTTGAATTTTTATATATGGATGCACACGTGAATACCAGTTTTTGAAACAGTATGGATGTCAAATACTTGTTTTTTTATCTGCTGCAAATTTGGTGTGCATGTATTCCACTGCACCTCATGAGCTGGGTCTTGTTGATAAGCCAAGGGAAATACCCTGTACCCATTATCCATGATGATGTGTCTTCCTTTTAAGTAATAGCACATTTATGGGGGATTTATCAAAATACAAGAATCTAGTACCTATTGGAAAACAGCAAGAAGATTTGTATAACCTAGAATCAGTGCAAATTGTATGCTATGGAATGGTATTTAGAAGAAATTCACATCTGTCTTCTTTTGTTTAGGAAGCCTTTATGGCCCTACATACACCTAGAAGTGTTGCAGTGGGTGGTGGGGGTATGATGCTGCTACCTTCCCAAAGTGTCTCCAACTGGGGCAGCTCAGCTGGAGCCACACCCAGCAAACACACACGCACTGGATCTTGGATGGATGGACGGCAGAGAGATGGGAAGGGTCCTTCTATGGGGTTCCACAGAGAGGTTTATTCCCACCACACACCTGGATGGTTCCAGGGACAAAAACAAACACCCCTGGAGACCAGGTTTAAGTAGAGGGGGAGGTAGGGGTGGAGAGAGCATCAGGGACTAATCCTTTGGGGCCACGGGGGCGGTGCACAGGCAGGGCCAGGGTATGGGAGCCAACGGGGAAATAGTGAGGGAGGGGCTGGGGAACGAGGGCCTCCCTCAGGGGAGGGAGAACATTCTAGGTCTGGGACATATAGGGGAGAAAAGGGGCAGGAGGCCAACAGGCCAACCAGGGAAACAGAACTGGGGTGTATTAACGTAAGGCAACAAAGGGACCTGGGAACAAATGTTTTTGTCTCCCTAACCTAGAGCAACTTTCAGGGACTGACTTCCCGGGGGGCTCCAGTATCATCCTGACCACAGGGCTTATCAGCTTCCACATAAAAGTAACTCAGTGGCAGTGATTTGACTATTCCTATATAGTTTTCTTCCTTCATGCATACTCTAAAACTGTTCTAACAGTTCTGAGATAGTTTAACAAGGTCAAAGCAGCATATGATTTCACCCTTCCAAAATCTTTGTGATGATTCAGAAGCAGAGTTCAGAGCATGTGACACATTGGGTTAGAAAATGTAAAATTAATAAATAGAAAGCTATTCAGAGAAAGCACTCTAAAAATGATGAACGGCTAGTAGGAACTGATTTATGAGGCAAGAACAGAAGTTAGATAAGTAGAGGTTGGTTGAATGGATGGACTGAACGTGTCTTCAAATCTCTGCATGAGCAATCAAAGAGGAGCCTTCTGTGTATTCAGGGTTGTGGACTAGACAAAAGAGATGTTTTAGGGCTGCCAAGATAATAAGAGAGTAGAACTACAGAACAAAGTTGTTAAGATTTGTGAAAAACTGGAAGGTAAATAGAAATGGATTAAATTATGTATATATATATATTCAGCTTTGTTAGACTGGTCAGTCTATTGTGTCTATAGATTTTTTCACTTCTTTGTAATTTGGGTTTGTGAAAACACTACAGGAGGATGCAAAGCTGTTCTTTATTGGAAGAAGGTGGATGACTTTTTAAAAAAGGCTTTTTAAATCTTGAATATCAATGCTTTGTGAGAAAGCAGCATGTGCTTTGTGTACCAGTCTTGTTATTGTGCATTACTAATTTTTCCTTGACATTTATTATACCCAGAAAGAGGAATACAGTCTAGATACAACAGCCACTCCTTTCCTGTGATTCTGTAGAACGTCAAGTGAATTGATTCAAGAAGGCTGGCAGTTGTGTTAAATGATGGGTTTATGACTCAATAGGGTTTCAGTACCTCAATCACCTTAATGAAAAACAATGCCTAATTAATTAAAATAGGACCTGTCAGCTGTTAAATGACAGTTACTAGCACCATTGTTAAGGACTTAAGTGGAGTGGAAACTTAAAAAATCTTGATTTTGCCTTACCATAATGAATGTGTCTCTGATTCTTCATTCTTTAATACATAAGAAATAACAAACATGGTGATAAAATTGCTTGCATTACATCTTTTGCATGCTAAAGGAAGTAAAATTCTTAGTGTACAGTAAGTAAATTAAATGGGTTGACCTTGGCTGCCTGCCAGGTGACTGCCAAACTGCTTTATCACTCCCTTCTTCAACAACACAGGAGAGAAAATAGAACAAAAGGCTCATGGGTCAAGATAAGGACAGGGAGATATCACTCAGCAATTACCATCGTAGGCAAAACAGACTTGGCTTGAGGAAATAAATTTAATTTATTGCCAATCAAATCAGGATTGATTCAGGATAATAAGAAATAAGAACAAATTTAAATCTCCCCTTCCCCCCCATTCCCAGTCTGAACTTTGCTCCTGATTCTTCTACCTCCTTGCCCCAAGCAACAGAGGAGAATGTGGAATGGGAGTTATGATCAGTTTATAATGCCTTGTTTTTGCTATTCTTTCCTCCTTGCATTCCTCTCCTGCTCCAGCATGGGGCCCTTTCCGCAGGAGAAAGTCCTTTGTGAACTGTTCCAATGTGGGTCCTTCCCACGGGCTGCAGTTCCTTGTGAGCTGATTCAGTGTGGGTCCCTTCTGTGGGGTCACAAGACCTGCCACCAAACTTGCTCCAGTGTGAGCTCCTTTCCACAGGGCAGCAGATCCCAACAGGAGCCTGCTGCATTGTTGGCTTCTCTGAGGTCACAGCTTCCTTCAGGGCATATCCACATGTTCTGATGAGAGTCTCCTCCATGGGCTGCAGGTGGATCTCTGCATCCCCATGGATCTCCGTGGGCTGCAGGGTCACAGCTGCCTCGCCCTGGGCTGCACCAGGGTCTGCAGGGGAATCTCTGCTCTGGCATCTGGAGCAGCTCCTGCCCCTCCTTCTTCCCTGGCCTCAGCGTCTGCAGAGTTGTTTATCACATGTTCTCAATCCTCTCTCCCAGCTGCTCGAGTGCAAGGTTTTTTACCCTTTCTTAAACACCTTCTCATGGAGGTGCTGCCGGTGTTGGTGATGGGCTCAGCTTTGGTCAGTGATGGCTCAGTCCTGGAGCTGGCTGGCATTGGCTCTGGACATGGGGGCAGCTTCTGGTGTCTTGTCACAGAATCCACCCCTGCAGGCCCCCTGCTCCCAAAGCCTTGCCATGCAAACCCAGTACAGCAAAATGAGAGTTTCTTTTCTGTAGGAAGTCATGCGGTACACATGACAATGGCATAGATTCTGAAATTCTCTTTCTGTACTTTCTCAGCAGAAGCAGCTGTTCTAACTGTGCTTTTGAGGAGGACAACCACGTTTGGATTGTGATACAAGGGTGCTGACTGTTGAGGAAGTGTAATGTTTTGTGGTTTTCTCCTTTCAGTTTTACAGTCATCTCAGTCTTGTGTTACAGGCCATCAGCAGGAGCTCTTTTCATGTGTGTATATGTTAACATTTAGGCCCTTATTTCCCTTTTAAACTCAGTTTCATCTCTTCTTTTCCCAAACATTAAGGAAATGCCTTTTTGTCTGTTAGCTTTGTTACTCTCAACCTTTTTAAGGCTCTCCCTCTGCTTTCCATCAAAGGGCAGACATTACAAGGAAGGAAATACAGGTAGTGGTTTCTCCCTTCACTTCTGTTTGCAGCAATCCTAGAAGTGCTGTTACTCCTCTTGTGAGTAAAGAGGAGGTTTTCGTAGTCATTACTTCTCTGGAGGCAATTTTTTTGTTGCTGCTGTGCAGGAAAGCAAAGGATGTTCAGGATAGGGACAGATGCATGGAGCACAGGTTGGGGGAACAGTGTACCTTAACTTACTGAAGGAGGAAGTGTGAATTACCTTTTTAAACTCTGGGATTCTAACTTCTTGTAGTAATCTGCAGCAGCCAGGTGTGATGGAGGACCAAGTCCCACCAGTGCTTGCTGGCTCTCTTCTGTACTTGGCAGCTACAAATTATTATTCCCCATGTTATGCTGGTATAGGTGTGTTGATTCGCATCGACAAGAGACTTGTACTCTCACAACCTTTTTCAATTACAAAAATGAGAACTTTGGTCCAGGAAAAATCTCAGAGACTCTTCAAAGTAGGGTTTTTATAATGTAATCTCATTAATTATATGTAGAATAGGTTTACTTCGACAATTATCACTTCATGTTTTCCAAAGTCTCTAGCAGTGGGAGTGTGTTTTTATAGTGTCCTGTATGGCTCTGCTGTGTGGGTGACCTCATGCTGTGTGCCACAATGTGACGAGGTTACATTGCTGTTAATAAAAAGTGAAGAGTAGCTTGAGATGTATGTGCAGGGAGGAGAAAGCATTGGAAACCATTGGGATGAGGAGTATTTTGCATTGATTTTTGGTATCGACTTTATATCCACGGCTTGTCTAGTTCTGCTGTCTTTATTTTTTTATCATTTATTTACAACTAATGTAGAATGACCAATGAAATCAGGCTAGAATTTGCTTCTTAATCAAGATGGTGAAAATGAGTTAGATGTCTATAGAAGTTTCCTTCTTTATATTGATAATGGAAGCTCACATAGTTTTCATAATGGTTCTCTGCAGAAACGAAATATGTGAAGGTTTCACCTACAGCAGTCTAAGAGTTATTATTTTGCTATTAAATAAAGTTTAATCTAGCTTAAAAAATTGAGTCAGAACACAGCAATTGGAATCAGTAATGCTCGTTCAACCCTCCTTTTCTTTCTCTTCGTTCAGGGGGACATCTTTGTTGATTCACCTCCCTCTGCAGTGTACAAATAAGTACAAACACACACAGACTATTCAGTAGT
Organism: Erpornis zantholeuca; assembly: GCA_013400515.1. Taxonomy (NCBI): domain Eukaryota; kingdom Metazoa; phylum Chordata; class Aves; order Passeriformes; family Timaliidae; genus Erpornis; species Erpornis zantholeuca. Next base: position 220,882 of record VZTN01028711.1, read on the forward strand.
CTGTTGGTTCAAAGCCCATTAAAATCACACTGTCTTTCTGTTAACTTTCACAGGGATTACTTTAACCTGTTTTATGCCTTTGCCACTGCCCTGCTGTGCAGTCCTGTATTTTACAGAGAATTTTGCTGGGTTTTGGAAGAACTGGTAAAAGGCAGCCATGGCCGTGCTGGAATTGGACCTTATTGGTGATAACACACTCTGAAATTTATGTAATAGTGCTGGCAATAAAACAGTAATTCACGATCACAAATAGCAACAGAATGCTGCCTCTGTTCCCAGCCTCTACTCCCAAAGGTGTGCTGTGTACCACAAATTAAAACCCTGCTTCTGGAAAGCTCAGGAAGCTTGTTTGCAGTGAGGTTCTTGGCAGGAGGGCACGTGCCCATTCAAGATCTTCCATTAAAACAGCAACCAAGCAACACACTCCTTCACAGATAGCTTTCATGGCTGGGAGGGACTAGCTCTGCACCTCTCTGCTCCATCCTTTCTTTGTGCTCTGACCACTTGTCTTGGTGGAACTCGAGGGAATCTGAGAGTGTATTCCTCAGTAGCTGATACTGATAAAGGAAATGCATGTAAAACATACATTGTAAAACTATGTATGATGGTGGACTCTGTAGTAATTTAGATGAAGAGTTACTAGAATTGAAATACTAAGGATATGAGTGTTCCAGTTTCTTTTTCTTTGAACAGCAGCTAAACATGTGACTAAGTTATCAAAGGGAAAAGCATTAAATCACCAGTTCAATTTCATAGCCAAAAGCAAAACAATTAAAATTAAATTCGTACTAAGTGTTGATGCAGGACATAAAGTTGCAGGTAAAGAATATTTTTATGATCAGCTGCTGGATTCCCCCCCCTTACTGTTCCTCTTATTTATCTCACCTCAGGTTATGCCTAAGGAATGCAGTACTGTTACAATCTCCAAACCAAAAATGCCTCTTTTAGTAACTAGTGCTATAAATCACATCTGATTATCATATTTGCTTGGGTGAGAGATGCATCTTGCACTTTTCAGTTATGTCAATTAAGATTGTGTTTATAGGGAAAAATATTTATAATACCTAAAATTAGTTTTTTTTTATTCTGCTGATGTTTCATTGTTTATTTTTACATTATAGATGAAATTAAATTTAAAAAGGCAAAATAATGAGACTAGATTGTATAGCAAGGATGTGGAACACAGGAATGTGTTTAGCATGGCTCTGAGGGATACTTGGAAAGGAACTGTTTTGCAATGATCCATAATTTCCTTATCCAAATATGATATTTGTCTCTGATCCTCGGTGGAACCTGATTAACAGGGAATAATTTAGACCCATGAAAATAAAAACAGTAAATCCTCTATCATGTGGAACCACCTGGTTTGATTTATGTGGCAATGAAGAGGCATTGCTGCCAACTCAGCAATGGTGATGAGTCTGCCACTTCAGTGTTTCCTCATGGATTTTTCAGCAGAGCTGGACAGGGGAACAAGATGTGATGGAAAACAGCTGAATAATGAATTGTTGAAAAGATGTTAAGAGAATAGTTAGGAAAATGAAGGCCATAAATAGAGAAGATAGGGCACAGCTGGTGTTTGCCAGCATGGCACAGTATTGTTCTGTTACCTGTGTGCTGCACATATAGTCCCTGAGTCAAAAAATTAACTTCAGTGTGGAATTGTGGAGTATTAATTGGATATGATTTTTGCTACTAAGATATTATCTCTCATTTATTATAAAATCTGTAACTAAAAGTCATTATAAAACACTAGACTAGTAGTTGTCCAGGGACTGTAGGTTTTTTCAGATGTGATAAAGACACCATCCCAGAAAACCCCATACAGTTTTCATAAGCATTTAATTTTTCAGAGAGCTACAGCATCCTTCAAAATGCCACAATAAAATGTTGCTGTGGGCACAAGGATTCTAGATCAATTACATGGGCAGCCTTGTACAATTTATCATTTGAAGACAGCATCTGTGTGGGTTTGAAGGAGTAAGCCAGTCAATATGGCAGGATGTAGATAGGAGGCAAACTGGGTAAGAGTATTGGGCAAAAAATAGAGAGTGAAAGAAAAACGGTGGATGGTGGCATAAGACACGTGCTGATGGAACTAGATATTTAATACAATTACTCTCAGTATAATGGCATGAAGAAAGAATTGCTCATTTTGATACAGTGATCCATTGTTCAACCCTAGCCATTAGTAAAATCAGATAGAGGGGATTGAAAAGGTAAGGTATGAGCTGAATGAAAATGGATAGAGTTATTTCAATGCATTGTACTGCTTGGTTGATACAAATGAACAGAAGATTGGAGAAAAACAGCATTTCCCTCACCCCTTCCCATCCACCCTCCCCCTGTATAAGCACCCATGGGCATCTCTCAGAATGTTTGGAAAGATTAAAAAAATAACAATAAATAAGGAGGTGAATCTGTTACAGAAATCTTGCATTCCTTTTCGGATAGCATTATTTATTTCATCAGTGCTTGCTGAGATCCAGGAGTTTCTTTCATAAGTGAAACCCAAGCCAAAGCAAGCCTGGCTTTGGGAGTACATTTATGTAGCAAAGTAGGAGCAATCTTTTTAGGGAACAGAGCTATTTTCCTGAGAATGAGGTGATTATTTTGCTTTATTTTCTAATGGGCAGTAATATATTCGTGAGCAGTAGCAGCATAACCTTTTATTTGTAGTAGACTTATGTAATGGCAACTCTTAGAGCTAAGCAGGAAGTAGTTAGGTTTAGAATGAATTCTTGTGCATTGAGAGCCTTTGAAGAAGAAAAATGGGTGAAAGAGTGGTACTGAGGGAGAGTACTACTAAGGGAGAGTAATCCAGTTAGATTTATTATATATAACTCTTCCAACTTCTTTCCCTGTCGTAATTTGGTAAGGTTCCATCCTGGGTCCTAGCCAGGGGAAAGCAATTATGTCCCTCTGTGTCCCAGGGAAGGAAATTGTGCTGCCCTGGTGAGCACCATTTCTGTAAGGGAATGGACTTCAGAGGTAGTTATATATTTGTTGGTCTGTGTGGATTCTGGAGGGAACATGTTCAGATCAGACTCTTGCTGTTGTACTCCGGGTTTTGGCAAGGGAGTGATGGGGAACAGTGTCAAACTGCTGATTCCAAACTTCAAAGCTCACAGTTGCCCAGAGATGTGCTGCACTGGCAGAATGGGACACGAGAGCTCACAATTTACTGTCTGGCTTATCAAACCATCTTTGGTGGAAAGAATTTGTCCCACATACACCTTGTGATAAGCCTTTTTCCCCCACTATTTTCTCCTCAACAGCTAGGAGAGTCTCAAAACATCTGCTTTTTGGGAAAATATACAGCATATTTGATGGAGGACAGGAAAAGCCAATGGGTTTTGATGTTTTTCTGTACTGTTTAATTCCTGTTGAACTGCCAAACATGATTATCGTAGTGAAGTTAAGCAATACTCCCTTTATTGGGTACATGTCGCTTTACCCATGCAAGCATTTATTAGATCTGCAAGGAAGAACCTTAGGAACAGCAACATTTTACTTATCACTAATGTAGAAATGTTTATTTATTCCTAAATTAACACTTGGAGAGAAGCTTTGAGAAACCTTCTCTTCTGGAAAAGATAACATGTACAAATATGATTATTTACTAACTTGGAAAAAGTATGGATGGTGGATGAAAGAATTTATCATGTGAACTATTGAACACAACATCTTTCATAAAAATAATAAAAAGAACAGCAATTTTTGAGCTGTTTTTAAGATAAAAATTATATGAAAAAACAAGGTAACACCATCATGGGACTTACAGCTACATGGGCTTATTTCTAATTTCATATTTTCATAAGAGAAACCTTCAAAATGCATTATATTTGAATGGCATTCTTTTTCTGAGTTTCTCTCTTACCTTTCTCTGTATTTAGCTCTTACCTGCTGCAGAGTCCTTGGCAGTATTGTCAGGAGCATTGCTCTGACAATGGATGGAGAGAGGTCTCTGCTGGTTCATTATGTGGTGCTGTTCTCGAGGGATGCAGCAATAGCTCTGTAACCCCTGAAACCTCCTGTGTATGACCCTACAGAGCAAACAGCTGCTTCTGTTGTAGGTGTGTTCCTGCAAACTTCTGGCACCCAACAACTCCTGTAGGGCCAGCACCAGCTTATATGGGACTACCTCCATTTTAATTCAAGTGGTCTGATCATAATCAGCAGAAGTTGCATAGAATCACAGGATGGTTTGGGTTGGAAGGGACCTTAAACAGGACCTATTTCCAACCCCCCTGCCATGGGAAAGGACAGCTTCCACTAGAACATTTCCAGGGATGGGGGACTATGGCTCCTCTGGGCGTGCTGCTTTTGTGTCACCACCCTTACATGGAAGAATTTCTTCCCAATGTCTAATTGAAACCCACCCTCTGTCAATTTGAAGCCTCAGAATGAAGAAGTTGGTCAGTATTTCTCCCAGGCTACCTATTATTACATCTTGCTCTTTTCAGGACCCTTTATACAGTTCAAGAGGCTTCAGTCATCATCATATTTTTATTTTCCCTTCTGAATGACACCAGGTCGTTTCCCTGAAATACAGAATTCTTAACTTCAAGTAGCTGCTGGTATTCCTGAGTATGTTAAAATACCTGGAGGTGTCTGAGAACCTCTCTGCCATAATGTCCATGAGAGCATGTAATGACTGTTTCTCAGAATCCACTAATCCCACATTAGCAGAGTGTCCTCAGAGGCACTGATCTGCCTTGATGGAGTCCAAGGGGCCAGGGAGTAGCTGGAGAGCAGGGAAGGTGGCACTGACTTGGGTAAAAGTCCTGAACCCTGCTGGCCAGGCAGACTCCCAAACTGAGCAGTGGCTTGCTTGTTGCATGGCCTCTCATGAGCCACTGAGGGGAAGAGCAAATTCAGCAGTGTCTTTAAAGAAAAATCCTTATACCCACTCAGGCACACTCCTTAGTAGCCTGTTCTGCTGCTGTGCATTCTAAATATAATATAAATATATAAATACCAGTATAGTTTCAAAGAATAATTGGAAGGAAAAAATTAAAAGGCTTGAATAATCCCAGATAAAGCAATCTTTTTAAACTTCAGTTAGTTCTAAACATCATAGCAGCTGCTACAGTAGTACAAGCAGAATTTGACTTGTTTTTTCCTCGTTGCTTTGGCATGTTTGAGCAAATGACTGAGCTGCTGCTGTTAGCCAAAACCTGTTTCCCCAAATGTTTAATTCTGCTTTCTGTGATTATTTTTAATCTGTGTTCTCTTAAGCTGTGTTATCATGTGAATTCTGGCTGCATATTTTTTAAAATAACTTATTTGCAACTGTCAGAGATACCTTATGAATAAGTTATCAACCATCCCTAAGAGCTGTAGCTGCAAACATTTTAAAAAAAGTAATACTTATAAGTCTGTGAACATTTTCTATTAATGTATTTATCAAATGAATGCACTTAGGGTTAAGAAAACAGATCCTTTCTGTTAAAAACAACACCATATTACTTATATTTTCTTTAACATTAACACATCAGTAGCAGCTTTTGAACTGATTGAAACGATCTTTTAGGAAAACTTCAATTTAAATACACTGTGTGTATCCTAAGAGATGTCACGGTTCTTTGGGACCATCCCACCAGACCAGTGCAGCATAATTTGCCAGTGTAATGATGGAAAGCACAAAGGAGAGTGGAACTGCAAATTTTCAGTTTTCCTTAGAGAGAAGCAGAATTTAGTAGCATAATAAAAGGAAAAGCTTCTTGCTGAGAGGGATACTAGGTAGTCTGAACACCAAGATTTAAAGAGCTGAGTGCTGCCTTTCAAGATAGGATTGTGTTGTTTTGAGGAATGATGACCCAAAAAGACTATAGATGAAATTCTCTGACTCCACAGAGTTGGGGAATTGGTCAGATCATTGGAGATTCAGGCTATGGAAATACCGTGGGTTTTTTTTTTTAATTTTCTGGTTTTTTTCAGCAAAAAAATCATTAAGTAAAGAGGCTAATGATTTGTGTATTATTTTAAGCAATAACAAGGAAGGAGAAGGGGATTGTATTGTACCTAGGCAATATTTGAACATCTAAGGCTTCACTAGGACAGATTTTAGGAAACAACCACATTCCTTGGCAGTTTACTACTGTAGCTGAGAAACAGGTAGCAAAATGTTCTGATCTCTTTTTGAGAAAAAACAATTGCTTCCTTGAGTGCAAATGGTAAAATATTTAAGCTTAACACTATTGAGATAAAGACCAGGAAGGTACCTGCATTTGAATTTTTATTTTTGTCCTTCTCAGGAATGTTATGGTTATTCAGGGCTGGGCTGCATTGGATGACTGTTTGAGTGTGATTTGCATGTGAAGGTGTGCTTTAAAATATTTGTTTGGTTGTTTAACCTGATAGTTGTACAGTTTCCATCCCTAGAGGGGCAGTTAAATAGACAGCAGATTTGGAATATTGATACACTTGTCCTGATCATAAAGTAGGTATATCAATGTAAAGCACTTCTACACTGTGCCCAGAGGAAGAGGCTGCACCATTTTAATGATGCTCTAAAAGTCAAAGTGATAATACTTCCTGATATTATTATATTGATAGTTATTTTATTGCCTTTGGATTCCCAGGTGATGCTACACCAGCCCTAATTTAAGAAGGCATTTTTCACTAGTTAGTAACTTAATGACATTAGGGTAATATTTCTCACCCTCGTTGAAAGGGACTTTTTTCTTCGGCTTGTCTGCTCTTGTTTTGGGCTCTCTCCCTGCCTCTGAATGGGCAATAGCTCCATCCCCAAGGCGGAGAGTTGCACTGCTGCCCTGCCTTGGAGGAGATGAGTTGCTGGTAAACAGTTGTTGGTAAACAGTTTTAAGGCTAGCCTGAACATTTGCTGCCAGTAATTAGTCTCTTCTTATTCAAGCAACTGGGGGAGGCTGAGCTGCTGCCAGCTCGTGGGGAACTGCTGACTGCTGTGTCTAATGCTTTATGGTTCCCTGAGGGTTGTAGTGCACAGTTTGAGAGACCAGGCCTGTGCTAAAGGTAAAAAACAGGTGTGGGATATGTTAGATGTGCAAGATGTATGAGAAAGAAGACAGGCAGTGGGAGGGTGAAAGGAAAGCTAGAAAGGCAAGTGGAGCTGAACTCGAGTGAGTCTGACAGTTGGAAAGGAGACAAGAGCAGGAGAGGACAGAATCGGGGGGAATTTGGAGAGCAAGTAAATATAATGAACAAGGAGCTGCTAAGTTAGTGGAGTGAAAGTGCTATGTGTTCATTTTTGCATAAGCATAAGGTGGCCAGAATTTTAGGACCTGTCTCGTGCTCCACTGTTGTTGTGCTCTGCTGTTCAGGAAACTTCGTCAATATGATTCCATCAGCTTGTGAACATCCTTTAAGATTTAATATTAATTAAATAGTAGCACTGTTTAATTTCAGATTTTTAAAAATCCAGATTATTTAGACCTGGGTCTAATACAGTTAAGTCAATGCATATTACTGGCTTGAATAAAAAGAGGGGAGGTGAATCCTCCCCCCCTCCATTAATAATCATGAATTAGAGATCAGAGCTTTCTGCGGAGGTGGGGTTTTTTCTCCTCTGTTTTTGATTTTCTGCCTTTGCTTCCCTACAGAGTTCCAAAATATTCTAATTTAGTTTGGTAAAATACAGTCCCCAACCGGAAAGTGGCTTAACTGGGAGATAGTTGCAAATAGAGTAATTGATTCTGATACAAATACATAATCTGTTAGTGCTCTGGAACACTTCACAGTTAATTTCATTTTGTTTTGGTTTGTATGTTGCTGTCTTTCAGTGGTTAAACAAAACAAAGCCCCAAACAACAGATGATGTCACTACTCATGTGTAAAGGGATTATTGTTAAGCACATGCAAACAGTGGTGTACAATTCCAGAGGCAGAGAGTGCTTTGTTTCAAGATTGTTCCCTTGTGGTTATTACAGGACTAACAGTTTAAAAACCAATAGGTCCATTTCAGCCTTTGGCTGAATGGACAAAACTCCCACTGCCATTAAAAGGAATTGTGCCTTCTTTACAGCTGAAATTATTTTGGTTTGATGTGACTTACTGGAGAGGACAAAGAGTAAAGAGATGCTCTAGCTGAGATCGGGTGCCTCATTGTTGTCCTTAAACGTTACAGATATTTAGCAAGAGGATTCTAAGTCGGGCATGAAAAGAGTTAAGTGGTTTGGACAGTTTGTAAAGTACATTTGCAGATGAGAAAACCTCTTTCCTTGGCCGTGGGTTGAACAGCATTTGTATTGTCTTTCCCTCCCACCTCGTTCCGTCGTTGGTATGAGGTGACACAGTGAGGCAAATCGCCTGTCAAGTGCTGAGCAGGCACCTCCACTGAGATACTCTCCTTGTGTTTTATCCCAGTGTACTCCCAGCACTGCTGAGTGCACTGGCACAACTGATAACAGGTATTATCTTTTATTATTGCCTCTGAGTTCCCAAACAGTATTTATTCAGTAAAGAGTAATGGTGATAGCTAATGAGCTGTAGGGTGTGTGAGTAATGCTGTAAAGAGAGCTCTGCACTGACAGTGAGCCCTGTTTCACTGGCTGCTGAGGAAATTCTGGGGCTGAGTAGGATACCAGTCACTTCCCAGGCCAACCCACCCTGTAACACACCAGTCCTTGCTGAAAGCTGGAGCCCAAATGTCTCTTGTTGCAAAGTGTGAGCTGATGTAGATGGAAGCTGGTGATATATGCATGATAATTATGCTGTGTCAAGTCTCATTTTAAAGACCATAAGTATACCTTTTTAAAAGAAAAACAAACTGCTTCACCAGCCTAGAGAGAAACATAAATCATGTATTTTTGTCGCCTCAAAAGACCACTAGAAGATGAGCTTTAATATTTCAAATGCGACAAGCAATCCATACACATGTATCACAATTTGAGTTCCATTACAGCTGAGCTGATATATACCACTGTGTGCTTTATGGGTTTTACTCTAACAATATTAAGTAAAAACCCAAAGCGTTTTGTGATGAGTACCTAACCTTTTACAAGAATTTGTGGAATTGTGGTCCAGAGCAACAGATTTAGTGTTGCCCTACAGGCTTTAATAAGAAAATTCTGTTGCCAGTTTTGACCTCTCAATATTATTCTCTCTAAAGAAAATGCATGTATTAGTAGAAGGCTAATAACTGCAAAGGTAAAAGAAAATCTGAAAAGATGAAAGGGTTTCTGGAAAATGCAACCCTTAAAGATTGCAAAGACAGTTAAATAAATGAACAAAGTTTGAAGAGACGGTTCTTTTTCTACTTCTGCTTCCTTTGTTAGGCCCAGGCTTTTTCTTCCTGGGCTCTGGAACTTCTGCAGCATCCCAGTGCCAGTTTTTCTCAATTCTTCTATTTATAGTCAAGTCATCATTTGAAGTCCTTAGTCTCCTTTTGAGATATTCTCTCATGGCACTATTTTCATATAGGTTGTGAATTTTCTTTTTATCTCTGGGAATTCTCATATTTTTTGTTACAGCAATGTGGGCCTTTTTTGCAATGAATCAAAGTTCAAATTCCTTCACCTTTGAGACTTTTAATCCTCTCACTTCCCCTTGGGGGAAGAAAGAGAAGTGTAGTGAGGGAGCTGAAGATGAAGGGTAGTGCATAAGGTTAATTTTCAGGCAAAATGGTTGCTGTTTTGACATTCTTCCTTTCTTTGCAGACATCTTTTCATTCCTTTTCCTTTTATGCTAGAAAATTATTAGATATGCAAGAGCAAAACTCCTCAAAGCTATGCTCCAAAAGCCTATTAAAAATAGTCTGCAAGCAGATCAGTGTGAACACACGTCAACACCTGAGTGTTTCCCAAGTGGCTCGAGCACTCAGTGGTGTGATAACAAGACATGTGGGAGGATTTTTCCTGGCTTTTATCTTTCATATATTGATGCTCCTGACTTTTTAAAATTCATTTCATCAAGTGGCACTGCAACTGAAACAACAGAAATGCAAGAATGAGATAGTTTAAGGTGTTTGCAGTGGTATACAAAGTATTTTGCCTCCAGGTCATCATTTTTAATTCATCCCAAGTTGGCAGCAATCAGAAATTGCTGCCAACTGACAGCTGTTTGCTGGCCAGCACCAAGAGATTTAGCTGGTAGCTCCTGCTGGACAGATGTCTGTAATGTTGAAAGTGTGAGTGCAGCTGGCATGTGTTTCATTTTTCAGAGCCTGGAAAATGGGGTTGTATCTCAACTGCAGCTGCTTCAGTTTAGGAAGGTTAAACAAGATACCTGATTTTAGGTAACCAAGAACTCAGCATCTGCACAATTAAACTCCTCCTCCCCCCCCCAATTCTGGGGCTGAATGCTGATGTTTTGGTGCTCATCACTTGCTGTGTTTCTGTAAGCACTGTGTGGAGGGGGAAGGGAGGCTGTAGATGTCTGTGCTGAGGGATGTGTGATAGGAGGCTGTACTGTAGGGTGACCAACTCATTGGCATGCCAAAAGCTGAGAAGGTTCTTCAGCTGTCAGTTGATACCTTTCTTAAATGTGAGCAATCAATAACAGAAAGAAAGTAATAGGGGGAGAAAATGTGTCTGATTCATCTTTCTTTGTGTTGGACGTGTGTAACACTAGAATTAATATTTTGAAAACCATGAATTACTTCATGTAAAATCTGTGCTGCTAAGCAGAAAAATCTATCCTGCTGAGAAAAAAGTAAAGAAGATTCTTCAGTATAATGTCTGGTTTTGTGGAAAAGGAAGGGGGAAGATTTTATAGTTTACAGTATCACAGAGCTTTTTGATATTTAAACAGGCAAGTAAATGATAGGTTTGAGTCACTGTTGTGAAAACAGTTTTGGATTTTGGATTTGCAGCAGCAGTAGAGATTGCTTAAGCAGAGACATGAGGTCAAGTTTTTGCTGCTCCTTAATCATGTTTTTTTTACTTTGATATGATGCAGACCATAAAAGGGGCTTAGGTGACTGGTTCAGTCTTCTGCTTGTGTGTCATGTGGAAGTGGCACAGAGCCCTGGCCAGTAAATCCTGCAGCAGAACTGTGTATTAGGAACAGGGCATTGCCAGAGCACTTGGGTGAATCTGGAGGTGTGGAGTACTCACTGTTCAACTGGGTAATGGAATCTGCTCCTGCACTGTCCTGGCAAACATTGCATGGCAGCTGCAACTGATACCATGCTGTCCAGAGTTACTGTGCCTTTAAGAGCTAGGATTTTCAATATTGCATACTTTGACACTATTTTATGTGTTTGAAAACTGCATCAGTTTTTGGCTTTTAACATTGCAAAATCCCCCAAATGTATGTGCTACTTTTCCAGAATTAAAAAGGAAATAATGTTTCATGAAGAATGGTGGGAAGGAACACATTACTACGATACAGGACTTTTAGCTCTGTTTTTAGGAATCTTTTTTCCTGAATTTGCCTTGGTTTTTAGTGCTAGTGTTTAAACAGATTGCCTTTGGAGCTGTAAATGGAATTTATTTTCTGTAATGTCACGTTAGTCATTTCCCCGAGCCTGACTGTAACTCCCCTGGGTGGTTCTTCCCCGCAGACATTGATGAGTGTGCTGCCAAGATGCACTACTGCCACGCCAACACCGTGTGTGTCAACCTGCCCGGCTCCTACCGCTGTGACTGTGTCGCGGGGTACGTCCGCGTGGATGACTTCTCCTGCACAGGTGAGCTCAGCTGCAGCAGCAGCAGCACTCCTACACTCTTGTGTGTGTTTCCTACCTTCTGACTAGCCCCAAATGCCACACACCCGCTGGCCCTTTGCAAGCATGAAGTTTAGGCACAAGCAGGGCTGATAAATGTGGTAGGAAGTGCTTTTCCCCTGTATGGGCCCGTTGGGATTAACTTGGTAGGTGGCTGAAGGAGGCCTGGGGTGCACCCACAGAGGACTCTTGCCAACCAAGACACAGTCCCTTCGTGTCCCACATGTGTGGGAGGTGCAGAGGCTGAGATCACGCGTTGTGAGAAGAAGTAAGACTTCATCAGCTGTGGTTTGAAACTTGTCAGCGGATTGAAATACGAGAAATTACCCAGGAGGAGGAGTTTTCTGGACAGAGCTGAGACAAATATGCAAAAGGAAAACTGAAATGTGTAAAGGTCTCAAATCCAGTTATTGTTAGGTGGTTAGGAAATTGTTGATAATGCTGAGAATTAATGTCTCAAGAACTGTGACATGTTGTTTAGAAAAGACAGCAAGTGGATAGTATTAGACAATAAATCTAGTTATCTAGTTGGTTTTTTTAAAATGTCTATTGGCAAAATGAGCTCTAAAAATTCTTAGTGGAAAATAGGTAGGGTCTCATTTCCACTTAGGGGTTTTTAAAGGACCTTCTCTGGCACTCTCAGAGAAATGTGAGAAGCTGCTGAACTGCTCATCCCAGCTCTATCTAGCTGGATAACATCTTTCAATCACGCTCCAGAAAGTCTGATTTTGGGATTATTTTGATGGTGCACCTGTCATGCAAAGGAAGAAAATATCAGGTAGGTTTATTGAAATGGATATAAATCAGCTTGACAAAATACAGTGTTTAGAATGGTGTTGGGTGAGCTGTTTTCTGAAGTGGAAAGATGGCACAGGAATATTCAATATAAGAATGACTTCCAGCCTGGAATAACTACATTGTAATGCATGTTATCCTTAAGGAAGGTCATAGGAAAGGTTGATTTTCATAATGACAGCATATTTTTAGCAAATATTATAGAATTTATAAAACTGTAGGAAAGTCCTGCCCTCTTGAGAGAGACTGATACTAAATAGCTGTCAGGAAGCTGATTTTTATTTTGCTCAAAGAGTCGTCGTTTCTGTGTAATTGGTCTCTTTTCAGTTTTTCTTGATCTTTTACAATGTGACATGACAGATTCAGACCTTAAATTCTGTGCTGTGTGAGGTATCAGTCTTCACTGTGACAGGGAGAGTGGTTTTGATAACCTGACTCTTGATTTTCCACTAATTTCCTAATGTGCCTTTATTTTCCAGCAAGGCACCATCATTTGGCATGCAAAGGGTATAAAAAGCAAGGTATTTGTGATACACTGAAAAACTGTGAAGTAGCAAGACAACTTGCTTGACAGTAATGGGGGAACATTCACTTAAAGTGCATGCACACAAAAAATCCAGAGTAGCTATAAAAACAAATAATAGAATGAGGGAGACAACTGTTTCTTGCAGGTTTATTGTCTTGCAAAAACCACTTCATTTTTGACATCGTGGTTAAGAAGCAGAGCAAGTGCATTACTTGGATCAGGAGAAACTTGGTTCATTGCCTGCTGTATCTAGAAATTATTGTTGGTTATAATATTAAATGCAGTTAAAATAAATTCTGTGCAATAGAAGCACTAATCCTGTCTTTGTATTTCACATTATGCTTAAACAGACTTTTAGTAGTAATGAGCAGTGATGAAAAAAAAGTAATAAAAAAAAAATCAGGCAGCAAATAGTTAAGTAATTTCCCCTTATACTGACAACAGATGTTTAGCAGGCACAATAGACTATAGCTATTTCTCAGGTTTTTAAAACTTTGTTACTCTTCATTCAAACAAAATAGATGAGAAGTTTTCTTGTTAATGAACCACGTTTTTGGAGACTGATCTGGAAGCCTAAGATGGGTTGGTGTTCCAGTTAAAATTCTGTGTCTATGGGGTAAGGCTCTGATGGGTTCAGGATAAAGATGGAGTTTCAGATGTGGGTGCTTAAGGCACATACATGGCATTGCATGTATTCTGTACACTGCTGCCCCTAAAGCAGAGTTATTCCAAGGAGCAGGAGGTATCATGTTTTGGGAAGCCTCAGTGTAATCAAGGTCACCTGCAGTTGAGCAGACTCTGTGTGTTGCTGGGCAGGTGTGTGCTGGGGGGCTGATCCCCCAGCTCTGGCAGCTTTCTAAAGGTGCAAAGCAGCTGTTGGTGCAAGGCGTAAATCAGAAACAATTTTTAAGCTGAGTGAAATGTTTCAATTTGATATTGAGGAGGTTTTGTCTTTCTAAGAAGAAACTGAGTGTCTAGTGAAACATTATGTCAATTTGAATTGAGCAAAATGAAATTCATTGCTGAATTTTAAATATGGTGCTTCCAGTGTTTTCTTTAAAACACTAGATCTTAATGAAATTAAACTAATTTGTACAGGTTCGATATTGCTGAAAGTTTTTTTCCCAAACCAGTTTTTGAATAATATTTTCCAGCTGGGAAGTAGGAGCTTCTGTGGTTATCAGTAAGAAGCTACTGTGTTGGAAGATGTGCTGATGCTGTAGAAAATGCAGTCATAGGGACAGAGTGACTAAAACATCATTCTGGGTGAAGTCTAAAATGATATTAAACTCTCACCTATGATTTAAAATCAATGAATATTCTAATAAATAATCAGTGTTCAGTCTCAAATAAGCAAAAGCTCTGGGATGATGAGTTACTGAAACAGATTAGTCAGTCTGGTAATAACTTCAAACTGTGTTCACCAAGAAAGGAACATTAGTGTTTTTCTGCTTACCTGTTCCTAGTGCTTTGTGCTCCGAATGTTAATTAAGTAGTTGAGTGAAAAACTGTTATATTGAGAAAAGTTACCCTTGAATAGGAGCCTGCTTCTCAGTCTCTTCCTGTGGCACTGACAGGTTGTTTGTCTGTTCTCTAGTATTTACTAGAGAACAGACACAGTCTTGTCTGCTTGCTAGTTGGCAGCAAGATTTGCTGCTCCAGATGTTCTCCTTTGCTGGAATCTACTGATTTAAAGCATTTGATTGATTCCCACAGGTTTTTCCCTGGTTGCTTGTTGAACAATAAGTTCTCTTGGGTTGCTTTCTTCTAACATAGCAGTTTGGGAGTTTGCTTCAGAAGTGCATTATTTCCTTTTATGCTTTCTGAAGCATTATAAATTACACAATAAGAATATAATACTTTCATTTTTGATAGGCTGCATCTGTTCTCTGGTATGATTTTAAAAATTAATTTATATGATTTTTTTGTAGTTTGCAACTAGAATATATAGTTCCTATATCTCACTGCCATTCATTCAAGTATGCAAGTGCTTTTTCATCTGAATAAGCTAAAAGCTACCTGTAAGGACCACACAGATCGTGCTGATAGGAAGAGTAAACAGTGTGGGTGGGTTTCATCTGTTTTTGCATAATGTTGGCATTTTCTATGGAAACAATCAGGATGACCACAAAAAAGATTCCTGGCCTTTAACAGCTATGATAGCCATTTAAAAAATAATCACTTATTCTGCAACATTCTCCTTGGGGCAGTGTGGAACACCAAAAACTTCCTCAAATCCTGGAGTCATTCAAAGAATAAGTTAGTTCACTTTATGGAGTCACTACTGGGCTTGAACACTGTATTTTGTTTGGTTTGGGGTTTTTTTGCTTGCTAGTGTTTGTTCGGGTTTTGTTCGTTGTTTTTTTTTTTAATTTTATTTTAATTAACTACAAATATTCACTGATTATGTAATAAAGCTTAAAGACCTTTTCAAATGAGGGTGCCAGGAGATTTTTCTTTCTCTATTTCCATGTGTTACTTCTGGCCTTTCTTCTAAATGAAGAAGCCTCCTTGGACTTGAGAATGTCGCTGCCCATTTTGTCCAAGGTTTATCTTTTCAGTACAGAAAGTTGTCTGGCCATGCAATATGTCAGTAGTACCCATTCTGCCAAAATAGGGCGAGACCTATGCAAGCACCTTCCTCTTTGTGCACCAAAGCTATGCTGGCAGATGTTCTCTGTGAAAATAATCCACCTCCATATTTTACTGTTCTGCATGATGTTTCATTAGTGGACTGTGCTTTTAACCCTCACTTGCTGTGATGACATTCCCAGAATTAATTTAACCTTTGGCTTCTGAGTCACTAAAATATTTGTATGTTACTTGGAAAAAGCAAGTCTTTACCACAGAAACCGGAAGTATTTTCAAAACGTATAGCTCAGTATTCTAATTCTGTGAAAAAACTGATGTTTCATTGAAATGTATTATTTAGAAGACGTCTTAGAATATAAATCTTAGTCTTGAGTTTATGTTTTAATTTGATTTACAGTATGGGTAGAGAAGAGGAAGTAAGGAAACCTACTGATTTTGACAGGTTATCCCATAGGTCCCTTCACTTCCATCCCGTGTGGTTTCTGGGACAGCATTCCCAGTTTTGAATGTAGTGCACTTTTCAGAACAAGTCCTTCTCTGCAGCATGTTATTAGAAAAGTTTGTGCTTAAAGCATAGAAGAATAAAAGAATTCTGAGAAATCTCATTTTCAAGGGAAAAAGTCAGAAACCCTTTCTCCTGCTCTTCCCTTCCCCATCCCTATCTGTGGAAGGCAATTCAACTGCAGAAATTTCCTGCAGTATGGTTAGAACAAATGTTCAAATTGTTTGCTATTACTAAAATTGATGCCTTTGTATTTTTGTTGCTGGGGTTTACCTGTCACGTTCAAGGTGGTGTAGTTGACCCCATAATAATACTAATAATGCAGCAAGTTTCACCACAGTGAAGTGGCAATCTCAAAGGGTGGGTTACTGGCCTCACATCCAGAATCACTGTGTGTGTTTGTAAAAGACCTGAATAGTAGCTTTCAGGCAGACAATTGATAATATGGTCACTCTTTGAAAGATAGTACTGTTACTGAAATCTAATCTACTGACCTTCTTTTCCACTATTTCTTCTTGGTGAACTAAATTAGCATTCCACAAAGCAACATGGTTATTTTTGGTGTGGCACTTGCACTTTCAAAGTGCTGAGCAGGGTCTTGGATGTTCAGGGAGGTCAGTAAACAAATGGTACAGCTGTTCTCAGGATGGTCTGGGGTTGGTGAATTGATAGACTTGTCTGCTAGCTGAAAAACAGAGCTGAAAACAGAGTCTGGGGCAGCAGGCAGTGAAGACAGGTCTGTGGTGGAATAGTTTTCAGGTTTGTTTTGGGCAAGAGCTCTCTTTATATCTTGCTGTTCTAAAGGATATCATTGGGATCTTGCTGTAGTGGGATGACCCTGTCTGGGTTCCTAGCACCCACCAAAGCCTTTCTATCACTTTCCTCTGCAACTGGGTAGGGGAGAGAAAATAAAACAAAGATTCATTAGTTGAGACAATGACCAGGAGAGATCACTCACTCACTGTCACGGGCAAAACAGACTCGAATTACAGATATTAATTGAATATATTACTAACAAAACCAGAGCAGGATAATGAGAAGTAAAAACAGACCATAAAAACACCTCCTCCCCATCTCTCCTTCCTTCCTGATCTCCTCCCACCAGTGGTGCAGGGAGGTGAAAATGGGAGTTGTGGTCAGTTTATCACATGCTGCTCCTGACACTGCACAGGGGAGGAGTCATTCCCCTGCTCCAGCCTGGGGTCCCTCCCATGGGAGGCAGTTCTCGGTGCCTGTGGAGGCAGTGCTCCATCCCACAGGCAAGGGTTCTCTACAGAGTGCTGAAATGTGGGTCACACTTCCATGGGGTGTAGTCCTTCAAGGACAGGCTGCTCCAGTGTGGGTCCCTCACAGGGTCACAAGTCCTACCAGGAAACCTGCTCCAGCATGGGCTCCTCTCTCCACAGCTCTGCAGATGCCTGCCAGAATTCTGGTTCAGCACAGGCCTCCCATGGGTTCACAGCCTCCTCTGGGCATCCCCCTCCTCTGGTGTGAGCTCCTCCACAGGCTGCAGGTGGATCTGTGCATCCCTGTGGCCTTTCATGTGCTGCAGGGACACAGCTGCCTCACCCCAGGCTGCACNCAGATATTAATTGAATATATTACTAACAAAACCAGAGCAGGATAATGAGAAGTAAAAACAGACCATAAAAACACCTCCTCCCCATCTCTCCTTCCTTCCTGATCTCCTCCCACCAGTGGTGCAGGGAGGTGAAAATGGGAGTTGTGGTCAGTTTATCACATGCTGCTCCTGACACTGCACAGGGGAGGAGTCATTCCCCTGCTCCAGCCTGGGGTCCCTCCCATGGGAGGCAGTTCTCGGTGCCTGTGGAGGCAGTGCTCCATCCCACAGGCAAGGGTTCTCTACAGAGTGCTGAAATGTGGGTCACACTTCCATGGGGTGTAGTCCTTCAAGGACAGGCTGCTCCAGTGTGGGTCCCTCACAGGGTCACAAGTCCTACCAGGAAACCTGCTCCAGCATGGGCTCCTCTCTCCACAGCTCTGCAGATGCCTGCCAGAATTCTGGTTCAGCACAGGCCTCCCATGGGTTCACAGCCTCCTCTGGGCATCCCCCTCCTCTGGTGTGAGCTCCTCCACAGGCTGCAGGTGGATCTGTGCATCCCTGTGGCCTTTCATGTGCTGCAGGGACACAGCTGCCTCACCCCAGGCTGCACCATGGGCTGCAGGGGAAGCTTTGCTCCAGCACCTGGAGCAGCTCCTGCCCCTCCTTCTTCACTGACCTGGGTGTCTGCAGGGCTGTTCCTCTCCCATATTCTCACCACACTCTTCTCTGGCTGAAATTACTTCTGCACAATAACTATTTTTTTTCTTCTTAAATCTGTTATCAGAGGCATTACTATCATTCTGGATTGGCCCAGCCTTGGCCAGCAGTGGATCCATACCTGCTGGCTGGCCTTGGCTCTGCTGGACATGGGAGAAGCTTCTGGCAGCTTCTCACAGAAGCCACCCCCATAGCTCCCCTGCTGCCAAAATCTGGCCTCACAAATCCAATACATTCCCCTAATACTACATAATTTTTTATAGCATCACAGAATGACTGGGGTTCTAAAGGACTTTAAAGATCATCTAGTTCCACCTCCTCCTGCCATAGGCAGGGACACCTTCCACAACCTCTGATGGTTGTTCAGAGCCCCATCCAGCCTGAGTTTGAACACTTCCAGGAATGGAGCAGCCAGAGCTTTTCTGGGCAAGCTATGCCAGTGCCCCATCATCCTCACAGCAGGGTTTCTTCCTCATGTCTAATCTAAACCTTCCCTCTTTCAGTTTTAAACTGTTGTCTCTTGATCTGTCACTATTTGTCCCTGTAAAAACTCTCTTTGCAGTTCTCACAGGCCCTCTTTAGGTGCTGGAAGGTGCTAGAAGATCTCCCCGGAGCCTTCTCTTCTCCAGGCTGAACAACCTCAAATCTCTCAGCCTGTCTTCATATGAGAGGTTCTTTAGCCTGTGAGCATCTCTGTGGCCTCTTCTGGACTCTCCAGCATGTCCATGTCCTTATGTTGACCCCAGAGCAAGATGGTCACCTCCCTTGACCTGCAGGTCACACTGCTTTTCATGCAGCCCAAGATGTGGTTGGTTTTCTGGGCTGCCAGCACACATTGCTGGGTTGTGTTGAACTTCTCCTCCACCAACACACCCAAGTCCTCCAGCTGAAGGCTGCTCTCAGTTATTTTTCTGCCCAGAGAGAATGTATTTGTGCTTGGGATTGCCCTGACCTGGGTACAGGACATTGCTCTTGGCCTTGCTGAACTTCATGAAGTTCTGAGGTGTCCACCTCTCCAGCCTGTCAAGGTCCTCCAGCATGGCATCCCTTCCCTCTGGTGGGCACCACTCAGCTTGGTGTCATCAGCAAACTTGCCAAACTTTTCCAGAAAACTGATGAAAATATCGACTGGGTTGGGATCATAGTTATGTCACTGTTTATAGATTAGGTATCAGATGTTCAGCACAATAGGTCTGACAGGGGCTGAGGACCTCGGGTAGATCTGGACCCCCCTGATTCTGCTTGGCACCAATATATGTTTCCTTCTTTGGAATTCCCACTGTCACTACTCACTGAAGACAGACCATGATCTTTCTAGGAGCCTCATCGTGATCTGTGTGTGTCTTCTCACTGCACATCTCCAGGACAACTCTCAGGCATTTTCAAATGCACTTGAAAGTTGGTCATAAGACAACGTGAACGGATGATACTTTGCTTGTGTTAACTCAGCAGACACAAGATATTTTTACGCTGATCTCTCCTTTCCTGAGTCCTTTAATGTCAAGTGCTATAAGGCAGTGCAGGAGGTAGCTCCTAGTGTAAAGTAGGACTCCTTTGTTTGAACTGCAGTCAGTAGCAGCTCTGTTCCTAGAACTGGGAAGGGAAATGTCATTTAGTTTGAGGTGCCTTGAAATGCAGAAACGTTTGTTTCAAGTCCCTCAGAGGGCTGTTGGCCAAGTTCAGCAGCAGGTGATCTGTGTGCTGGTGGGCATTGTCTGCATCAGACAGCATTTCTGTGCTCTGCAGGACAAGTCAACAGAAGACTGGAAGTGTATTAAATCAATCCAGCAAAACAAAACCCGAGCAATTCCACATCAGTTGACTGACAGTCACACAGGTTTTGACTCAAACCCCATTAACGCAGGAGAAAGCTTTCAATGGCATTCATTTTGGCTTTAGATAAGTCCCACAGAGAGATAACTGGTGCACTATTGCCATAGGGAAGCTCTGTTTTTAACAATACTGAAAAGGCTGATTCTTCTGTATTGTCAGAGAATGCTGTACTAACACAGATAATGTAGCTTCTCAATGCATCCCTAGAAGCCTGATAAGTATTTAATTGCTCTTTTGGAAAAGGGAAGCTGAGGCACAGAGAATTGGAGTATTTTGCCCAAATTTATGCAGAGACAGTGACAAGCATTGGGGAGTCTAGTAAAGAGTCAGATAAATTAGATATGGGAAAAACACAGACTTATAGCAGCAAGAATTCAGTGAACAGTGAGGTTTATTTTTATAGATATTGACATTTTCACAAGAAACAATAGCAGTTCATTGAAGCACAGTGTACATGAGCCCTGAGTAACCATGTGGCCTTCATGTTATAAATCTTCTCCTTCCTTTTTCCATGCAGTTTTGTAACATCTTTTGTTGCTTTGGAGTTGAATTATTCCCCAGTCCTCTAATTTTAAATGCCATGTTACATTCTTTTGTTCCTGACTTCTCCTTCATTTTATGGGCTTACTGGATTTAACTGCAACATTTTTTACACTCCTTACTTTAAAAAAATGGCATTTGAAAACCGAATATTATTTGCTCCTAAGTGCTTTCAGTCGGAGGGGGAAAAAAGTACTAAAAACGCAATATTTAAAGTGATTTAAATTCCTCAGTGGTAAATAGTTTAATTAAACATCTTTGTGCTTTCCTGTGCTCTAGGCATGGAAGTGTTCCTAATTTGTTCAGAGCAGTTGGTAATCCTTTCAAGTCCTTTTGACACATTGATTTTCTGTAACTTTATTAATACTAAAATTAATTAAACAGCTGACCACAAATCATGCTGATGGTTGTATTTCTTGACTTAGGCATAATTAGCATTTTTACATGATTTCTTAGCTGCAGCCTTTTGTGCTGTTATATAAGCTATTCACAAAAATGCAGTATTTTAAAATGTTTTGCCTATGTATGTTCGTGCTTTTGCATAAACTTAAGCATTTATCGTAAGCTTAAAAAATAATATTATTGATTTAATATTCAGTCAGGATTAATGAATGAAGCTGTCTATCTAAAGAAACATCAAGGACAAGCCATGTCTTCTGATCAGCATTTGTCTTGAGCTCTCCTCTTACTGCAGGATTCCTCCGTGATACAATAGGACTAAATCCATTTTTATGGCATAACAATTCCCAATTCCTAAATGTAGCAATTGCTACAAACAGTGAGCGGAGTGAGGGCTGGAAAGAGAGCCACCACACTAATTTCTTAGTGGGAACGTGCTATCTTGCAAACATGCAGCAGCTGCAGGATCGATGCCAGTGGCTGGAAGCAAAAAGCTCTCATGTTTTAGTCATCTGCTCCCACAGTAAGTGTGAATGCCTTAAGGAGTGCAACTTGCTCTTGGGAAAGAGTTTACTCAATCAAGTTCTGATCTTTTTGGAGATCTAACAGCCAGGGTTTGTCATCTCCTTTGTCCAAACAAGTGAAAAATTTCCCACTCTGTATTCTGTTTCTAGATACCATTTGTAACAAACTCTTTGTTCTTCAGACACAGAATTGAATTCGCCTACTAAATCAAGGAAGTAACTGAATCATAGAGAAGGGCATTAGGCTCACCATTCCTCAAGGCAGGATCCATGGACTCTGAAACATCCTTTATCTTATCTGTTCTTAAAAAACACAAACAAAACAAGGGAAACACTTTAATCCCCTTTTTGTGTGTGTGTCCCCCTTACTCAGCCATTTAGAAAGGTTTGCTTAATGGTTCCCTTAAATCTCTCTTGCTACAATTTAAGCCTGTCACCTCTTGTCCTATTCTCAGTGAACACACAGAACGCTTTGACCTTTATATTTGCACTCCATTTTAATACTTGAAATATCTTCTCATGAGTATGCTTTATTCTTCTATCTGAAACCTAAAAGCCTGTTCTTAGTTTTGGGGCTGAGCAGTACAAAAATATTTAAAGTGGGTTTTCTTCATAACTTCACATTTTCTTTTGAAAAAAATTCTGGGTCTTTGCCCCCAGACTTGCAGTGTCTTACAGAAGTATTTTTCACACTGAGCTGCAAGATTGTTGTTGTGTGTCAAGGAAGATGTTCTAAAAGATGGTCCCAGGTAAGAGGAGGTGCAATGTGTGTGAGGTTGGCAAGTGAGACAGATAAATGGGGCCTAAACCTCCCATGCTGATTCTCAGAGTCCCAGGCTAATGTTCCAGAGGCTGGTTAGCCAGGCTCAGTGCTGACCATGCTGGATAGGAGTTCTCTCTTTGCCCTGCTATGTCCTCTTTTTTCTGTCCAAACATATTGTTCAGCTGTACAAAGAAGAGCTGTTGGGTGACTAATGGCCACGTAAAGAATGTCTATAGTGTTTGCTTTTGGTGCTCAAATAGATTCTATGGCTTGCCTGATCTGAGTAATAATGAGCACATGGCTGCTGGAAAATATTAGGAAAAAAGGCTCAAATGCTCCTCTAATATGCTTGTGTGTATCTTGCTGTGTGTGTCTTCCATGTGACCAAAGACTGCAGAGTGTGGCATATATATATATATATATATATGCATTTCTTCCAAAGAAATCCTGTACAGAGGAAGAGGAGCTCATTCACATTGGATCATAGGAGTGCCAAATTCCTATGACTTCAATTTAAGGAATGGTGGAAATGATCTGGGATGCAATCACTGGACCTCTAGAAAGGCCAAGAACTTGCAATATATTTATTTGGATTTGACAAGTGTGTATCTCCTGAAAGGCAGTGTGTCATGGTGGATGAAAACAGCCTGGTGAGTTAGGAGTGACTTATCTGGGAAATGTGCAACTCTTTGCTGCTCTGCTATTACATCTTTGTGTTTGCTGCTTGGATTTATGATTTCCAGAGTAAGGCTTTTACGTAAGAAACAAAGGAATTCTATAAAGCTTGTTAAGCTGAACAGAAAATTTTCAATAAAGTTCATGGTACTTGTCTCTGATGGGCTTTTCTGACAGTGAGAAATGTGTGTGACAAAGGCTTTAGCATGTCTTGGTTTTTTTCCTTTTTAAAATCTAAATCTGCATTTTACACACAATGAAACAATATATGAACACTTCTCATTTTCCTATGATCTCATTTTTATACCTGTGCTGAATATTTCATAGTTGTGTGCATATTGATTGGGAGAAAGCTAATATTTTATTAACAGCTATTGATTCTTGAATGTCTATTACTGTATACAGGTGATCAAAGGATCACCTTCTGAGCAATCTGAGATAGTGAAAAGACCTTAGGACCCTGGTGCAATGATAGGCACCTGTAATTTGTTTGAAGTGGCTGGAGTTTGGTGTAAGCACTGTTTAGAAATGCATTGTAGGTTGTCCAACTCTTGCTTTGCTGGTTCTGCATGTTCGCAGATAAGTTAAAAAATGCTTTTTTCAGCAGAAATATGTACATTAAGGGGATGGGGCAGAGTGCCTGTGGCTCTGAAGGTGTGCAGTGTGATTTGTCTCTTTATGGAGAGTAATTCTGGTTTTGGAGAGAAGCCCTTAAGTTCTGTCTATGAGCAAGAATATTGAGATACAGTGTGGGTAATACTGCAGGTGAATGTCAATGTGTCTGATAACTAGATATCCTAGATTCCTTAATTTATTTCTGTATTTGTAAACATTAGTCAATAACTATAAATCTGGTAGTGTTGCCTTTCTGAAATATTTGTGAAATAATTTTAAAGGGTGTAGAGGAGCTGACACTGCCAAGCTTGGTCCTTAAGAAATGTAGCCTTTGGGAATAGCACAGGGATGGGGGGGAAGGAGAGGTGCTTTGATCTATCACTTTGTAGTTAATATTTTCATGCTTTCTACTGTAGGCTTTTTGCCTCCCAGTATGAAACTTCCTATTTAGTTACATGATTGCATGTAATAATTGCTCAAACTGGGGATTTTTATGACTCTCACAGAAATAGCTCTTACTCTTCTTTGTCAGAGAAGTGGGACAGAGCTGGGCAAATGAATGCCAGTCTTCCTAATTGTGTTCCCATTAGAATAGTCTATCACAATTTCTATGTGCTTAGATTCTTTTTTTTCCCAGAATTTACAAATAAAGTTCATTTTTTAGAAAATACAGTTCATGCTGCTAGACTGAGATAATCAGGTGTTTTGGGGAAGACTTTCCTGGTATGCCAGATGATAGCAGAAGGGGCCAGAAAACAGGGCTGCCAAGCAAAGGATAAGGATGTCAGTGGAGAGACAGCTTAATGGCCTGTAAGGGAAAAATACATTTTTCCTATTTATTTATGAAGAAGAAAATTTTCCATGTTTTCAGGATCCTGGGGATTTGCTTTAGTCTGCTTTGTGCTTCTCATAATGGAGGGTTCTATTTCATAAAGTTTAATGAATAGAATTTTTCTGAATAGCTGAACTATCTACCAACATTTGTCCTTTACGCTAGTTTTTGGCTGGTTTGTTGCTAGCTTTCTGCTTTCAAAATAGCACAGATGTTAAAAGTGGTGTTCTGTGGAACATCTGACACAGCAAATTCTTCTTCAGACATTAAATTAAGAATGCGCATATTTAGGCACACACACTCCCCAAAGGGGCAGAGGAATCCTCTGATCTTTGGAGACTTAGTTTCAGATAGACTCCTTGGTATCTATCCAGTTCTCAACTGCATCCTCTGTTATAATTGGGCCACAAATACAGCTTTGCAATAAAGCAAAGACATTCAAAATGTAGTCCCATTCTAGCACAACATATAAAGTTACTCTTTTTTGAATGTGCTCGTACTGTCTGCTCAGTGCACTTTTACTTCACTCTGCATGCTTTTAAGAGTCCCACAAACCCTCTGATGCTCATATGAGGATAGTTAAATGTATGTAAACCACATTCCCTGTTTCTCTGGCTGGCACATTAAATCATTTAAAAATGTCTTTTGATTCACTCCACACTTAGGAAACTAGATTTATTCCATTCCTCAGAGCAAGTTCAAAATTCACATTCCAAATGACTCTTCTTTCCCTGGATATTGAGTCTCTAACTTTTGCAAGATCAGGTAAGGTGTGCATGGCATCTGATAATGTAGGTTCCTTTACATTTTTTCTTGTTGCTGCTGCTAGAAGTGAAACACTAGTGGGGACACTTGCAGGCTTGGGGCATCCACAGCTTGTCTGGACAACGTGTTCCAGTGCCTCACCACCCTCACAGGAAAGAATTTCTTACTGGCACTGTTGTTTAGAGACAGCCCTGCTTCTCAGGGCCACTCTAAGAACAAATAAAATCCATCGATTGAGTGATTAGAAATCAGAAGGTTTTTAATAAGAATAGATATTTAGATGAGATATTTACAATGAAACAAAGAGATGGAAAAGGAGAAGGATCCCTTCAGCCTGCNACCTAATCTGAATGTGCCCTCTTTCAGCCTGACACCATTCTCCTGTGTCCTGTCTCTCCATGTCCTAGTCCAAAGTCCCTCTCCAGCTCTCTTGTAGCCTCTTTAGGTACTGGAAGGTCTCCCCAGGGCCCTTCTCCAGGCTGAACAGCCCCAATTTGCTCAGCCTGTCTTCACAGGAGAGGTGCCCCAGCCCTCTGAGCATCCTTTTACTCAAGTCTTCCTACAAAGAAAAATGCAAGTGCAGTAGTTGAAGGGTATCCATCCTTTTGCCTTCAGTCATGTCTGTATTTGCGTGGTTCACAGGTACCCACACTGCTCTTTCTTTGTTAGTGGAGACACAGCAGGAGGAGGAGTATGGAGTGCAAACTCGGTCTCCTCCTGTGTGACACCTGCTGGAATGACTTTGAGTCATCCTGCATGAACTGCCTCAGCTGGGCTCAGGTGAAGGCAGGAAGGCCAACTTCCCATTCTTCCTCCCTCCCCCAACCAAACCAAGTGTAAGCTTGGTCTTTTATCAGCTGAACTCACGAAGAAAAAATAATCAAAGTGGTGTAAGCTGGAAGGCCCATTGCTCTAGACAGCAATCCTGGATACCCTCCTGCCCAAGATCTCTTCAGATAGCGAGGTCTGTGGGTTTCTTTTCTCTCAGATAAAGTGAATTGCCTTTTTATTAGCACCTGGCATCTTGACTTGCAGTTGACCTTGTATTTATTCTCTGTCAGCAAAGTTGGTTGTTTCAGAGAAAACACAGGCCTCCCTGCAACTATAATATATCATAGAAGGAATCCCTTTCCTTGGTCCTATCTAATGATCATTTTGTGCCTTGAACCATAAGAATCAATAATTTCATAATTAAATTCTATCTGGCAAGATGATTTGTGCTATTCATGTTCATTAAGGGGCTACTATTTTGAATATTATTTGACTTAAATCCAATACTGCCTGAAGTATTTTGTCAGTTAGACCTATTCTGTAAAATGGTTGTTTCTATCTGTCTACCCTGATTTTTTTCCCCTTAAATTTCACTAACCAAGAGAACCTTTTTACTAATACTGGGTAGGAGTATTCTGCATTCTGTTACTCATTTTACATACCTTTGTCGTAGATGATATTAATTTTCTCATAAGTACTGAATAATCATAATCTTTAAAATATTTTTATTCAGTTCTAAAGAAAACAAATGGGACCTTCCAAGGAAGAAAGTTAAGTAGATACATGAATATTGTAGTGATCTTGAAGAAAGAATCATTTTTATCACTTTCATGCTCTACAAAGAGGAGGATAATTGCTGCTATCTGTTTAAATCCCTCAAATGCTATTTGTTGGTATAATTTCAATTGGCTACAATACATTATTTTCAATGTCCTTACATATTTTAAGCTTAATATAAAAATGTGATTGCTTTAGAGAGGATAAGATTGTGCCTGGAAAGGCAGTCATGTTATTATGAAGTATCAAATCTAATTAGATTAGGTGAACTTGCTGTGATTTAAACCAATCTTTTAGATGCAGCAAGGAATGTTAGAATAGTTTGGGTTGGAAAGGGCCTTAAAGATCATCTTGTTCCACCTCCCCACTGTGGGCAGGGACACCTTCCACTCCACCAGGTTGTTCAGCCTGGCCTTGGACACTCCAGGGATGGGGCAGCCACAGCTTCTCTGGGCAACCTGTGCCAGGGCCTCACCATCCTCACAGGGAAGGATTTGTTGCTAATACCTAATCCAAATCTACCCTCAGTTAAAGGAGAGTAGCAGTTGGAGAGTATTGAACACCACCACCAATAATAGAGGTTTGCATTTGAATCCTTCAAGGCACTTCAAGAGTATGTTGAGTATCTTGGTATTTTTGTGAATCAGTTACCTTGGTTTTACAATAGAGCACAGATAGCACACAAAATGTTATTGCAAGGGGTTTTTTTTTAATTGTAATTATTTGTGATCTTCTCTTTTTTTTTTCCCCCTCCTTTCCTGTCCATAAGTGTTGTAATTATAACCCTTAAACTGTGTGTAACTGCAGTGGGAGGGCAGGAAAGTTTAGATACAGTGAAATATCAATTTCAGACGTGTAGTAATGACATTGCCTTTTTTTCTGTAGTTTCTTGACATTTGTCATCTGGTGCAGAACATGTTGCTTTTGGTTCTCCTCCACCGTTTAAAAGCTATCTCATCTTTCATAATAACTGCAAAGAATATGAAAAACTTTGTAAGAATTACAAAGTTTTTCTTGTAGAGATGCATTCTTGCTTTTTAAATGTTTTTGTTTAACGTATGAAGCATATACTTACTTGCTTTATAGAAAACACTGTTAAATATTATGTTCCAACTAATCTCAATTAATTTTCAGTAGAGTTTATTCTTTCTGAGCCTTAATATTAACACTTTTTTTTTTCAAGAACTGAATTACATTTGTTTCTCCTTAGTGGTTTTCTTTGTTTGCTTTTTCCAGAGAATTAAAGGTATTAGGATGCTATTGTACTGTTCCATGTCTTTGTCCTCCTGTATCTTTTCTTAATGGCAAATGAAACTAGCTCATATCTTATTCCCCTGCTGCCTTCTCTTTCTGTGTACAACTGGTAGAAATCTGAGTTATGAGTTCTCTCCCTTTCTACATGTGATTCAAGACCACTCCCATTCTCAGGTTTGGGGTTTTTTTTTTCTTTATTGCCATTCATCATCTTTTAATCCTGTTGTATTTGTATGCCTGGCCCTCTGGTTGTCATACCAGCGCTGATCTGAGATGTGGTGATCCCTTCCAGCCTACACAGAAAATGAGAAATGCCTGTCCAAGATGAGGTCATAATCCTGCTGTACTTCATGACCATCTCTTGGTTTAAAGTAAAATAAAACCCACCAATAATAATGGTTGTTATTATTATTATACTACAACCTATGTTGTGCCTTCTCAGCCAAGGAATGGCACTCAGTGAGCATCACAGAAAAATAAGAGTTTCCCTTTCTAAGGGTTTTGGAAACCTTACAACACAATGTCACAGGCTGCAATAATGCAAAGTATTTCATAGAGAATAAGCCTAAAAGATGAACCTTCCCCATTAATTGTTTAGCGAAAAAATGAAAAATAGGATCACAAGCTGAGATTGTCTCTGTTCTTACGTTAGAAACAAAAGATGGAAATTACTTTGGATCTGGAGCTAGTGATGGCTTCACCCAGTCCGAATGTGCCACTTCCCCATGGGGCTAGTGAAGTTTTAGGGAAACACCCAAGTTTAGAAGATGCCTTGTTTGGCTGACTCGTCACTACAGGCTGCTGCAGGCTTGTCTCAAGATGTCATCTCTCCATGTTAAACACACTCCCTTTGTGAGACACATTTTCTCTGTATGATGCCATAGTTATTTATTCACAGTTTTTGGTGAAAAGGAGAAGAGGGATCTCCCAAAGCTTATTTTCTGCTTGCATTCCCTCATTGTCATTCCTCCAGCAGGGATCTGCTGAGCTGTGCTGGGCTGTTTCCGAAGGGCCACACAATCCTTGCTGGAATTCTTTCAATTATGAATAGGGATAGGAACTATGCATTGTAATTCAGGCCTCTCACAGGGTTAACTGTGCTGAAGTTTTTTTCTGTTCTGTGTGGCTGCTTTTCAAAAGCTCTTGAAAAATACAGCAGTTTTTGCCAGTGTTGGTATGGTCACCGGTGACAAGACTTGTGACATGTCGTTCATCTTTCCCGGTATGAATACTTTTTAGGATGCCCTATCAATTAGAAAAGCTTTTTCTGGCTGAAAAAGATTACTTTCATCTTATTACAGGAGAGTTAAAAGAAACAATACTGCATATGTATCATTTTTCAGCTCTAGGATTATTCCTGGTTGACCTTATCTTGCCTCTTAATAAATATTTGAAATGCATTTCTATCCTTCTAATTTTCTGAACTGCATGTGAATCCAGTGAGGTGTGCCTCACAAGATGACTTCCTTGGGTTGCAGCAGCATGATGTATTCCATTGAAATTCAATTTGTGGTTCCAGGCAATTGTTTTGTTACACTAATTTTATTCACCTGGCATCTCTTTCATTCTGCCACCTAGGATGCAGGGTCAAATTAGTATCAGAAAAAATCCTTTTTTCTCCTTCCAAATTAAACTATTCATATTTAACTATTCAAATTACTATTAATTCTTAACATATTAATTGAATGATCCTTTTCTATGGCATTGGAGTGCTTGTGACTGTTATGCATAAGGATACTCCTTCTGTTGCTGCAAGATGGAGATTAGATTGAGGGCTCCTTGCTGTCATCCCTCCCATCTGTATGCATGGGAGCTTATGGCAGGAGCTTTCCTCCAGGGAATTTATCACCGTGATGCTGCAGGCTCTGTCTGTGTTCAGGTTTTCTGAGGAACAGTTGAAGTTAAAAGCTCCATAGTCTTCTGTGGGGAAAGTTACTCAATTACTCAGATGCTAATTTAGTGCTGATTTCAGCACTTGCACAGCGTATCTCAGGGATCTGATGGAAAGACATATTCTTCTTTTACTGTGACAGTATTTGCTGTTACTCACAGACATTTGTCATATGTCAAAGAAGTGACACACGAGACACCGATTGTTAATGATTGTAATTGGGTTTGAGCCCCCAAATGGAAGATGTTAAAAGGACTGAAATTACAGTCTTGATCAAAATTACGTGCAAGCCATACTTACATTACTTCCCTCCCTTCCCCTGACAGTGGGACAGGAACAGGCAGGGTACCCAGGAACCTTGTCTTTTTTTCTCTGAATGGTGGTGTTCTTCTAGGAAATAGCCAGTGAATACGCAAAATGCCTTTGCCAGGGGCTAGGGACAGTATCTAGAGTAGGATTGTTATTTGATGTGTAAAGTGTGTCTTAGTTTTTCTCTCTGGTGGCAAATGACAGGACCTGAGGGGAAGGCCTGAAGTTTTGCCAGGGAAGGTTTAGGTTAGATGTTGAAAAAAGGGTCTTCCCCCAGAGAGTGACTGGGCACTGGAACAGGCTCCCCAGGGAATTGGTCACTGCCCCAAGCCTGGCAGAGTTCAGGAAGCATTTGGACAACACTGTCAAGCACATAATGTGATTCTTGGGAATGGTCCTGTGCAGGCCAGGAGTTGGACTTTGATGATCCTTGTGGATCTCTTCCAACACAGCATATTCTGTGATTCTGTGTTTAATTAGTTTGATTTTTTCATTTCTTGAAAGTTTGTAAAGGTAATGTCTGTGCATGTACCTCCTGACACCTTCCTCCAAATAATTTTACAGTGATTGTCTGTCTGATGCTTAACCTGGGACAGTAAGTTTACATCTATCACTTTCATAATGGGCTTTTATCAGATTTGTCTCAGCCAATCCTTGTTTGTGATTATGAGCAACCCTTTTCACATTGTCTCCTTGACTGTTTTATCGTGCTTGTACATGCAAGGTAGCCCTGAAATGCCAGTGGTGCTCCAGCATGTCATAATGTTTACCTGTCACCCAATAGTAAAAAATGTCCAATCTTTTGTTTCAAATGGTTCAAACACTTCAGGTCCAGCCTCTTTCCCATTCTTGTCTGTTGGTAAACAATTTCATTATATTAGATGAGCTTTTTTACTACCATAACACCTTTCTGACCATTTCTTTACAGAAGTATCTCAGTCACCAAGTCATACAGTCAGTTAATGAGAGAGAGGGGCAGAATTTAGAATTGTGCCAGATGTTCTCACCCCTAGATTGTGCTCTCTCCTTTGAGCATGTTCTGCAGGAAGATCTGTGCTCAGTTTAGCCAATAGAGTCATTGCTCCCTTTTCTGAACTAGAATGCTTTGTGTAATGCCGCTTTTCTTCCCTGGAATACATGGTGGAATTAAATTTTAATTCATATTAATTGGATTCATACCACATGCATACATGTGGTATGCATAGGTACCTGTGTTTTGTGGAGGTTGTTCCTTGTGAACATGAAAATTATCCTTTCCAAGTTCACCCTTGATTCTCATTTCTCATATTCTCTCTTATTTGACTAAGGTTACATTTTCTGGAGAAACATTCTAACCCTCCTGCTGCAGTTTAATGCTTCTTTTGTGATCATTTAGCCCTAGTTTCTCATCCTGTCCTATCTTAGCATGCTGAGGGATTCCAGGTAGCAATCTCTGAGTCAGTAGAGAAGGGAGCCTGGAAGGGAATGTTTCTTCATGCCCTGGGGGCTCCTGCTCTGAATCTCCAGCATATTTCTGCAGTGTTTTCAGTGGTGGTTGATTATTTTAGGTACTTCAACTTACTGCCTTTTTATTCCCAAAATTATGTTCTAAGTTTCTTGGAGAAAATACTCCTTTCTTGCATCATCATAAGTTCTCTTGTAAAATCCTCTATCCTTTTCTTTGTTGTACTGTGATTATCCTTTGGTAAGTTAGTTGGGAAAGCCTGTACAGTGTATGGTATATAAATTCTGTTTGATCTGTCTTTTTAGCAGTGGGATCTTATAAACTGTGCACTGTTTTGCTGATATAAGAAGGTGTAGTTGCATCCAGTGAAGCTCAGGTTGTGATCTTGTCAGATCTCATAAGACAAGTATGGCCTATTGTGGTCACTATTGTGGTAGAATATCTCCAGGGAAAAATACAGATGCCCTAGGAAATGATGATGCACTAGTTTCTATTTCTGCTTTCAAATGAAAATAGATTATGTGAGTGGAGAGTATATATATGATGCTGAATTTGCACATCTCAAGGGGTAAAGCAATTTGATCACTTCCTTCCATGTTAAAGTTCCATAGTATTTTTGTGAGGCCAAAGGAGCTAACTGAAGACTCTTACACAGGAGTGACATAAAGAACTAGGCTTACTTGGTTTGATTTTTTTGCTTTTTACGTTTTTTTTAAAGTTCTGAGAACCCATTTATCCTCGTCAAATCCATTGGGGGAAGTTAGATTTTCAGCACTCTGAGAGAATAAACCATTTAGTAATAGAGATGTCTGAATACCTAAAATTAACTTTTTCGACATCCATTTTTGAGAATGTCGGTCAGAAGTCACTGGCTTTCTTGGGGTAGTTACAACCAGGGGGGTTTTTTTGTTAGATTCATGTATTTTCTTACAGTATGATGATGTTTACCCAGGCAAGTAGCTGAGTCACCATCCTGGAGGTATTTAGAAGATGGGTACCTGGGGATATGGTTTGGTGCTGGGGGCAGTGCTGGGTTAATGGTTGGACTCAGTGATCTTGGGGGTCTTTTCCAGCATAAGTGATGGTATGATTTGAAATTTCCTGTTTAGTTTCAATAAGAAAAAAGATTCCATCTCTACTCTGTTAAAAGCTTAAAATGTACTTGAGTTTATTATTTAAGCAGCGTTTGCTTATTAAAAAACTAGTACATAAAGGGAAANGAAGATGGGTGCCTGGGGATATGGTTTGGTGGTGGGGGCAGTGCTGGGTTAATGGTTGGACTCAGTGATCTTGGGGGTCTTTTCCAGCATAAGTGATGGTATGATTTGAAATTTCCTGTTTAGTTTCAATAAGAAAAAAGATTCCATCTCTACTCTGTTAAAAGCTTAAAATGTACTTGAGTTTATTATTTAAGCAGCGTTTGCTTATTAAAAAACTAGTACATAAAGGGAAACCTAATGGCTCAGATATGTCTAACTTCATAACTGAAAATTGGGAGAAGTATGCTAAGTCTTTTTGACTTCCATATCACCTGTTACACACACTCCAGCACTCCAAAAGCCTTTTCTTGGCATCTGTGGCAGGTGCAGAGAATAAATACGTGTCCTGTCCTCCTTATACTTGACCTCTGCTACAGAACCCTCAGTGTGATTTTATGTGTTGTTGTATCAGCAGATTGACACATCTGTCACACGTGTGAGTTCCTTTAGAAACAATTCCACCTCACTCTATTGCAGGAGCACTAAGGGAATTTTGTGCTAGTTTGAAATGGGCTATGTATTGCTTTTTGAAATTCTTTTTCATGTGTTAGTTAGAGCACTGTGGAGTGCTGGACACTGAATCTCTGCAGAACTTTTATCGCCACTGTAAGTTCATGAAGCCACGATGAAATGTTGGCTAAAAATTGCATCCAAAGATCTGTTACACAGTTTTTGTATTACTGATTTTGAGATTTCTGTGGAGTAAAGCTTTCAGGTATTGTTGAACTGAAAATACCTGAAAGATGAGATTGTGATATCAACTTGATAAAAGTTTGCAGCTTTCACAATTTTATGGATAAAAAACAGCCTGTCCTGTTATATTACTATATAAATAAAATGAAACATATTGCTTGAGGAGTTGTTTCCTGACCCAGTGCAGATGCTTGGACCATATTCAGCTTTTTACAACAAAGAAGCAAAATAAAACTCTGTCTTAAGATTTATTGGTAACAAGCATCTCTCCTGAAAACTAAATTAGTCAGTGGCAATTGCTAGACAAAGTCTCAGTTATTTCATATACTGTCATCATGTGTGATTTCTGTATTTTCCGAAGTGAATGTCCTATGTTTTAGAGAAAGAGAACTTCATAACACTCATGTGTTGTTCTTGTCTCTATCAATACTAATGCCATGCTGCAGTCTAGTTGGAACTGCATAGCTGCTTTCTTTCAGAGTGGTGCATCACATGTAATTCAAGGCTTTATTTGCTTTCTATATGAAATTACCTACTTTGTAACTGTGTCGAAAAAAGCCATAACTGCATAGAGAAATTTGGAATAACTCGTGGTTGATAAATACACAAATCAATATATGTAATCAAGGTGCCTCAAGAAAGTCCAGAGTCTTGATGCTTAACTAGTTTATGAAAAAGCAAGGGATTGTATTAGAAGTTTAACATCCCATAGTAATAATCGAGATGATCAAACTGCTTGGCATGTTCCAATTAAAAACCATTGTTCCACATTATACTGCAGGCACGATTGCTTGTGTGAAGTACTGTTTGTGAGGGAGAGTCAGAGCAGAATCCCAGCACATGGACCTGTGCTCTGACTGACCATAGCACCTCAGGGTCATACTGCGTCTTTTACGAAATCTGGAATTTATTTGGAATTGTTTAAGTAAATAAATAAGTGCATGAGAGACTGACATGCAGACTACGTTACTGCATATCTCTAGAAAAAACAGTGCAGAAACTGGTTGTTCTGGTATATAAATCTGGTAAGGAGAAAAAGTTTCAAGATGTTTTTGTTCTTGCAGATGAGGATATATCTGTTTGCTTTTCAACACATTTCCCATGTGTACAGTATTACATTTTTGTTGATTTTGTGAATCATTTCCTGTTCCTCCGAGGCTTTGTCTTAAAAATGGGTTTATATTGGAGCAATAGGTTGTATACTTCCTTCACCCTGTGCAAGAATTTGAGAGCTTAATTCTGAGCTGTAGGACCAGAAATGAAGCTCCTGTGCACTCTATTACCATTTAATTTAGGGATTACTCAGGGTCTGTAAGGTAGTCAATGTGGAATGCTTACTAAATTATAGTTCTGAAAAGTCATCTGGCGTTTGTGGAATTCAGCCTCACTCCTGAAGATTCTTGAGTGGTTGTATATGCCAGCTCTTTGCTCAGTGAAAACCTGTACTTGCAGAAGAGATCATCCCTTTGATAGGATTTGACATCATAAAGATTTTTTTTTGGACAATGAAGTTTGGTTTCTTCCTTATGGAACTTTTTGTTTGCATCTCTAAATATGCAATATGCAGATCTTCAAACTCTCATAGTGAATGTTTTGTGTAGATCCTGTCTGAATTGAATTCAATCCCTGTCTCCACAATTGTGCTCAAAGTTTGCTGGCAAGTTTGAGAATTAAAGATACACTAATGCTAATGACATGAACAACCTGGCTTTCAAAAATAAGTCCACAAAACTGCAGTAGAGTATCCAGTTGATAATGTCATGTAGATTGCCATTTTATTATCAGCCTCTGATAAGGATCTGTTTTGAAATTTCTGTGTATGTCAATGTTAATAATATTTCACTGTTATATAGGGCATGGCAATTCAATGTAAAAGACTACTCTTTATACTGTGACTCTTCACATTAATGATCTATTAGCCAGTTTTGATCATTGTAATATTGTTTACTAATTTGACCTGTCTCCTCAATTTAAATGCACTTCAGAAGACTCGGGAAATAATATTTAAGTGTAAAGATAAAACAACCATGTACACTTTCAGTGATTCTTGAATTTTCAGACATTGATCTAGTTTGTTCAATGCTGTTTTTCTTTAATCTTGGTGAGCTTCTGATCGGGGTGAGATGTGTCTAAACCTAAACCACAGTTTTTCAAGATTTTTCTTCTTCAGATTTTTGACTTCTTACTTTGATTTCTTGTTTTCTTTTTTATGATTGTGTTCAGAAAACAATAAAACCAAATGTCTCTCTTCCCACTTCCTTGCAAATGTTATATAGGCATTTAAGGTATATGTGCAAATATTTTATAGTGTGCCAGCAAGAGATCCATTTCTTTTTTCTTCTTCTCTTGCAGAAAACAAATGCAATGTTACTGTCAGCAAAACTATCTATTATTCATCTTGATTTAGTCAAAAATAAACATTTTTATTACAACAATTTAGAATTTCTTCACTGCTCAGTGAACTCATCTCATGGAAATTCAAATGGGTACTATTGGCAGTTGTTTTTATAAAGTAGTGAGGCAGCACAGAGGATCACAGTATAAAGTACCTTTCCCTTGGGGGGAAAGAAAAGATAGGTACATATACAAATGCTCTAAATCAGCCATTACCATTCAGAGAAGACATACTGAAAATGTCAGCTCACTGCTCAGCTGTGGTCAAAGCTGAGCAGAATAGTGAGATCCTTTGGGAAAGGCATTGTGAACAAGATGATAAATATTATTATGCTACTGTATAAATTCATGATGTTCTGGCATCTGGAATCCTGTGTGTGCTTCTGGTCTGCCCATCTCACAAAGTGAGGGAATCACATGGAGAACTTCAGTGCAAGAGGGGACGTGGTAGAGCAGAACTCCTTCAGGTTGGAGGAGGTTGTTTGATTCCAAGAGGCAACTGCAGGCACATTTGGAATTTTATATTCAAATTAAATCCCACTATTTCTTCCTAATTACCCAAGAGTAGCATGTGTCTACTCTATTAAAATGTAGTCTAAATAATTTCATGTTTAACACCAGAAGCTGTTCGTTGTGTCATAAATTACAAAGGCATTTTAGTTTCTTATTAAA
Organism: Erpornis zantholeuca; assembly: GCA_013400515.1. Classification (NCBI taxonomy): domain Eukaryota; kingdom Metazoa; phylum Chordata; class Aves; order Passeriformes; family Timaliidae; genus Erpornis; species Erpornis zantholeuca. The sequence continues at coordinate 257,638 of VZTN01028711.1, forward strand.
AGAATGGCAAATGGGATACTTCTGCCAGCATTTTGCATTTTTGAATGCTCATAAGGATAAAGTTGCAGCAGGAAAGAGGGGGACTTTTCTGTTCTGTGCCCTATTCCTTCTTCCTGTTCCATTGTGGAAATGGGTGGGGTGAGCTTGAATGCTGAAGTTTGGAATGGGCATAGATAAAATTAACTTTGTTAGTTTGATTCTCATGAGTAGAAAACCACATTTTGATTCTGTTTCTTGACCCAGAGTTTTCTGAATTCACAATAAGCTGTTATCATTCACCAGCTTACATCTATCTGCAATGTAATTCCTTGTTTGATGCATGCATCTTGTTTCTAATTGCCCTGGTTTTCTGTGGGAGATTCTTCCTTTGTGTTCAGAAGAAAGCTTCCTTCTATTCAGTCTGTTTAAAAGCTATCCCTTTTGTTTCCTCACAGCTTCTTATGAGCTGAAATCCTGATTCCACTAAGTCCACAATTCTGCCTAAATTCAGTTTTTTTAATCTATAATTTTTAAAGCCTTAGTTATGACATAGACATCTGAATCCTAGTAACATGCAACAAAGGATTGCAGCTTTTTAAAAGTATTTGGAGAGATGGCTTTCTCCTTTCTGAGTTTTCAAAGACCATTGCTTAATGGTTCCCAGATAATTAATTTTACATTAGGCCATGTACTCTGTACAAATGGTATCAGTATTAATAAAAAATGGTGGCATCCAATGACCTTGCTGTTCTGTGAGTTGTCTCTCTGTCTGTCCCTTGGTGTGTAGAAACGTTTGCTGCATTTGTGGTTCTGCACCCTGCAAGCTGACTGTTATCTCAACAATTTAGAGAACAACTTAGGATTTCTTTTCAATGTTGTAAAAATACAAATAAATGGATAGTCAGAATCTTTGCACAGTGTATTCCAAAGATGAATGTTTTATTATTGAAGTGTGAAGGCTTTGAGAAAGTAATGAAAGAGAATCCTTACAATAAAAAAATTGTTTCCATCTTGTAAGCAAATTTTAATTGGGGCCTTTTCTTGTAATAAGAAGTGAAAGTAGCTATAGTGAAAGACCCTTCAATGGAATGTCTCCTGTAATTCCATCCCAGTGTCTGTCTTTTTGAAGAGCATCTTTATTTAAACAAAATTAAGATAAAAATTTCAGTATTCTTGCTTAAAAATAAATCCTGTGTGAAGTGCACTTTTTAGAAATTATAGGTTTGAAATCCTTTATGTGCTTTTGCACAAGGGAAAGCTATCCTGATTTTATGACTCTTGACCTAAAGGTTCTTAGCTTCTCTGTGTATTTTTTGCTATATATTTTCAACATAGAGTTCCAATTTTCCATTGAATATTTTAGACAAAGCATGAACAATACAAATTCTAGAGTTATTCCAAGCAGGCATGGCAAAGAAAAAAAAGGAAAGAGGAAGCTAAGGTTGTGTAGTTCCTGCCTTTATAGCCCCTACAGATCTAGTAAGTGTAACAGTGTTGTCTCTTTCAACAAGCTAACGTAGAGGCATCCTATAAATTCTGTGATACTTCTGGAAAATGTATTTTAAAAAAAATGTACAAACAAAATACAAGCCAATGCCAGATTCCTCTTAGATAATGAATAGAAAATGATTGTATTGAAAAGATCTCTTTAGTAAGAATGTGGGTATTTATAATACCCAAAACTTGAAGAGTATAGAACTATGTTATTTTTTTTCTGACGCTTCTGATATTAATTATTGGCAGAGCTGCCTAGAATCTTTCACAAACACTACAATTCATGTAGTGAAGGGAGAAAATGTACCTGTTTATACTTACCTGTAATTGTTTATATATCTTTAGATATGTGTGTGTTTGCTTTTGTAAATACATGACAAATCCTTTTTTTGTACCTTGCATGTGTTCTGATTTTTTTTTTTTGTGGTTGTTTTACTTACAAACAGTTTTGCAGTGTCATGTGGGTGGCTTTATGCAGAATGTATTACTTCAGGCAGGCAAAGTCTTTGTCTGGCACCTTTCCTTCTGCTTCCAGTGCTATTCCTCCTGCCTTCTTCCAGTTCAGTTTAGCCCAGAACAGAAGGTGCTTTTTAAGTACCATGAAACAAAAGTATTTTTGTGATTCCTTCACAGAGATTAGAAAAGTGGAGGTAAGAAGGATTTGACAGAAGTATGTGTACACGAAGGTTGCTAACGTTTTTTGTCCTTGTTTGAATATTCCAGTTTGTACTTTGCACTGAAGTGATCAGCCATCAGCAGCTGGAATGATTACTCATTTGAGGTGTGCAGGAGCTGCTACAGCCTGGTCTGGGTTAACTTCCTTAGCCTTAAATAGATACTTGTGTTTTGAAGACAGCTGAAAGCTTAGTTAAAATTTAAAAAAGTGGCTTCACAACTGAAATGTGGCGTGATTGAATGTTCTGCTGCTGCTGAAGGTGTAGCTAATGCAGCTATTAGAGCACCTGGGCCTTTCACAGCAAGTCTTCTCTTGGCACTTGTGTCCCTGCTCTCCTTCTGCCCCAGGTGTTACTCCTTTGTTGTTTTTCCACATGTACACGGTAGATGTTGGTGGGCTCAGCTGGGGTCCATCTCCTCAAGCACACGCAGGGGGATGCAGAGTGGTCACAGCTGTCTTGGCAGCCTGCTCACTGTGCTTCTTTCAGCAGTTTGTCATTCATTCCATGTCCTCTTGTCCTCCATGGGAAGTGGCTGTGTTCCTGTTGCACTGTGGAGCTGCTGTGTGTGCTCTGGTGTCAGCGTGCTCACACACCAGCCTGTGCTGTGTGCAAGGTGCTTTTCTCTGTCTGTAGGATGTGTTGGGGCTTCTTGTAATGGGATGTGCAACTAACCATCTGCTTGAAACCATTTTCTGGTGAATTAACTTCACTTTTTTTGTGATTGTTATCTCTCTAAGGCCATGTAGTATTGAAATGAATTCTGTCACTGTCAAGATAAACTTTGATTAGGCTGCTTCTGAACAAAGTAGAGGTGACTGTAATACTTGTCTTAAACAACTGTGTGTGTGCTGGTGTAAAACTACCCACATAGAAACATTAGACCTGTGATACTGTTCATGTGGACTTCTGAGATGGTGTATAAAATCATACAACACAGGTGATGGAGATGTGTTTTTGTAACACACCTTTGAGCTTTTGTCTTGGTTCTGCCCTCTTTGGTGCTTTGGAATGATGCTGTTTGTGAGTCCTTTCACTTGCTGGTCAGGGTCCTTCTTTGCCAGCTTTATTTGCTGTCTAGTCAGTATTTACCATAAACATAAAAGCAAAAGCAGGCTCTGTCTGATGTGCTTGAATGGGGACTTTTGGAAAGCAATGTGTGTAAGAAAGCAATATTCTTTGCAAATTAATCACAATCTCCTTTGAGTTTAAACAGAGCATGAGCCCACTTTCCATGCTCACTGCCCATTGTGAACACACAAGTCTTCCAAAGGATGAGCTCCTGCGAGGGCACAGAAAACACTGGAAAACTTACTACTGACAGATTCGTAAGGATTTTTCATCTGGATGAAAAGAGCTTTGTGCCTTGGCAGGAAATCAATGCTTTCTCATTCTTATTAGGCCTGTAGCAACATCAACTATAGACATCCCTACACTGGGGAAAACTTCATTTAAAGTTCCCATCATTGCAGCCATATTGCTGCTAAGAAATCTTGGGATTCCTCATGCAGATGAGGTTCCCTAAGTCCTCCTGGTGCTAGCAGCATCAGGATGTCTCATGAAAGGCAGGTTCCCATGTTCAGATTTGTTGCTGACTCTTTAAATTGTATCAGCTTTGAAAAAACTGACCTCTGGTTAAAGTATTACTGTGGGGTAGCTGCTCTGTCAGTGCTAAATCTTCTGATATTTCCAGCATCTCTACATTTGCAGAAATGGTAAACAGTGATTTACATTGTCAGAGTCCTAGAACAACACAGCAGACTATCCTCTCTTGTGTATTTTGGCAAAACACATCTGGTACCACTGGGAAATCTTTATTTATACTTGAAGTGCTGAGAAGGTAATAGACTAATTTTGGCAATTGTTTGAGTAGGAATGTTCTTGTGTACACACATGAGCCTATCACAAAGGCATTCTCATTATAGTTTGAATACTAACACAGGAAAGCTAATGACAATTAAAAGTGTAGGAAGAGGAGGGAGAGATTATGGAGAGGGTATCTCTTTTAAAAGAAAGCATAATTCAGCTTCAGCTGCTGTAAAAAGCTTCCTTGGAGGGTAGCTTGATACTTTCTGTGTCTGACCCAGCAGCCTGAGCACCATGAGACTAAACCAGCAAAGAATCAGCCTGTGGTACAGTTTATTTAAAGATGAAGGAGAGAACAGGCAGCCCTTCAAGAACCCTGGCATTCTGAAAATTAGCAAGAAGCTGAAGTGAATTACTAAGCAGAGCTAGGGACCAACATAAACTAACAAGTATAAATGGAAGCCTGAGTTTATCAGCTGAAGCCAGGCACATAGGAGAGTCTGTGTGAGTTTCTTGCTAAAAGCAGAGAGTGAGAGGCTGATATATTGCTTTGATGCTATTTAAGAGAAAATAGTTGCAATCCATATCATTTTGCTGTCAAATGCATTTGAAAAATGGAAAACATGTTGGATATATGTTCTGCAAGTAGTTATCAACAGTATTCCAGAAGTATTTGGTTTAGTGGATTCCTTAGAATTCACCATTCAAATCTTACATGTGTCTCGAGTTATCTTGAAATTGGCTGTTGTTCTGTACTGTGGCAGAATGAGAGTATTGCAGAGGTTAATTGTGGCCTGTCAAAGCCTGTGCTGCTGCTGTTCTCAATGGAGAGACTCTTCCAAAGGGCTTAGTTTAGTCTGCAAAAATGAGTATTTTGCTTGTGTTTTAGAGGTACTGCCTCTCTGTGATCTGTAGAAGGCTAGACTTACTTGGTAGTCTTTTGAACACCCTGATGCATTGGTAAAAAGCTTAAGCAAATCCTAATTCCAGGAAAGCATAGCTTTTACCTCTCAGCATATGGATATCAGCCTGATGATTGCAGTTGCATAAATGAAGGCTACAGAGAAGGGTTCCAGGTTCTGATTTTTTTGTTCTGTCTGTTATCTGTTGTGTGGTTTTAAGAAAATTTATTGCATCCTTTTGATTCCACTGAAGAAAATTGTAAAGGCACCAGTGCAAAAGTGTAAAATATTCAGGCTTGCTTTTTGCAATCCTACTGTATGAGGGAAGCTCCTTGTAATTGCAGGAAGAAGCGAAAAACTTTGGGGTCAGGTAGCTCGTCACCTCTAACTGATGCTTTACAAGAACCAAAAGGTAGCAGGAGACTGAAGTGCAGAAGCTGTGGCAAATCTGGCTCAGGGCTGCAGTTAGAGTTGCTGGATGAAAGCAAAATACAGCCTGTTTGTCTGGGAGCCTCTCTGAGGCTCGATGGTATGATTGGTGCTCTAAAAAAGTGAAATGCTACTATGTGCTATTAGAGAAAGAGTTAGTTCAAAATGAGTTAGAGCAAGCAGTTGTGACAACTGAACTGTGCAGTTAAAGGGGGGGCTGGTAGAGCCCCTCTTGTGTTACTTAGCTTGTATTTATGATTATTACTGTTGGTGATGGACAGTGATGTAAAGGTTAATCTTCACTGCAGATATTTTTTCCCTGATAATCTCCTTCATATCTCCTTCATATGGCTTTTTGTCACAGCCATACTTTGCCTCCTCCCCAATTATTTTTTTCGGTTTTTAAACCTAAATAATTTACTGTTGTCATGCGCATACTGAGTTTCTGAACTGAAGCAAGCCCGTGGCTGAGTCCCATGCCAAACCCCCAGCACTCAGCCATTGCAGCATCCTGGTTATCCCACTTGGTTTTCAAATGCCACATCAGCTCACTGTAAAGCTCACTGCATCTTGTAAACTTCTTTTTTCCCTTTTTCCTCCCCCCACTTAGAGCATGATGAGTGTGGCAGTGGGCAGCATAACTGTGATGAGAATGCAATCTGCACTAACACAATCAGGGGACACAGCTGCACCTGCAAACCTGGGTACGTGGGCAACGGGACCATCTGCCGAGGTAAGTCTGCTCTTGCAGAGACACCATGAACTTGGCAGGCTTTATTAATATCTGCTGACAGTCACCTACATTCTGGTAACTTATGGTGGCTGGATTTTGCAGTGATTTGCTTTAACATCTTCTGGCAAATGGACATGATGGGAATTGATTTGGGCATAACTTGTTGGGAAGAAAAAAAATATTTTTGGAATGCAAGGAGAAAAGAACTTTTCATTTACTGCACTGAATACTGTCATTTGAGCTAGTATAATTCAGCTTTTGAGTGGTGTTCATGTTTTATAAACTGTGGATGATATGTGTTGTCACCTTTGGCTTTTAAATTTTAATGAGATGCATTTTAAATTAGGATAATTGTCTTTTATGCTAGCATCATGTGGTTGTTATTTGACTACTTGCATGAGAATCATGACTTTTTTTAAAAAATAAAAATCTTTATATGTGTATTTTGAAGATTTCTCAGTTATGTAAACAAGAAATAATGATAGCCAGCCATGCTTTCTGTGAAGTATTCATTTATGGCATGCCATTTATTTAGGATTGGTTTTATAGTTTTCTTTTGGTGGAGAAGGAGAAGCAAATATCTCATATAAGGGCAAGGGAGGGTTTGATTAGTGAGGCCTCTGTCTTGAAGTACTATTGAGTTGTAACTCACACATTTATGAATTATATTTGTATCATAAAAAGCTATTTTTTGTCTTGTCTGGGTTTTCATACTTTCTAAATAGAATTACAATAACAGAAAACTAAATTTTGGGGTTTTTTTTGAAATGACAACAGTTGAAACTGAGGAATGTATTGGATAAAATGTTCTGTACAATTTGGGGCACAACAGGCCATTGCTGAGTATTAATTTTTCTGACTCTTATAAATTGGCCAAACTGTTTCTTAAAGGACAGTGAGGTTTGATGTCATTCCTGTTTCAAGCTGAAGTCCTTCAGCAAGATTGTCCTGTCAGCTGCTGAATTAGCAACCACCAGATTGGTTTTTATATGACTTCCTCTGGGTACTTCCCACCCATGCCAGAGCATCTCTCCACTTAAAACTAAAATGGTTTGTAAGGATTGAAGAAAGCGTAGAAAAGTTCACTGAAAGTGTTGGGCAAGTTAAACCTTGGCCTGTCTGTATTGAAGATCAACAGGTGATACCTGGGAGAAACTCACTGCAGTATGTTTTCAGTCTTTGATTACAGTAAATATGAATTGCAGCACAGACAACTTGAGTTTCAGGGAAGTCTGAGTAGTGAACAGCCTGACTGTAATATTTTATTTATTATTATTTATTTATTTATTTTTATTTTTATTATTATTAATTTTTATTTTTATTGTTTTTATTGTTTTTATTATTTTTATTATATTAATTATATTTCTTTGAAACTGGGATGTTTGGATTAGTTAATAAAATCTATGTTTTCTTCATTTGCATACCGTTAATGTGCCAAAAACTCCAAGTAAAACTCCTACTGCATATTTATTAACCTGGTAATGTTGTACTAATGAAATTGCACTAGAGAAATGCAATAATGGTTTTACTCTCAAAGTTCTGTTGAAACCTGAGCTACTAGAATATATCTTTTTATATCTAGAAATATTGCATAATGTGTATATATTTTTAGTCTGCATTGAATTGCAGATGTAAATGTAGTTAGAGTTGCTTTTTTGAGACAGAGGTACGTGAAAATACAGGGAAATGTGTTCTTATATTCTGCCTGGGAAACATAAGTTGGAAAGACAACTGGAGATTATAGTAAGTGGTTTGCAGTCTAATAATTACTGAAGTCACTAAGGACAAGAATAAATCCAGCACTGCATGGAATAGTCATTACTGCTAATGAGCTACTATTAGAATCATCTGCATTTTAGTAAATTATATAACACAATATAAAGTACTGGTTTGATATTATGAACCTGTGGTTCTGTGGTTACTTGAGGTTTTCACAAGTTTGGATGCTAATTGAGGAAATGTTCCCATTTTGCCCATGATAGCAGAAACAACACTTCTGCCTCCTTTTTGACCAAGTTTAACTAGTGATATCTCATCAGTTACCTGCCAGTGCTTCCTTGCACAAATGCTGGGGCTGGCACCAGGAGAGAGGTGTGAGTATGTCAGGACAACTATAAATGGCTGTTGCCTTGTAGTATTTTAGGGCTTTATCTTCAGGCAATACAGATTGGAAAAACACAGATAAATGTCAAGGTGATATGTTTGCTGTAATACCATCTGAAGATAAGATAAATGTTTCTATTCTCCTTGAGACATCTGCAAGTGCTTTATAAATGTTTACATGTTATAGATGTAACACACAAAACAGTGGTTCCAGCTACTTCTGAAATAATAGTCTTGATTGAAAGACAAGTGTCTGCTAAGGAAGGCAGGAGCCTCCCTTGGACTGGAAGATGCACCCCCTTCCCTTCCAATTATTATTATTTTGAAATTAAGGGGCTTTCAGGCAAAGATATGGGGAATAGGAATAACAGTTCTTTACTTATANTCTGGGCAGGGCATCTCACAGTGGGATGGTGAGTCATGGCAAGGCACTGATGGGCTATTAACAGGAGATAGTCCTGAGGGGAGGAGGCAGGAGCACTGCCCCACCTGGTTTCAACAGCTCATGGAGATGGGGATAGAATACATGCTTTTGGGCATGTCTTACATTGTAACCTGGGACAATACATCTCTGTGGTTCTTTAGGAAGTCTTACTAATATTGTTCAGCAAATCTATAAACAGAAAAGTGATGATTTTATGATGAGCGAAAAGGACTGGCTTTGTTCACAATCCATTTCAATAATCTATTTTAGCAGTGTTACAAAAAGTAAAATCACAGTAATGATCCTCTTTGGCTTTAGTGAATAACACATTGATAGTCTTTATAAAAAAAAACAGGATACTGTTATTTTTGTTTTAGATGAGAAAACATATGTAGTTGAATTAAATTGTATTGTGGACTACTGGCAAATATAACTCCATTACTCTGGCAGAAATTCGTGTTGTTTGCAATTTTTGTGAAAAGCACAGAGAAGTAAAAAGGAGCAGAAATAATATGGACATGAATAAAATGATTGCTGGGGATTTAGGAAAAAAAACCCAAACAAAACCCAAATAATGAAGAGGAAATAGTATATTAAAAAAAACAACCCTGTGTAATCAGACTGTCACACATCTTGAGTAGCAAAAAATGTTGTGCATAAGGAATTGCATTACTGTGAATGTAGTACATTGGCTATGTAATTAAAGATGGGATTGTGTCAAAGATGTGGAAGCTGTCACAGAGGAGGGTGGTGGAGAAGGAGCACAGACCTCGACTTAAAGGCACTTTAGCATTAAAAGAGATTCTGCTGTAGTTTAGGTAGTGCAAAAATGGAAGGAGAAGTGGAGATGAGTGCAATAAAAACTTTACAAACACACAGTTTTATATATATATATATACATATACAAACAGTGAGACAATAAACTAGAAACAAGTATGATTTCCTGTGCATACTCTCAATTTCACAGTAAGAGTAAGAAGCAAACTCTAGCATGTCAAGCAGACACTGAAATTTGGGTAATAGATGAGAGTGGAATGAAGCTGAGGCAAGCTGAAATGGTAAGGCAGGACAACGTTGTGTCATCACCATCAGTAAACTGGACAGAACAATGGACCCGGAATCAGGTAGATTATATTTTAGGATTTCTTCAGAGAATGACAAGTAAACCAGAGAGATCCATTCTGGAAGAAATTACAGCATCAAAAGCAGAGGACAGAGGTATAACTACTTGAATAGAGAGAGATTTCTGAATCTACAGATTTGTTAAATTGCTCTTTTCTGTGAAGGAAACTTTGGAAAAAATAAAAAGAGGTAAGAGTGATTTGGGGCATAGAAAATATTATAAGTGGGTAGTAGAAGACATGTCATGCCCTTTTACTTGAATTCTCTAAATTAGTTATAGAAATCATAGGTGAGGGTAGAATAAGGACAGTTGGAGCAATTTCTCTAAACTTCATGATAGGATGTAATAGTGCATCATTAAGGCTGCACTTTGGGTAGAAGGGAAAGGTGATAAATATCGGTTTAGCAACTGAGTGCTCTAGTTTAAAAAAGTTGTGGTGGGCAAATGGTGACTACATGGTATACAGCATGGTACTTTGAAGTGTACCTGTCAGGATGGACCTTGTGGGAAATCAGTGTTTAGCAGCAATAGTTAGATCAAAGAAGTTTCAGTTTCCTGGGACAGTTCCCGTTTCCTAGGACAGCCAGGTTTATGAAGAACCCATCACCCATAGACAGGACTGTGTGTGTGACCATAAAACACTGTCATCTATAAAATGAGTAAAACTCACTGTCATGGCTTCAGCTGAAGAACCAGGAATAGGCAATACAGAGATAAATACCATTTTTAGACCTTAGAGGCTCTTGGTCTCTGTAATGTTGCAGTGTTTCTGTGTGTAACCTTGACAGGGCTTGAATCTGGGAGGCTGGGAAATATGTCGGGGGAAAATGTCTTTCTCTGCTTTTTGCCTTGGTAAGTTCTAGTTCCAGTTTTGCTTGGCAGCCTTGCACCACATGCTGTGGAGGTGACATGCTGAAGTAATATGTGCCATTTGTTTAAAGCATAAAAGACTTTGTGCCTCACAGGCTCCTCCGTGAGAGAGAAGGCAGAGAACGCTTGCTGTGGGATGTACAGTCCTACAGCATAGCAGAGTTCATTGTAGAGCTTGTGCCCTGTACCACAGACCAAAGCCAAAGGAAAGAGCCAAGGCAGAGTGAAGCATCATAAGGTTTCTTAAAATAATTGATTAAATGCCTTAAGTAAGCTCCCCCCCCATCATATTTTACCAGGAACAATGTGCAAGTTGCCATCCAGATTTTGTTGCAATTAGTTGTTTTCTTTTGTACAAGGAGATTTTGATGTAGTATACAAGCCTCCTCCTAACTCCTGGTATTTTGTTCCAAATGTTTGTTTTAAAGCATAAATTCTGCCCACAGACATCCTTATGTACTATCAGAAAGATAGAAGTGGCCTTGAACATATTCAGATGCTAAACAGGAGCAATTCTTCAGAAACATGAACGAGGTGTGTTGGCTAATCCTTCTCATGTTGCTTTGTCGTGGAGGATGAACAGAAGTCTAGCACTTAATCAAGTGCAAATACTGTTCACTGTACTTTCATATTTCCCATGTATAATCTGTCTAACAGGTCTATTTAGTGTGCGATTAACATCTCATTTAGTGGCTTCTACTGGGGTGTGGAGTTATTGGAATGATTAAATGAGGTGGATTTAGTTACAGTCATACACTGTAAAGCAAGTGTGTGCAACATGGCTGATGCCTGGGCCGAAAAACATCAGGTATGGTGAAATAAAAATCAAAACAGTGTTTATTCCAATTAATATTTAGGCTGTATGATGGTTTACTTCTGCCAGAGTATGGACCATGATTATTTTTCTGTGTTGTATTTTTCTGCAGCATTACACAGGGGACACTTAAGAGATTACAACTCAGTATATGGTGGAGTCTTAAAGACTAGAGCTGTTATTTCTAAGTGACTTAATTCTGGTGTAATCTAAAAGTTTGGTTTCTTAATTTCACTGTGGGTCCTTATGTATTTTTGCTTGGAGATGTGTGTTTAGGAGTGAGGTTGTTACTGGTGGACTTACTGGTCACTTCAGGAATAAATTATTTGGACCCTTGTATAAAAAACAACCAGATTTTGAACAGATACTCTTATTTTTTATATGGTAGTGGGGATAATCATAGGGAGTCTTTATTCATAATGCACCTAGAATATTTCCTGACAAGAAGAGTACATCTCAGGCTTAACAATTGATGTCAGTCAATAAAGTTTGCCTTTTTTAAACACAAATTACAATAGGATGGACATGTTGCTTTATCCAGTGACACTCTGAGAGCTGTCTTGCGCTGCTGTTTCCTTTGTTTCAAAGCAGGTATTTTCGTATTTCTTAGCCTGAAATACATTTAATAATCTGAAAGATGTGGCCATGAAAGAAGTTCTGTATCTTCCAATGTGTAGGCAGTATAGTGATGGTGTAGTAAACAGATGATGAAAGATAAAGAAATTTTTATGTGTTACAGAATTTCTTCTGATACAAAAAATATTCAAGAGTATTTTTAGTAAGAGCTAAAGAAGAAAAAATAAATTCTCTTTGGTTGTTTCTGTACTGAGTAGTCTGCTTTTTTGTGTCCCTTTTACACTGACATCAGCAAAGCTAAGGTAGATTAACTTTAAATGTCAGCAATGGGAGACAGCCTGACATGCTGATATCTTGATATTAAAGCATATCAGATCACTCTAAGGTAACTAACTGCCACTTAGGGTTATGGTTTCTGCATGCATGTGTGTCTGTTGGAAGTGGAGTTGAAAGCCTTTATGAAGCATTGGAGTAAGTTGTGAATAATATGTAGGCCAAGATGGAAAGAAACAAACATGACTTTCCCGTAGCCTTGGAATTTTTTGTGGCTGTAAGGCTTTGAACAGTTGATATGCCTTATCATGGCTTTAATTGCTGTTTTGGTGTAATATTCACCAGTCTCATGAAAGAATAAGTGAGTTTTGACTCATGCTGAGACTTTTTTTCTTCATTCTTCACAGTCTTGAGCTTTGTATATTTTTTTACAGCTAATATATAGTGAATAAATCACTGCAAAAGCAGGCAAGGGCATTTCACGTGCACTTTGGTGTCACATGGCAGATGTGGAAAATGCCATGGCAAATGTAAGACACTGGGATAGTCACATTTTTTGGGTGAGGCAGTCTAGATATAATTGATTTAATAATTTTAAGCCAGTATATATTTGTACAGCAATGCAGTTAGAATTCGTACAATTTTTTTCATTCTAAAACTAGCATGGCTGGACACAGATTCAAGACAGTATTATTGAAGCTACTAAGTTTTCTGTAGTCCTAAATTCACTGTACTAATAAAAATGAAAATTTGAAATTTTAATGTAAGTATTTTTGTTCGTGATGAGGTATTTACCAAATGTGGTACCATCATTGCTATGTGTGTGTTTGGATTTTGAGTTACATAAACTCACTTTGTGAATTTGCCACATACTTATTAAACTCCTTCAGTTCTGGTGTTGTTCTTGGTTTCGTTTTGGACTGTAATGATTTAAAATAATTTTGATGAAATTAAGATGATTTATAGATTTTTCTTTCCCTTCAAAGATCATTGCTTGGATTTAGTTGTGTGAGATGTTGAAATTCAGATGTAATTATTTTTGTATGTATTGGGTTTGTGTGGCCAGGCTTTCATAGCAGTGGGGGCTGTTTGTGCTGCTGGGGAGGAGGAGATAAAGTGTGAGAAGGAGCGAGGGGTGGGGAAAGATTGATTAAAATTTCTTTTATTTCTCATTATCTTTTGATTTTGTTAGTAATAAATTCAGTTAATACATGCAGGTTGAGTCTGTTTCATGTTGAGTGTCCCATGGAGGTATTCAGTGAGTGATCTCTCTCTCAGTCCTTATCTGAACCCATGAACCCTTGGTTCTATTTTCACTCCCCTGTGCAGGTGCAGAGGGCAGAGATAGAGCAGCTCTGGTGGATGGGTGCCTCTCAACCTACTGCACTGTACTGAGAGCTAAGCTCTGCACTTCCACCACTGTGCAGCCCAGTTTTACAGCCTCTCTGAGGGCACACGGCGCTTCCTGGGAATTGGATCCAGTTCTGTGCCTGAGATTGTTCAAGATGATTTAGAATGCACATCAGTTATGGAAATAGCTCATTTAAAACCCATGATTCATGTAACTTGTCAGAATCCAGATCCTGATCTCTTTGCTGTCACAGATTTTCTCACCGCTGTAGATTTATAACTAATTTAAAAGGAGTGTAGCAGTGATTTGTGCTTGCTGGAGAAGTGGTCCAGTTGTATCTGTATAAAAGGAAGGAAAAGCTGTAGTTATGTGAAATATTTTGAAACTTAATCTGACAGGTTTTTCTGCCTGTATGAGTAAGTGCAAAGGGTCAGCAGACCTACTTATGAGTGCTTATGAGGGTTCCTAGGTTCAGATCCTGAAGTGGAGAGTCTCTTGTTGACTCAGTTGCTTATTGTCTCCTGTCGCTTTCGTTTGCATTCATTGCTTTCAGGTCTCCTGTTCACCCTGGGATCATGGTCCTGTGCAGCATGCACAAAACAATTGCCAGGTGATGACAAGTTAACAGATATGTTTCGCACAATCTCCTGTCCAGTAAAACTGAGCATGAGACTATTTCAGTGTTCGTTGCTTTCTCTTTCAACAGCATAGTTAATAAAAGCAAAAATGTGTAGGTGTTACTTTATAATTATAAATTTATAATTTCTGCTCCATACATTGTGCCATTTTCTGCACTGTGTTTGAGATGATCTTAGTCAGTAACTCCTGTTTGCAGCAGATACATCTCCTCCCAGGTCACTGCCATTAAAACATTGAGGAGCCCTGTTTGGAGCCTCTGGAAGTCACCTCTCTAATGCTACTGGAATGTTTCATTTGTGTTATACGAGATAATACTTCCCTTTTTCTTCCTGTGGTATTGACATCTAAAATTATCAGTCACTAGCCCTTAAACACATCCTTTATTGAAAGAACTCATTCTCTGTGCTTTACTGCTTTTTTGACAGTAGAGCAGTAGGCACCCTGGACAGTGGTTTGGTCAGCAGTACTGACTGCCCTAAACTTGTAATCCTTGTGAGTGAAGCCCTGTCTGTTCACATCCACGACTCTCCTGGGCTGCCCTGGGAGCTTGACATGCAGTTATTTGGAACAAAGTACTTATTTTTGGTGGTGGCTGAGGAAAACCAGTTCATTAAGAGCATCTTGAAATATATCATTGCACAAAGCCAAGTGCAGCGTGGGCTTGGCTCAGCACAGCAGTCGGAGCACAATAGCAATAGCAGTGCAGAATTTCCTCTCTTGTGAAATCAGTTACAGTGTGCAACCATTTCAGGATTCATGTTTATGGAATAAGCACATTAAAAGGCAAGAAGATGCCAAATAACATGAAACTCTTTCTATTCCCTGTAGAACATAACTAAACAATTTTGAAAACTGAATATAAATATCTTCCTCAAATGTAAAATAAGAGCCTTTCAGTTGTTGGTTTTGGCAACAGTGTTTGGTAACACTGTGCTGGTACCCCAGTGCAGAAGAAAGTAGCTCTTCATGCAGCACATAATTAATTTGGAGAGTCCTTGGTCACAGGGTGGTGAGGATGCTAGACAGAAGAACAGCCTAAACAGGGAGGGCACCATACTTGGTTTGAGAAGGGTGATGGGTACTCTTCATTCACCAGATCTTGCCCTTGTTCTTCTCCGTGATGTTTGTTTTGGGCTATAGTTGGAGGGAGGATGCTGCACTGATAGGCTCTCTGGAATAACCTAGTTGATTGATTTTTATGTTCTTCTGGATGGAGTTATTATTAGAGAAATCTCTTTTGGGTGAGGATAACATTTATGTATGTTCTGTTTGTAAGAAGGTTTTTTGGGGGGCTATTCTTTGCCAAGCAGTTGAATAGAAGCCAGCCAGAAAACTCTTTTTAGCCTCCTCTTCCTAGTGATTTGCCCCACTACAATACATCAAAGTAAAACCACCGAGTGATTTGTCGAGTGTGACATCCGTGATTGGTACCTGATCCAGGATTCAGACTCTGTTCCCAGTCTATAAAGTCTGTTCTTAAACCACTGGGCTGTGATTTCTCCACAGAAACTATCAAAAGCATTTTTAAAATACCTAAAGAATCAAGCAGAAATCAAGCACTTGTGGATATGTAAAACTTAGGTTACCTATTCAGTGTTAAGTCACTTACCTATTCAGTGTTAAGCCATGTGCATGCAGTCCTTGCTAATGAAATCACAGATGTTGTGGGGTTTTTGGTCCCTCTTTCTCATGCAGTGCACGGTATAGACACGTAAATCAGTGAAGGAGACCAAGTCCTGAAAATATGTGTGCTGTGTTTATTTTATTGTTCCTTGTGTGACCCTATTTCTTTTAGTTACTGTCCCAGTATTTGTACTGAATTTAAGATGTTACCAGGTCCTTCAGAAACCAGAATAAATTGTTTTTATCAAGTGCTTGCAAAGGAGTGAAGATACTCATTGTCTGCCTTTGCATGAGCTCTCTGGTGTAGTGCAGTGATTTAGTTTTTTGAGCAATTGTCCAGGTTTTCAGGCCCGTGGCTCTCACCCTCACATTTTTCCATGACTTGAGGAGTACGATATCACTCTGTGATTTTGCCACTGGAGGAGGATGTGGGGGAAAGAGGCTCAATCCCAGGCTCCCAGGTGAGTGTATTACAGTTGACTTTCTGTTCTGGAGCTCCTGAAGTCCTCATTGTCTTCCCATTCCTTCTGTTCCCCAGCTGGATCTTTCTTCTCTTTGTCCTCTCGTGGCTCAAGCACCATTGTGGAACATGATGAATGCTGCAGGATTAATAGTGTGTGATTAAACATTTACAAACTGAGTTTTTTCACAGACATAGCAAAAGGCATATCCTTCAAATCTCTTGTGCCAAAGTGGGGGTCCTGGCCCAGTAAAAAAAACCAAAAAAACTACCCGATATTTATATTGAGAAATATGTGGATTTTTTTTCTACAGTGCAGCTTCTGGTAGATAGCCATCACAGGAAAAACTTAATACAAACTGTTTACTTGACCACATTACTGAAAATGGTATTTTATAGTAATAAAACTTGGATTGCCCTGCATAGGTATGGCTCACTTTGGGTGAGTCACATTGGTTGGCTTGGAGATTGCATTTATTTTTTGAGCACTGGGAACGGCAAATCTGGAATCCATGCAGGATGTTTGATGGGACAATTTGCATCTTTTTATCTGGAAAGATTCTCCAGTTCAGCTGTTTCACAGTGGTGCTGGTGTTTTAGCCTCTGCAACATGCTGAAAAGTTGAGGCACCCCTGTGTGTGTATGGCGGTCTAACCTAAAGTGTTCAACAATAAAAATAATGAATGTGGCTGTGCTAAGTGAGCATATGCTAAGTACAAGACTAACAGCAAGTTTAAACTCTATACTGAGAATGGTACCTGAAAGAAATGTTGCAGTGAAAAACAATCTATTCTGGAACCAACTAAAAAAAACAACAAATGATGCTTTGAAGATTGTATCATCAAAATGAATTATTAGGTGAATTCAGTACACAGACTGCAAGAATAATGTGAATTAAAATAGCTCAGAACACATTATGTGCAGAGGGAATTAGAAGTTAAAGTAAACCAAGCAGAAGTGGGAATTGAAGGTGTCCTGCTTTTCAACATAATTTAAAATTCAGTCATCCAAGAGTAAAAATGAACAATTTGTATGTCACAAAACCTAAGAGTTTTTATTTTAAGTATTCCTGAAGGGCCAGAGCTGTGTGACCTGTGTTGTTATTCTGTCAGTAAACACTCAAACAACTTACTGTGTCACCTTGATGGTGCTTGCAGTTTTCCCTGCCCCCCTTCCTCCCCCTCCCCTCTTTTTTGGGGTGTGTTGTGACCGTAAAGAAGGGAAGCTTAACTTCAAAACTATTTATTTATATGACTTTTTTTATACACAGGCACATCAAGCAGGGTTTGAAATTTTAAAATTACGTAAAATTCAGAAACTTACCTTTTGTTTTTCAAAAACGTGGAAGCAATACACAATCCATACCTTTGTGCACATCCATCTTATCTGTGTTTCTCGGTAGTCTGTTAATTATGTTGTAACCTTTAGGGTATAGATTATGGAATGCATTTGCTGCCGCTGATGAACAGACTGAATAACTGTTCTCAACAGTCACTTGTACTATTAAAATGTCTCCCCTCATTCCCTTGAGCATATGATTGCACAGAGTCTGATGGCTTTGTGAAGGAACTGCTTCTAGTGGAAAGCCCTGGGATGGAAAAAAATGGCAGCTGGGTGTGGAGCTGCTAGAACACTTGCAGAGTTTAAGTAGGCAATATCCATTCCCCTGCATTAATTGTAATGGTTTACTGATGTTCATTAATATGCCACTTTTATTACCGAGACACATGGTTGTACTTTTTCCTGACACCCATTATTCCTCCCTCTGAACGGAACAAAGGAAACAAAAGTCATCTGATATTGCCCTGACATACGTTATTCCCCAATAAAAGATGGAGGCAATCAAATCAGTCCTGCGTGCACTGCGCAGTGTTCCCTTAGCCTTCGGAGGGAGGCGAGTGAGACAATTGCTAAATGTGGCAATTTTACACCTGACTGAGCAAGGTATGTGTCTAACTAAAAGTGATTGACTCCGATGAGACTACTTATGTAATTAGGCACTTAGTTTGTTAGTTTCATGCTGAATATGCTTTGCTGTGTTTATATCATACACAGAATAAACACAGACAACAAGCATTCATCTTCCACTGTGGGTATCATCATTGCTGAAGAGAGAACTGAGTAGCCAAATCCACCTATTGCTTGTCTTTGAATCCTTGGCAAGTAGAGTGGGCTTAGAAGAAGACCTAGAAACTAATTTTCAGTGATGTCACAGAGAAGTAGTTGAAGCCAAAATAAAAATTAGTGGGAATCTGTAAGTAATTGCTAATGGTTATTGCCAAGTGATTTTTAGTGCTCTATTATTTATTTATATTTTAACTGCTGTAAAAGCCCTGACATTCAGAAACAGCTCAGATGTTAAGGTTTCTTCCACTCAGTATTTGTGTCCCTTGCATTAAATGTTCATCAGATGAAAGTAAAAGAATCAAATAGGCACCTGCACACAGGTAGAGAGCAGGCAATGTACTTAGTATCTTACAGCCACTTGCTGTAACCACTAACCCCGAGGAAATGCAATGTGTACCTCAAGGGGATTTGAATTTTGGATGAGAATGTCTGTAATGTTGTATTGTATATATAATATTGGTTGCTGCATGACACTGTCACTGTATGTCATAACTGCCATGGACAATGAGCATGAACTGCTCCAGATACACCAATCCTGAGCTCCTGATGCACCAACCAGCTGGCAGCACAGCGGCCCTCCTGTCCTGGAAGATATCTGGTGTGGACAGAACCCACAGTCACAGACTAAATGAACTCAACAGACATCTTGGAGGGATGGCCATTGACTTTAGAAATTATACCCTTTATTTTGTGTGTGTGTATATACACACACACCCACACCCATATATATATAAAATTAGAAGGTGTAGGATATGGGTGTGGCATAGGTGGTGTAGAGTAAGACAGGGGTTAATTCTAGACAAGGTTAATTTTTACAGTGGCCAGGAGGGGGCTTGGCTAGGACATGGAGGTTATTTCATACTAGCTCACATAATTTTCTGGGAATGAGGGAAAGGATTCCTTTCTGGGTTGCATCGTGTGGGACATTGCAGTTGGGTTTTCCACGGGAGTGAATACTCATATATGAATTGTTTATCTCTTGTACCCTCTTCTATTAATATTATTGCTGCAACTGTTCATCTTCTTACCTCATTGCTGTTTCCAGTGAATTGTTCTTCTCTTAATCCGTGATCCTTGCCTTTTGTGCCTCCAGTCCTCTTCTCCATCCTGCCGCAGAGGAAGGGGAGAGTGAGTGAGCAGTGCATGATTTCGAGTGTTTCAGTGGAAACACCCAATTGGGGCATACCATTCTTAACCATCATCAAAACTATGGAATAGCATTTTTAGATGTAGTTACCTAAATTCTGTCCACGTGGCATTCGAGGCATGCAAGGATTTTTTTTTTTTATATTTTCCCTCCATTGTTTTCCTTTGTATATTACTTCTGTCAGTGTTCCTATTGGTCTGATGGTCTGCTGGGGAGAATTACACCTCGTGACAGAGTAAGTTATACCTAATGTATGAAATCTGTTGCATGAAAAGAAGGGTAATTACCTGTCACTGATAAAGGTAGATGTTGGAAATTTGTAAGCAGTGTTTCTTTGCACCTTGTACTTGGAACTGAAGATTGCACATTAAACAGAAATATGATACATATCTTGAAATACGATTTCAGGTACTTCTATGATGTGTTTCTAAGCTCTGAACTGCATTTTTTTTTATGTTCTTCAAAGTCTTTTATATTGCCATATTCCAGCAGTTGGTGAGAAATATGCTGGCCTTCAGTACAAATAAACTGCACTGTAGAATGTGACTAAGCTTAACGTCAGCAAACATGATATTTTCATCTGGATATAGTTATTTAATTGTTATTTAAACCTTAGTGTTCTTTCTGACACCATGACCCTGATAAACGTCATGAAATTGTCTCCTAGGTCATACCAGACAGGTCCAGTCACGCTCCATCTCTTTTAGACAGGCATGCTAGGCACCTGTTAATGAGGTAATATTTGAAGACAGTTTTCTCTTGCCTCAAGAATTACATTTGACAGATAATATGTCAAACTGCTACAAGAGCTTAACCCATTACTTCTCACAAAATTTTGTAGGCATCCTGAAAAAAAGCATCTTCATCAAAAATTTGTTCATGCTGCTTAAAGAATGCATGTACTCTTCTGACACTTCCCAGTGTTTATTTGGAGCACACTGCAGTGCTGAAATGCTCTGCAGGACTGATTGCTCTGGAGTTGCATCCATGTGTCTCATATTAGCAGCTTCAACATGCAGCAAAGCAATATTTATCTGTACTTAGCTGTGTCACTTCAGCACTTCTCTCATCCACAGACTGACTGCTGTACAGGGATGAAAATTTAAGGGAAGTTATTTTAATCCTACAGCTGGAAACACACTAGTTCATAAAACATGGAGGAGATGGAGGATGCTGAGGTTGGTGCCTGTGCAGGCAATTATTCACATTTATGTGGATGGTGACATTTGTTCATGGGTACTGTTGAACACACATTTGGAGGCTTTACCATGGCCTTTTTAGTGTGTGCAGTGATAAATGGCTGTAGATGTGGAAATGTCAGAAAAGTATGTGGTCTTATTGGAAAGGAGAAAAGTAGAAACTTTCATGCAATAGTATTTGAATTCCACTTACACTCACCAAGGAGTTGGGTTGTAAGGGCCCTTGGGGATCATCCCATTCCAACCCCTCCCGTGGGCAAGGACACCTTCCACTAGATCAGGTTGCTCCAGGCCCCGTCCAAGCTGTCTTTGAACAGGGATGAGGCATCCACAGCTTCTCTGGACAATCTGTGCCTTGCTATGATGTAAGAAGAAGGAAAAAAAGGCTTCACTGCCTTCAGTGTCATATCTTGCTGTTAGCTCTTTGCTGCTTAGAGCAAAGGGTGATATCTGAAGGTCCATTTCTTTGCATTTAGTAACCTGCAGTCAATATAACACTTCCAGTCATGTTTCCACTTCATGCAATTAAGATGCCAATGTAATTGCTAGAATTGTTGTTTAACCCTCCTACCCGCCTTTTTGTGAAAGTCCCCTGTTAAATCATCAACTTTATTCAGCCATGTTAGGTATTTCTCATTAAACCATAATAATGTGAACTCTTTTCCAGTAAATCAGGTGAGACTTTGTCATGAATGTATGATAATTATATTGGTGATAGATCAAATAAAAATATCTTCTGCTTGCCAGGGTTATTTGCATTTCACTCGTGATGTTGAGTAGCTGACATGAAATCTTGTCTCTTTTTATTGCCTTATGTCAAGGATGCAGGGAAGTGAGTACTGGGTATAAAATGCCGTGAAGACAAATAGGTCTTGTAAGTTTGAACCAACACAAACCTTAATGTGATTTTTTGTTTTCCAAGCCCAAGCTAGGTGCAGGCATTTGGAAGTTTCAGATCTGATCCTCAGCAGATATCAATCATATTTATTAATTTCATTACGTAGTTTGGCATTTAAACATGGTAAAAAGAAGCATTTATTAATGTCTTCTTTGTATTTTTCACCGAGGCATTTGCTATGCTTTTATAGATATGATACATTGATAACATATTCTGTGGAATTTCTGTGATGGGACAAATCTTCCAAAGCTGACAGCAGCTTTTGTGGTGGTGTTTGTAGAATCATAGGATCATTTAGGTTGGAAAATGTCTTTACAACCATTGAGTCCAACCATATGTGGCTGCAGTGAGGTTGATACTGAACTTACCTGTTGTGAGTGCAGCTGTGTGGATGGGCTGCCTTTGCATTATCCATCTTTTCGTGTTCCTCCTTCCATATCCGGGTTGTGTGAGTTCTGCCCTGGCATGGTGTGCTGCTGAGCTGCTTGGTCCCTGTATGCTTTTCTTTATGTGATCAGTATTGACTTGATAAATATGCAGGGAAGGGAGACTGGAGGAAGCTCAGACAGCCTCAGGAATCTCACCCGCGCTCCACTCTGGCGCTCTTGAGTCAGCTCGGTCAGGCCAGAGCTCTGTTCTCTCCCCTGCAGGAGCCTCCCTGGGGCAGCTCAGCGCCTGGGAACACAGAATGCTTTTCCATACACAGAAGCATTTAGACTGTGTTGCACAAATCACTGTCAGTGTTTTGGAACACCAGTTAATAAGGGCACGGCAGCGAGTGTGTGACTAATGCCTGTCACTGCCTGCAGCGCGAGGGCTGGTGAGCAGCACTCCAGAGGGTAATGCAAGGCAACAACACAACACAATTGTCTGTTTCCCTTCTTGTCTCATCCTTTCCTTCCTGATTTTAGTGACAGAGCCAGTGGATAGGCTCTAGCCCTTGGATTTATTTTGGATTGTGTGTAACAATGTTTTTTTTTTTCTTTTTTCTTTCATTTCTTTCTGGCTTCCAAATTGCTGCCATCGTTGCTCAGGAGCCACTGCTGAAAGGGCAGGACCTGTGGACTGTCCTGAGAATGTCCTTTATACTGGTTGATGGAACAGCCAGTTAACTGAGTCATAGAGCAAGGGCTTTGGGTTTGCTCTGCCACAGAATGAAGTATATGAACTCTCTTAGTGCATTTTTTTTGTAAAGAAGCATATTACGGTCACTTTTTCTCCCAAGTGTCCCAGCTGGCAACATGAAATGTTACTTTACCACCAGTACAGCATTTCTTTTGCTGTCGTCCGATGCTGGGGGTTACTCATGCTTTTCAGCTGCTTGGGTAAAAGGATACCTCAGTGTGTTTGGTTTATTGATTTTTGAAAAATACATGCTGTGAAATTAAATGAATAGTTAAATACTAAACTGTTAGGAAGAAATGTCCCTTTAGTGTCTCTTAGATTAGAATTTATCAGGAAAAACGCTTCCAACTTTGAATTCAGCAAACCACCACAGACTAAACAGACAATTATTTTAAAATGGTTTTTTTCTTTGCTAGTTGATTTAGTGTGAACAAAATCTATATTGACAGTCCTAAAGGCAGAAGTCCTCAACTTGGTTTATATATAGTGTAAGGCTGACAACGAAGGGAAAGTGCTGCTCCCTTGGCAAGGGGCAGGCTGCAAACTCCAGGAGGTGAATCTTCAATGACCAGCTGCAGACTTAGGAAATATGGTCAATTATTTTTATCATTATTTTTTCTAAGTCTTTTACTGGGCCAGGGGATACTGGGGTATATCAGTAACTTTATTTTTGCAATCTATTTTAGTGTTAGTATCTTTGTCTTCCAATCTACATGAACCTTTGTCTGTCTCATGCATTTTCATACTTGTTCTTCACCCTATTGGCATTTCATTAGCCCAAGGGAAACTTGTGAATATTCTGCTTGGAAACTTACATTCCAGAGTTCTTTGCCACAAAAATTGGTCACAGAATGTCTGTTTTACACATTCAGGAAATATATTTTTCTCTTATGCTGATTATTTCTTTTGCAACATTAGGAGCATCTCTAATTGTGAACTTTGAATAGGAGTACAAGTGTGGCCAGCTTGTACAGTGAGAAAATGTTTAATTTCCAATTAAGTATTGGGGCAGCAATGCCTTGGGGGCAGAAAGGCAAGAGGGGAGAGGAATTTGTCGGTGGTATTTGCTGACTGGGTGATTATTAGCAATAGGAAATGCTGAAACTTAATTAGAGTTCCTGATCTGGAACAGCGTATTAGGTTTAATTATGTCTGGAAGTCTACTATTTTACACTTTTTTCTTTTAATTAAAATGCATGAATGTAAGTAGAAAGCTTTTAAGTTTTACAGTCTGGGAAGACCAAGAGCAGGAAATAACTACATTGTCTGCATAATGCCATATTTTAAAAAAAGCAAAACCAAACAAACCAATGGTAAAAGCTGAGGAAGCTGGAATAAAGGTGAGCATAAATATCTGACCTGTAAGAATTGAAATGACTTTTAATAGTGTACAAAGCTAGGCTTCTTGGCAGGACTCCAGCCAATATCTGTGTGATACAGATCCTGAGTTGTCATGGGGTCACACCATGCTGTTGATTGTCCCATCTTTGATGTCAAACTTAAACATTGGAGATACAATATGGAGAACATTTGGAATCATACAAATGTTATCCCTGAGTGTCCTGGGGAAATTCCAGTTGCTATGCAGCTCTGATGAGCTCCAGGGACCTATACATATGGATGATATTACTCCTCTGGTAGAGTTTTACAGCATGATACCAGGTTTAGCAGTGTTACGGAGTAAGATGCTGTGTGAGATAAAGCAGATGATATAAAGCACACAAATTAAAAGTGAAAAGGAAGAAATCATGTAGGAAAATGCACACTTAGATTGATGAAAGTGCTATTAAGGTTACTCGAATTACTCTTAATAAGAAAATACAGTAATAAAAGTAACACACACTACAGTATGAACATAAGTGATCAGCCTCAGCATTCATTCTTACATTTTAATCTCTCCTGAAAGGAGTTTTCCACTCCAGCATGGCTGATGGTGGTGATAGATGCAGACCATTTCAGCAGTTCTGTTTTGACAGCTCCACTGGCTCATCTGTGGCTCTCAGACCACTGGGATAGATCTCCCTGGGGTTTGTTTTGTATCTCGGCAGATTTTCCCTCTCAAGTGATGCTTTCGTTTTATGTTCTGAGAGATCATGTTTATTCCTCCTTGGAGTCTGGATGAAAATGGCACAAATCCAGTAACTTCTCACATAAACCAAGTTCAGCTTGTTCTTTTTCTTTTTCTGACCTTAGAAGGTCTATGTTTAGGACAGGTCAGGATTTTAAGTTGCATTTAGGTGCCATTACATCTTTTATTCAGAAAAAAAAAAGAGAAACAGAGCATGAGGTGGGATGTAAGCATTTTAGCTGTGTTAATATAGCTAGTGGAGTTGGGTAGGAAACTGAAGAGTGGAGGAGAGCAAATACAAGATATCAGGAGGTAATGAGGAGTGGCTGATGTGCCTGTAGGTTTGTGAGGAGTTTTCTTCAGTTGTGGGAAACACGTAGAAGAGAGGCATGCACTGCTGGGGGAAACTGATAAGCCCTAACACCATGGTGTATTTTAGAGATCTCTGTGCTGCTTCTCAATCTCTGCACTGTTGTTTTCATACTGTCTCTTTCCCTTGGGTTAATGAAATGCCATTCTTAATTGCAGGTATGTAAGGGTAGTTTCATATACTCCATGGAGACAATATGCTGGTAAAACTGGTGTTGGCTTAAAAGACTGTGTGTGATACAGGGGCATGTGAGAAGAGAATAAGGGCCAGAGAACAACAGTAAGATCCTCCTGGGAGCATGGAAGTAAATTAGTAGTTTTATTATGTTCAGGGTCTCTCTTTGGGTTTGGCTTGGACAGTGACTCTCTGGAGAGCAGGACAGGCACATGGAAGGAAAAGGTGGTTGTTTGGAAGTGCAGGTATTGTTTTGTAGCTGAAAAATAAGTAGAGGCAATATTTATAAACACTAAATTTTACTGATAGTAACAAAAACTGTAACTTTAGGACTGTATTGCTTCCTGTGTTGTCTTGATTTAAAATGCAGTTGAATATGACAGTACAGCAAATAGCCGTTCCGGAGTTTGTGGAAAAAAGGTCAGAAACTCACCTGAATTTATGGCAGCTACATGTTTATAAGGTGCAGTGGTTTCTCCACCCTCCTATTGCAGCAATCCCTAAAGAGTAAGGTCTTGAGGATCACCAAAATTCGATCTAGTATAAGTCTTTTAATGAGAGGCTTGCTGTTGTTGAAAGTTTCTTCATGGATCTGGGCTTTGTTTCAGATTCATTCTTGTCATCTTTACCAGTGTGGAATGTCTTTGTGACATGTATAGCTAGCAGTTGTAAATAGGGAATAACTTATGCTCGTGTTACATAAAATAATTATGTTTCACACACAAAAATTGGTAGAATAGCTTACACATGGTGGTGACAATCCACCCGCTGTAGTACAAAAGATGTTTCTCTTTTTAAAACTTGATCATTGTATCCTGCAATGATTTAAATGGGATACAACCAGGTTAAAACTTTGTCCTCGATAATGTCCATAACTCAAAGCTTTCTTGTAATAGTATCATTCTTGTAATAGTATAATTTGCTGGAGAAATGATTCCCATTTGTAGCATCTGAGTCTTGGAGATGTTTACAGACTGTGCTCTTTGGAAAGTCAGGTGAAAATGAAGAAGTGTCTTATCTGAAGATGTTGTCAGTGAGTTAATTAGTACAATCAACATAAAGATAGATCTAGCCAGACTTGTAGTGCAGGAATGTATCAATTTTATGTTATTATGGAGTTTTGTGTTGGTTTTTTTTCCTCTCTTGATAAGAGGTGCTGCTCAGTCTGTTCATAGAATCATGGAATGGTTTGGGTTGGAAGGGACCTTAAAAGATGATCTATCTCCAACCCCCTGCCATGGTTTCACTGGAGGAGCTGAAGGAGCTCTGAGCAACCTTTCACTAGACCAGGTTGCTCAGAGGTCCATCCAGCCTGGCCTTGAGCACCTTCAGGAATGAAACATCCACAACTTACCTGAACAATTTGTTCCAGTGCCTCACCGTCCTCATAGTAAAAAATTTCTTCCTAATATCTGATCTAAATCCAAGCCATTCCCCCTTGTCCTGTCACTCCATGCTCTTGTAAAAAGTCTCTCTCAATCTTTCTTGTAGGCTCTGTTCAGGTGCTGGAGGCCACAGCTGATTGCCCCAAAGCCTTTTCTTCTCTGGGCTGAACAATCCCAACTCTCACTGCCTTTCCTCACAGCAGAGGTGCTGCATGACCTTGCTGTCCCACTTCGGGACTCACTCCAACATCTCCATGTGCTTTCTGTGCTGGGGCTGCAGAGCTGGATGCAGCACTGCAGGTGGGAGCTCACCAGGGCAGAGGAGCAGAATCCTCTCCCTCTCCTGCTGCCCACGGTGCTCTGGATGCAGCCCAGGACGTGTTTGGCTTTCTGGGCTGCAATTACACATTCCTGGCTCATGTCCAGCCTTTCACTCACCAGCACCCCCAAATCCTTCTCAGCAGGGCTGCTCTGGAGCTGTTCATCCCCAGCCAGGATTGACACCAAGGGCTAACCTGACCCATGTGAAGCACCTGCACTTGGTCTTGTTAAACCTCATACGATTCCCATGGGCCCACTTGTTGAGCTTTTCCTGGTCCCTCTGGATGTCATGACATCCTTCAAGTGTGTCACTGCACCTTCAGCTTGGTGACAACTGCAGACTTGCTCAGGGTGCACTCATTCCCTTCATCTATGTCTTTAATGAAGATACTAAATAACAATGGTCCCGATGTGGGCCCCTGAAGGACACCACCTGTCACAGATATCTGTAGGGACTCTGAGCCATCGACCACAACTTTGCAGATGTTACTGTACAACTGCTCAACAACCACTTTCTTATCCATCTGGCAGTCCGTCCATCAAATCCATCTCTCTCCAGTTTAGGACATTGTGGGGGACACTGTTTAGGACATTGTGTCAAAGACTTTACAGAAGTCCAGATAAATGGCATCTGTAGCCCTTCTCTTGTGCACTGATGTAGTCACCCCATCACAGAAGTCACCTGGGTTGGTCAGACAGGACCAGTGCTTGGTGAGGCTGTGATGGCTGTCCCAAATCACCTCCCTGCCCCCCATGTGCCTCAGCACAGCTTCTAGGAAGATGTGTTCCATGACTTCCTAGCACACAGGTGAGACAGACAGGTCAGTAGTTCCCAGGGTCCTCCCTTCTATCCTTCTTAAAGACAGGTATGGTGTTTCCCTTTTTCCAGTCACCTGGGACTTCACCTGACTCCTTGACTTTCCTAATATTATGGACAGCAGCTTGGCAGGTACATCAGCTGGTTCTCTCAGGGCTCTGGGGGACATCTCACTGGGTCCCACAGACTTATGGGATTCCTCAGGTGCTCCTGAACCTGATCTTGACTCAGTTCGGATTCCTCAGGTGCTCCTGAACCTGATCTTTACTTAGAGTGGGAAGCACTTTGCTCCCCCAGTCCCCATCCTGCTGTCCATCCACTTGAAAGGTGTGGGAACAGAGGGTGTCATTCTCCTTATCTGGAACTTGGATGTTGAACTACCTATTTTTTCTCCTGTTCTTGCAATACCTGTTTTGCTTAGTCACCCATTATCAAGATTTTATGTCTTAGTAGCTGTGTTTATTGTAGATGATAAATTCCAAATAATAGAAAATTTATTCAGTTTCCCTATGAAGAGATTTTTGGCTTGAAATTTACTTAGGTATTACTGCATGCTGATACACATGAATTGGAAAGATTGATTTTTGATAGACAGCAGCACTTTTTGTTGATGATAAACTCTATATGAAATTGAATAAGAACAGTAGACTTCTGTTGTCTATCACAGCATGACAGTAACGTTAAAAAGCAATCTCTGTCGACAAATGATGCTGTAGGAATGAAACTTTATACTCAATAGGCTCCCTCATTATTATAACTTCTGCTAAAATAAACAAGTACAGAGAGTTTTGTTGGGAAAGCTTGAGTTGCTCCTGGAGTGAGGCAGGAGCTTGCAACAGAAAAGTGTGTTGCCTTGGTTTGGAGGTATGTTTGTGGCCACCCTGAATAACAACCTGGGAACTTGGCATTGAAAAAACATACATGCTCAGTATCTGTTGCTTACATTGTAGTAGCCAGGTTGGTTCCCAGCAGGTTTCATAGGCATCCTGATTTCTGGTGTTCCTTACCCTGTGAACAGCTCTCATTGGGTCAAGTTCTTTACTGCAGTTTTTGGAAAGACCAGGAAGCAAGGTCTATGAGGTCTATGAAATTGCTGAAGCAGTCTCTAAATGCAAAATGCTTCCTGGGAATGTTGCTGCTCCTGTGCACTGAAATGAATAGTGGTTATTTCAGCAGTGTTAACTGGGCCAAAGCTACTCTGGGACTCATACAACTTTTGGAATTAAGCAGAAGCCTTTGTGGTGAATTAGTCAGGATAGATCTGGGTGTGTTGCAAGATGTTGTTACTCAATTAGAGGGCAGTACTGAGAACTCAGTGTGAAAGCTAGTGGATAGCATGGTAGGTCACCATTCAAAATACCAAAAAGGCCTCAAGATTTCTTAACTATTTATGTATTAATGATGACTTTTGGGGGCTTTGGGAGGACTTTCACCCTGAATTCTCCTCGAGGAAGAATTATATGATCTTAAGGATTAATGTAATCATCGACTCAAATACTGTAATAGCCTAAAAACTCTTACAAGCTGATTACAGGGAAATTTTCTATAGAGCTGAGGCTTCTAATTTTGAAGTAACATAGAAAGTGAGGTGGGGTTGGTCTATTGCTTTAGGTGAGAGTGAGCTGCTGCTGTGAACCAGCTCAGTGAAAGGTGAGGTACTTTGACTAGAAGCAAAGAAGCTTTAATACTGTACAAAAATTAATGTAAGATCTCATCGAAGATACTGTATTTAGTTGTGTCATGTTTGTTCCAGAAAGATGATTTAAAATGGGGAACATGTTCAGTGATGACTGTGCGGGTATGTGCAGAAGTGCAGAATCTATCTGATGAAAATGGATTAAAGAGAGTTGCTTTTTTTAGCATAACAGTATGAAGCTTATGAAGAGTTATTTGTACCATGTACAAATCCAGTGAGAGATAAACATCAAGGGAGAAGAAGAAAAGTGTAAAGGACACTGTAGTTACAAGAGCAAATGATACAAAATTTTAAGAATAAAGCAGCTTGAAAGTAAGAAGATTCCTGAGCATTCAAGGTATAATAATACCAGAATTTTTTAATGACTGATTCCATATACAGTTATTAAGTAGACAGATCTCAAAGGGGAAGAGCCTGGAGATAGTAAAGTACAGAGATAGGCTGAAAGGATTCGGTGATTTCCTATGCTGCCACAGTTGAAGCTGTAGCAGCAATTGTGAGCAAAACTTGGCCTGTTCTGCTTCACTGTGACTTGTCTGTGTATGAGTGGAAGGAGGGGGATCAGCACTAAAAGTCTCTGTGGTGTTAATGAAAGATGTCTGTGGGTAAGGTCTTAGTGCTTTACTACATGTGTGCCCCTGGAAGGGGAGTAGGACATCATCTGCATGAGAGGTGATATCTGCTGGCATCTGGCACCAAGCAGCTTCTCACAGGTCCTACCACATCCTCTGGCACCATGGAGGAACAAAACCATGTGGTGATGTCCTACTTGTTGGCATCCTCGCCTGTGGGCAGGAGCTGGGGTGGTTTGGGCACGGGAATGATCTGTCCCTGTTGATTGGTACCGTGACTGCACCCACCCTGGCACATACAAGTTTTCCATGACTCCGTGGCATGTCATGTTTTCTACTTGATGGCAAATCAGGTGGTGAGGTGATTGATTGGCCAGACCAAGGCAGTGCCAAGGATCTGTCAGACCATGACCATGGCTCCAAAACACAGGGAAGAGTTTTCTGACACTGATAAGTTATGATGTATTTACTAGGTCAAGGTCTTTCACTAAGGAGGAGATGCAAAAGAAGTGCTTTTTAGGTAAGCTTTTCTATTTCAAGGTATTTAAAGACATAATAAAGACATGGTTTGCATTTCAATGAAAAGGATCAAAAAGAGAAAATCTCTATGTGCGTTTAATACTTGGATTATTGAATAAGAAATCTAACCTAGCAGTTAATGCACTGAATCAAAAATGAGAGTGGAACTATTTAGAGGAAGCAGTAAATGAAGAGATAAGAACATTAATATCTTATTTCAGGCAGAAGCTAGAAGTTTAGAGATACAGAGGCTTGGTTTCATGGCACAAATAACTGTGTAGGTGAGGGAGCACAAGGACATATATAACAGAACTCTGGCTCTCTCCTCAGAGTGTCCTCTGTGTGTTAACTTAGGTGTGATCAGTGTGATGGAAGTTGTGGTTTGAGATGCTAGTTTATTGTGCTTTTACCATTTGTGTGTCTGTGGTACAGGATTGGCACATGGATCTCAGTATTCAAGTAGATAAATGAAAAAGCAAGGAGAAAAATATAAGAAAATGCTTATTGTATTATTTCATTGAAAGAAAGCTCTCAATGAGAAAAGCCTCACTTACCTACTGATAAAGTCCAGCTTTTATACATAGCATCGTGTGCAGCAGCCTTGAAAGAGAGAAATGAGGACAAGTAGCATGTCTGAGAAGAACTTGAAAACTCAACCAAACAAATCCCCTACACTCTTCCTGTTAGCACCTGAAATACCAATGTATGGATTGAATTGATGCTTCTCCATGGGAATGTTTATTTTGAACTATATAAAGAGAATCTAAAACCAAAATCAAAGTCAGTGACCTGACCTGAATGAAGAAAAATTAAATTCATGTGAAAAAAAGTTGTGATCTCACCAGCACATAGGCAAGTGTTTAGAAATCTATACAGCTCAAGCCAGAGCAGTAAATAAAGATGAGCACCACAGTCAGCTCTTGTACGATTTAAGCATCTGGTCTACTACAGTCAATGCCAAATTTAGTTCATGTAAAATAGATGTAAATGAATGTCTGTTGCAAAAGAGACTATAAAGTGAATATCTGCTAAATGGAATGTTGCTGCAGTAGAGTGACAAGAAAAGAGATTTCAGAATTGTTGTGCAGAAATTCTGAAAGCCAACAGTGTTTTCTGCAGCTGCAGTTGGGTTAACAAACAGGATTCCATAATCTTTTAAGGAAAAAACATAGTCAGTGTTCAGAAAAATGCATTTTTTGCTATTTAAGAGACTGGATATCTATTATCTACTGGATATCTAAGGCATATCTATTAGTATAATTCCAGCCTCCCTTCTAAATACACAGACAGGTTCGCTTCCAGAGCTGAAAGCATGCAAACACAGTATCTGTCTTGAGAAAGTTCTTCCTTTCTGCCTCACACAATGTCGTGGCAGCTCCAACACAGACCTGGGCAGAAGGGATATGAGCGCTTGAGTGCCTAAGTGCTCTCAAGCAGATGGGCAGGCAAGCAGCAGTAAAAGCAGGGCTGAGGCAGGAGTGACAGGGAACTGGCCAGTACCTGCAAATACCATCGGAATTCCCTTCCCTCCCCTTCCCTCCCCTCCCCCTGCAAAGCAGTCACAAGTTTGGAACCTCCCTACAGTTTCTTCTTGGAGCATGAGGAAAAGCCTGAGTTAAGTTTCAGATCTGGACATGGGGAGGTGACAAGCACCCTTTCTGCAGTATTACTAGGAGTATTTTATGACAGGAATAGTTTCTACGGGTTAATTGCGTTCTTGTTGCAGCATTTACAAGTTCAGCAGTTCGTAGGATTAACCCGTGGAGTCTTTCTCTCATGTCCGGGCAATGGGCTCGCTGGAAGTTCTGTGGGAAACAGCAAATCCTGGGGATTACCTATGCCCTGATAGTTCCTTGCATTTCCAAGTGTCATCTTCTCGAAAGATGCTAGCCTAGCCAAGGTGAGACAAACCAAGAAGGCAAAATGTAAAAGTTTTCAGGCACCTGTTCAATAAGGGCACCTTCCAAAAAATAGTAGAGACTCAGTGATTATATCCCACTTACATTCCGTGACAGTAAGATGGAGATTTATATCCATTTGACTGACTGTTCTTCTGTGTAATTTCTCTACCACTTTGGTAAAGAATATGTGGCTCCCTGAGAGACTTCAGAGAAGTAAATGAGAAGGACCCTCAGAAAAAAAAAAATCAATTTTTGAAGCCCCTTTTTAATAACCTTATTGATTGTCTTGGTCAATACTTCTGCTGAGGAGGTGATGCTTATCCTCGGTATTTTGGTCATGGAGAGGAACTGAGGCATTTCATCAGGGCTACTTCCCAGTGACTCTTCTCATTTTCAGAGCAGCTGGTAACCTCAATGGAAACACCAATAAGATGATGTGGGCTAAATTTGTTGAAACTTCTTTAGTTAATGAATGTCTCGGAGATGACCTTTCAGCCTCCCTTCAGCTCCTATCTCTTCCAGGACTGGGATCACTGCTCCTGCCAGGCTTTTAGTTCATTGTTCTGCTGACAGTATGATTGACTTGTTTGGGCAGCAGCTGTGTCCTGGAAGAAAGGAAATTCTTCTTTAAATGAGGAGAGCCCCTATTAGAAAGCCTTAACTGTTGAAGTAAGGTCAGAGTGGAAGTAGCAGGAGAGGTTCTGAGTACAGATAGAGCAGACTGGTTTAGAGCTAGCTGAGCTGCTTTCCTACTTTTAGAAGTTTATAGCAGCATACCAGCCTAGAGCGCTTTGGTTTGCTCTCATTGAGCATTTTGTTCAGTTTCACTAAAGCTCATCTTGCTGTGAGAGGGGGTTTTGTTTGTTTCAGTGTGTTAGGGACTAGGAATTTGCTGCTGTTTAATTCCTCAGTTTAGTTCTTCTGAGGCTTATGTCTTTCCATGCTAAGACAGTTGCTGAGCAGTCAAAGGTATCATGCTCTGCGTCCTCTTCTTCACGTGACTTTATGTGCAAGCTGGCCCCTGGTTACTGGCAGGGGTGTGGTATGTGCTGTGGCAGCCAGGGCTGGTCTAGATGAGACCTTGGAAGTCCTTAACAAGCAGGATTCTGTACAAGCCTTGATTTCTTACTTGCAATAATTCATGTCTAATGGTTCAAGTTTTTTTTTCCTCAATTCTTCTAGGAGAGAATGAGCTGGACTGTAGATTCCTGTAGATCATATTTAGCCTTTCTCCTTTCAACTGAAACATTTTGTTGTTCATGTCTCAATTCTGACTTTTATTAGACATTAAATGTTGTCCATCAAGGATGCATGTACTTGTCAAAGCTTCAGCAGACTTTGGGGCAAAGCTGTGCTGTGTATTAGAAATATATGATGTTCGCTTTATTGCTGAGCTGTACCACTCAAATTGCCACCCCTTACATCTGTGGCCATCATAAATGTGCAAAAGGCCAAGCTGTAACTAAACAGTTCTGTAACTGTGTTGGGGATGGGCCAGACAACAGCATGTAATAGCCTTCTGGAGTTAAAAGCATTATGCCTTAGCCTGATCTGCCAACTCAGATGCTTATTTGGGAGAGCAGTCACTGGGGTTTCAGTCATTGGAGCTGATATGCTTTATTTTTACCAGACCTGCAGAGTGGTCTTTTTCAGTTCCTTGCAGTGTCTTTGCACTGATGGTTTGTGGAGTTCATGTACATGTGACATTTTTGCTACAAAATATCTTGAAGAGCTGTAATCATTAGAGTGAATGATCAGTTTATGTTAGAAGTAGTGGGACAGTGTCTTTACTCTTCATTTTACATGAGAAGTCCTTTCACAATCTGTACAGTTAAGAATTATAATTCTTAAACTGAATTAGGACCATGAATTTATATTTGTTAAGGTTACCTTTTAGTCATCAGAATCTGTTTTAAGACTCTTACGTGCATCAGATGTGTAATGGCACAGTGACTTTGGTGCATTATCTAATGATAACAGCTTTTTCTTTTAATTTCTGTACAGTTTTAGGTGTTGCAAGCTAGTTCTTCCCTTTATGGGATTCTTCTGCCTTTTGAAGTCAACAGGCACTTCTCTTTTGATTTTTAAAATTTAAATATTAAAAGACTGGCCAGGATTCCTGTGCAGCCAACAGTATTCCCTTTTTCTGGTGATTGGTTGTCAATGAGATTTACAACATCTAGGGGTGCTCTTGTTCTTCCGTGTGTTTTTTCATTTTCTCACTTCTTCCACACCTTCACACATCCCAACTGTTTTCTTTCATTTACTCTCTTCTTCTCTGCTGCTCTTTTCTTTCTTTGTGTTACTTCCTGGAACTTTTGGAAGAGAGAGATAAAATGCATCTGTCCCTTCTCTCGTGTGGAGTTTGAGCAAAGCTCCAAATTTCCTGCTGGTGATTGTCCCTCCTCTTGAAGCCCAACTGGCATTTTTTCACTCTGGCACTCTTCAGAAACAGATCAAGAGATGTTATTCAGAGGCCCCTTTGCCACTTGTCCTTTGGGTCTGGGTTGCTTTATCCTCCCTCATCGCATTTAGTGTGTGCTTACCAAGCAGTGCTCTCTCCACACCTTGCAGTGATGATGGACCCTTTTCAGCAACAGAGGAGAAAGGTGGAATCAGTGCCTTGCTGCCAGCCAAGGACTTTCACAATCCATTTATATAGAGGAGAATCCTTCTAATGAGGATTGATTTCTTTCTGTTCATTTAGATGTGTTCTTGCTTTTGTGTGCGGTAACTCCCTGTCTGCAAGATAAGCTAGCAGATTTTGTGTTTGAGATAAAGGCTTGGATTGAATTTGCAGCTCACATGCTCTCATGATAGTATCATTACTTAGCTGCAGTTATGGTTTTAATATGAATTGGCAGCAGCTTTTACAGACAGGCTGAAATTCATAGAAACCTAACTTAAAATGCACAGAATGAGAAAAATGCCTCTCTTGAAAGGCTCCTGCTGAGTTGATAACAGTCTACAGAAAGACATCTATTTAAACAGAAATAAAGAAATATCAGAAATAGCCTGAGGTTGTTCAGATCTTATTTCAGCTTTATTAAGCTATTTTCAGCTTTATTAATGCTGTGTTTAATTTTTCCAGCATTTCCAACCCCCTTAATTTAGTTTGCACTGCATTTGGATCAATTAGTACACTTGATGATGCACTATTTGCCTCTGCCTATTTAAAACAAGTGAAACAACAGGATGGATTTCCAGTGTATCAAAAAAACTGGAGTTCCTCCAAAGACTCTGATTATTCCAAATGGCAGATCTCAGAGGCTAGCCAAGTAGAAACAAAAACTCCCATGTTGGGTAGGTGTCCTGTGGACTTATTTTCTCACCCCAGAGCCTTCTCAAACTGATTCTTCTTCTGATATCTTGGCTTCAGGATTTTATCCCCCTCAGTATGGATATTCTCATGAAGAGCATGCCCATACGTTAATATTAGTAGAGGTAGAGCCTCTATTCAGAAAAGAAAAAACATGAAAAGAAAATGAAAAGCCCTCTTCAGTACTGCAGAGATTTAGAGAGACTTCCTGATGTGATGGCAGTGCTGTTAGAAACCGCTTGAGATCACACTCAGCTTTCCTTTCATCACTAAGCATCTGTACATTTTTTTTCTTGGAGACTAATCACCCAGGGATTAGGACAGTAGAGAAGGCAACCTCTCTGAACCTGACCTGCATGGTCTTACTCAGCACATAACCAAGGTGCTAATATGTTAGGTTTATGCTTCATTGGCTCTGTGTGCCCTCGTGTATGGCATGTTTTTTTATTGGTTATTTTGTTGTTATTGGTGGTGGTGGGGTTTTTTTAGGGGAGTATTTGCTATAATAAGCAAATGTAAACATGAACCTTATTGCAACACTCTTCTAGTACAACTAGGTATATTTAGTATTGTTTTGGGTCACATTATCAACTCTTCCTGCCCTCTGCTTAATACTTATTGGCAGCATCAAATTGTAGTTATTAATGTAAAGCAATGCTTGCTACAGGCTTATTTGGAGCATACAAGTTACTGAAGCACCAAGGTTCAATATATTAATTTTATATGCTAGAGAATAGATTAAGATGTTTCAGCTTGGAGAACCTTCTTCTATTTATCTTTGTGTTAAAATTATTGGCGGGGGGGGCTGTTATGTTTTGTTATTTCCCTGTGATGTTTTGCTTTTTCATGAGTGAACAGTATAATTTTGCCTCAATGTTTTGAATGTTTATTGTACCCAGCACATACCTTGTTTATTTGTCTTGCTCCTGGTCTGTCACAACATTTTTAGTTTGACTCAGATTTCTTCCAAGTTTGCACATGGCAAATCTTGTAATCTCATTTGGTTCACCAAACTTCATACACAGCTCTGAGAAACATTCCCATTTCACTGAAGTGCCTCCTTAGTGGCACAATACAGGTAGATCTATGTTACTGTAGAAGTTGTATTGTGATGCTGTTGATTTATTCAACAATAACAAAGTACAGTAGGTGAGTGACCTGGGCTGAATTCCCTTGATTATGAAACCATATAGAAGTATCCTTTATGTGTCTTTTGGAAGCTACAGAAATCAATTCTTTCTTAAGTATCTTCATTCAGCTTCTTAATGTCTTAAATGTGAATTTAAATACCCTGATACTGGTCAATTGAGTAAATGGGGTTGTGGACCCTGAAAAAAACAGCTTTTTCATGGAAATAGCAAAATCCCAGTATTATTTGTATCTGACACTCCACTGTAAGAAGTGCAATGTGTTTATCTTGCCCTATAGCTTTTGATGTTCTGCCAACCCCCGGAGCTTGAGAATTACTGTGCTGGCTAATGTGCCATATAGACCACAATTTAAAAGGTTTATTTTAGATGGATGTAATAGTCTGTGGCACTACAGTACAGGCAGGGCAGTCTGAGGAATGTTGCCCTGTTGCTGACACTATATTGTGGTTAAACAGATGACTTCAGACTCTGGATTACCTTTCAGAAGTACAATCCTGTCAGGCTGTGCCCTCCTGTGCAGCAGATTTCTCTCTGTACAGCTTTGGTGTTGCTGCCCATTACTTTCTTTAAGCCCATTTGGTGGCTGTACAATTATCAGATTTCTGGTCTGATAATAAAATGTCAGCTCCTGAAATGTTGACATGTCGGCTGCAGTGCACAAGAGTGATGGTAATTTTAACTACAGGCTTGCTTTATGTCCAGTATATATTTTTATTTCAAGTTTTCTGTTTATACAGCAGCAGGACATAGTATTCCGGTGCCACCCAGCAGCAGTAATTTTGTTTGCTAATAATGACAGATTATGTACACTGTAAGATACTTATTTTCTTTTTGCTATGCACTATTACTCATAGTGTATAACACACCTGGTAATTTTACTGAGAGATTTTTTGGGGAAAAAAAAGAAAACAGCAGCGGCGTAGCAGTAGTGTGCATAAAGTTTCAGAGAGCTTTTCAGAAAGCATCTTTTCCCCACAATTTGACTTGTTTTGTCAGTGTACATTAGAAATGACCACTTGAGTGCTGCTCAGTGAATCTATATACTTTTTTTTAGTCAAACCTTATTTAACTCAAAAAGTGTTAAACAGAAATTACTTCTGTATGTAGCCATTTGTGTGAGAACGCTTAAAATGTAAGATTTCAGGACTTCTATTTTATTTTCACTGGAATGGAGAGGAAGATACTTCAAAAATTCCTTTAGTCTGCTGGAATTGGTATTAGTGAAGAAATACATTACTTAAGTACTTGTGGTGCTTTGTTTTTATTTTTTACCTGGCATTATTAGGCATATTTTCAACTTCACACTTGTGTAATTGGAAATAGAATCACAGAAAGGACAGGATTGAAAGGACCAAAGTGGGTTATTTGTTCAACCTCCCTGCTCAAGCAGAGTCATCCCAGAGCACATTGCACAGGATTGCATCCAGGCAGTTCTGGAATATCTCCAGTGAGGGAGACTCACCATCTCTGGGCAACCTGTTCCAATATACAGTCACCTGCACAGTAAAGTTCTTCCTCATGTTTAGGTAGAACTTCCTGTGCATCAGTTTCTGCCCATTGGCTGGCACCACTGAGCAGAGGGAGCCTGGTCCATCCTCTGGCACCTCCCTGCTGATACTGGCAGACATTGATAGGTTCCCCTGGGCTGAACAGGCCCAGCTCCCTCAGCCTTTCCTCCTAAGAGAGATGCTCCATCCCTTGATCATCTTTGTTACTGTCCACTGGACCCACTCCAGGAGCTCCATGTCTCTCCTGTGCT
Organism: Erpornis zantholeuca; assembly: GCA_013400515.1. Taxonomy (NCBI): domain Eukaryota; kingdom Metazoa; phylum Chordata; class Aves; order Passeriformes; family Timaliidae; genus Erpornis; species Erpornis zantholeuca. Next base: position 296,459 of record VZTN01028711.1, read on the forward strand.
GAGGAGCTCAGAGCTGGACACAGCACTCCAGATGTGCCAGGGCTGAGTAGAGGAACAGAATTACATCCCTGACCTGCTGGTAATGCTCTTCCTAATGCACCCCAGGATACCATTGGCTTCCTTGGCCACAGGGCACTGCTGACTCATGGACAGCTTGTTGTCCATTAGGATCCTCAGGCCCTTACCCACAGAGCTGCTTTCTATCAGGTCAGATTAATGTCTTCAAAATGAACACTCATGTCTTCAAAATAAGCAAAATTGTTATATCTGATATATGTATCTCCACACTACACATGTATATATCTCATTCTTGGCTTGAGTAATATGCTTTGGTGTTACACAAACTGTCATGTAGAATTATGCTTAGCAGAAGCTGATTTCCAGTAAGGCACATGAAGACTAGGTACTGCACGAGAGAATATACTGCAGTGTATTATGTTTCTGATTATTTTATTGCATCATGCTTTATTTCTTATACCTGATGAGTGACATTTCCATATGAACAAGAGTATCAAAATAATGTGCCATTGCATTGCAAAGTACATTCTCATTTTCTATGGTTTATACTTGATAGATAAAATAAACGTGGCCTGAAGCAGTTTCCTTTCTAGTCCAGATCCTGGTTGCTCATGGTGCTGAAGTATTTGAGATGCTTTTGCATCAGCACTTCAATCTAATAATTTTAATTTTGTCTTCAGATATTTCCCCTGTAACAGTCTATGCTTGAACCTGAGTATTTCAGTAAGGTTAATTCTCACAGAAGCCACTCCTGTGATTTGTGACTTGTTTCAAAGAACATGCACTTTATGGAACTTGCTTGCTTGTTCTTTTAAGAGGATACTTGCAGATTCAGGTAATATGTTTTTGGAAACTATTTTTAGAAGATTTAGTGAAACCACTGGCAGATCCAGTAAGCTGCAACAGAGGGCAGGACTGGGGGGGTTAAATTTGTTTGTGTGTTATAAAGTCAGGCACTCATCATCTGCCAGAGCTACTATTTGCAGAAAGATTCAGTATGAGGATATTGAGAACAGACACATGCTTGTACTGAAAGAGCAGTGGTTTTCAGAAATATTCTGCTTTGTCAAAGCCACTCACAGCAGGCAACTGGAAAAAGCTAACAAACAAATGAATCTTACCTTATTTCATATCACAGCTTATATAGAGAAGAATTTCCACAATTCAGGTCATGTAACTGTCCCTTTGTCTTCTTCCACATCACTTCTTGGGCCTTATTATTTGTATGATGTCTGCAGGATCTGTGCAGTGGTATGACTGCTGTGTGGCTCTGCTGGGTCCCCACAGTCATTCTTCTCAACTGTGAAACACATGCACATGATTTCCCTGAATTAATTAAGGAATATTGCAATTATGTTTCTCCATCCTAAAATGTTTCAATGCAGAGCAAAATCTAATTTTTTTGACAGGACATGGTTAAATGGGATGTTTAACCTTGATTTGGGAAGGGGGCTAACCCTCTGACAAGCCAAAGGCTGGATTTCATTTTGTGGAAAATTTCTTGATATTACACTTTAAAAAAATTATTTATTTTAGAAATTTCCCATCTATGAACAGTCTTGTTATTCTTAGGCACTTTAGGATGCATGGCTGGGGGACTTCTTGTGCATAATCACAAAAGGTATGTAAGGATATATATGGCTTGCGTGTGATCAAGTCTCTTAAGAGCAGTCAAAACTAAATTTGTTGTTACTCAGGGAAGCAGGATGTTAGGAGCAAGTAGAAGTGTGTGCCACAACAACAAAGATAAATGTCATAGCTTCACTAGTTCCTCACACAGCATTTATGGATATGAAGCAGTTTAGTCATGATATCAGGGAACCGATACATCTGTTAAGAGAAATGCATTTTATGCACCATAAAATTAAATGTTGCATTGCCAAGAAATATAGGAAGTTCCTGTAGTCTGTTTTCGCAAACTAAACATTGTAACGTGATATCCTAAGAAGGTGGAACTGGAAATCTGTTTTGAAATCATATTCCATTAGGAACGCACACTGTACTTTATGGAAGGATTACAGCTGTCTTTTATGGTGCTTTATTTTTTCTACACTGAGGCTAAACTGTGTACCATTACCAGAGTAATGCACAAGGAAGATCTTTCAAATTTATGTTGAACTATATCATCCTAAATGAATCCAAAGTACTAAAAAAATCTGTTGCAGCATCTGTCCCCTGGTGCTCCTGAAGCACTGTTAGCAGTTCGGGAGGCAAACAAACACTATCTGTAGTGTTTTGCATGTGTTGGGAAAGAAAATTTTGGCCAGACACTCCAAGCTTTGAGTACTGTGCTTCTGGAAAGTTCCAGCACCTCTGATAGAATCATAGAATTGTTAAGTTTGGAAAAGATGTACAAGATCCTTCAGTCCAGCTGTTAACCCAGCACTGACCATCCCACCACTAAACCACATCCCCAAGTGCCACATCCACATGTCCTTTAAATACCTCTGGGGATGGTGACTGCACCACTGCCCTGGGCAGCCTGTTGTGATGCTTGACAACCCTTTTTGTGAAGAAATTTTTCCCAGCACGTCCATTCTACAGGCACGGTCAAACTAGTTGTAGGAATTTCTCATAACTTCAGTTTTTTGAAGTACAAGACATTGTGCTGGAGTCTATATGGCAAAATAGAGAGTGCACTGAGGCAGAATCATTGAAATCAGATTGGTGACCAAGGTGTCACTGCTCTGTAAAAAGCAACCAAGGATCTGTATAGAATTTTCCTTTTGGTTTGCCATTCCCCGACATGTTACTGCTCAGTTCTCTACAGAAAATATAAATACAGGGCAGGGAGTAGGTGGCAAAATCAAGTGAACATTATTCATGTTTCTGGGTATCAGCTGAAATACTTGCATGATCACATGTATATGCAAAGACACAAGTCAGCAGTATGGTCTTATAAGTAGTGACAGTGATGTACTCCTTGGAGCCTTTTAGCTCCAAGAATTTATAGGGAAAATTCTTAGGCACTCTGTAAATTGGTATAGATTACTAATTGACACCAGCAAAGAGGGTGGCCCCTTGGGTTTCCAAAATGCTCTTGGCTCATTCAAAGATTATACACACAAAGATTATATTTGCTTTTCTGCTCTTACTTCTTAAATGCGTTCTTTATTAAATTATATTTCTGTAGTTAACTCTGTTCTGTAGAAGTGCCTGGCAGGTTCAGGCTCTTAATGCATCTTCCTCACTGGGGGGTTGTAAGGCTTAATTGTTCATAATGTATAAAAGCTTGACATGAAAGGATTTATTTAAAAGCAACATATTATGATGATTATAAAGCTGATGGTGATGTGTATAACACCTGCTGTCACACCAGCCTGAGCAAAAGCAATCTCTGCTTTTAGACTGAAATTTCCCTGGAATGGTGAGAACAATATCACTTTCAAGGGCTTCTTTTTTCCGTATTGAAAAATCTGGTGTCTCTTTGAGAAAGCAAAATATTGAAGTTTATTCTCTTTTCTACTGGATGAAACTAATTTGGAAAGATTATCTCAGGTAAATCCTGGTACTGAGATGAACATGTCTTTTGCCACTGGGAAAATTAAAATAATTGCTAATAATATACGGGGGTTTTTTTTGAGAAGAATCTGCTATTGTGGTAATATTTTACCTACTGAAAAGGTTTATAATTTAAAGTGCAGATAAGAACCGAGATTGTCTCCAGTTCATACTTATTTGCATTCTCTTTTTGATCCATGAACTGCAAAAGTCAAAGAGGTGTAGGAGTGCAAAAGTTATCCAGACTTACATAAGAGAATTCATTATTTAGTGTGGTGTGTTTTAGCACTGTGTTTGAATCTCTCTTCCTCCACCTCTCCAACCCCTCTTCATTGTTATCTTTGTTATTCTTTCTTTCCCTTATTTAACTTGATCTGAACGAGACAGAATGCCGTGGGGCATTGCTTATAGGATCCAGGGCTTTTCATCTCTTGATTGCCTTCTTGGCAGCATCTTTAGTGAATTCAGACCTCTATCTGTTAGAGACTGCAAGGTAAGGCAGATTCTGTAAATTGAGATTAACTCTTAATTCTATTCCTTAATGGGGAAATGTCTATATCTAACATGGCATCTCTCCTGATAAGGAGTGAGGGCTGGAGGGTATTGTGGAGGAGCTCTGAAAGTTTCACCTACTGAAGTCCTTCCTGTTGTGTAAACAGAGGACTCTGATCTCTGGAACTGACAATTCCCATCCTTCTGGTGTTGGTCGATAGAATGTGATCCAGTTTTGAAAAAGGAAATTTTATTTTGAGTGGAGTGTCTTGGCAGAATGAGTGACATTTGAAAGGTGATGAAAAAGCCCATTAGGAAATGTTTTCAGAGACAACACTGTAGCTCTTACTTGCAGCATAATACTAAGACAATGAGAGAGAACACCTGAATTTTAGTGTACTTGTTTCAAAAGAAACAGCTCAAGGTCTCTTAATGCCTTTGTAAATTATTTGTAAATTACTTGTCTTTACACATTCCTGATCCAGACCTGAAAGTTCCATTGCCCTTTTATTTCCCATTTTCATCTAATTCATCCCAGTAATGTCACCTTCAGATAGTTAAATGCTATCAATAATTCCTTGATTTGCTATTGCATGTTTTGTGCAGCTATCAAAATGAGGGAATTTTTTTCAGATTCAATTATGTTTGCAATAAGGTACAAGCAACCTTAAAAAAATACTGCTGAATTTGAGAGTTTAGGGCCTGTTATTGCACACAGGCAACATCCTCACTTCCAGCCGTGACTGAAAATGCTTTCTTAAAGTTTCTCTGCAATTTCAGAAGATAGTGTTTCTCATATAGAGAATTACCATAATATAATGTTTTATTAACATTGTAGGCATTTTTATTACATCTGATTGAACATGCTGGTGTTTTTCATAACACACAGTTATTTGAGGGTGCTTGGATAGATTTTTATTTAGCAATATAGAGTAAATCTCTCACACTGAGACAGAATGTTTCTCACTGGTAACCAGGCTTGTGTTTTATTGGCGAGGATGCCTGTCAGTCCTCAGGGCAAGGCAAGAAGAGTGAATTAAAAGTGTATACCTGTTACATTAGAGGTAATCCAGCCATTCTTCTGCTGAATGTGTCTACAGAGTATGCTGGTATGGATTGGAACACTGGGATGAGAGATCTGTAATACGCATGTTGCTGGAAAATGATTTTTATGTTGTCTGACTATTCCATATACTGTGCTATGGCCAAGCAGACCTCGGATTGCATGTGCTGTTACTGAATTCAGTTTTTTTCAGTGAGTTCAATGAGATTTGAAGCAAGGTCTTTCTAACGTTGTGATAATAGATCAGGCAAGAGAAAATGCTTAAGTTTTACTTCTGGAACATGCTTCTCTGTCCTAAACTTAGGACTGATGAAGCATTACTGATTTCTAAAAATAATGTGTTATGTTTGTAAATATGAATTTTTCTATACCCATTTGTTAAAACAAATATGGAGTATAGTAAGCACATTTATGTGATGCAAAGAAAAACAACAGTAGTACCATGTGTCATGTCATTTCTCAAAGTAGATTTCAGTTTGGTTTTGCATTTTAAACTGTTGACTTGAATTTTGAAAGATGATGTTGGGTTGGTTTGTGGAAGAAGTATTCTGTCCTATTTTGTCATGCTTATTATTAGGTTACTAGAGAGACAGCTGCAGTTGGCTTAAAATGGTGCACTAAAAATATTGAGGAAGCCTTGAGGAAACAGAGCAGTAAAATGGCAACAAGAATATTCATTTAGCACAGAGTTATCTGGGGATGTGAGAGATGCTTTCAAAAGTGTAATATATCACAGGACAGATTTTATTATATTGCTTTTGTCCCTTACTGCTTCTATTGATCTTTTTCAAATATGTTTTTCAAAATTGTCACATATGTGTCTTCGGAGCCATAAAATAAGGTTGACATTAAAAAGGGTTTCATATATGTCATTTTACCAAGAGAGCAGAAGGGAGAGATTCTGTCTATTCAATATGCTTTCTGAATGAATTTAATTAAATATTGCTTGTTTGTTCATTTCAGTGAAAATGTATTAATCAGGGTGGGTAACTTACACATTCAAAAGTAAGCTCCATTATTGGGGTAGTACAAAGGAAATTATTAGTATTTATCACTGTGATTCATTGTACTAATTTTAAGGAGTTTAAGTTTCATTTTTCAAAATAATTCAGCATTTCCAGCCAAAAAGCACTTGAGCCCACAACTGAAAGCCTCCAGATAGATGGCCTGCTGCTTGCCTACAAATGGCCACAGCTTGATTGCATATCAGTCAAGCAAAACACCAAGCAAGGAGAGAATTTAGCGTCATGTAACAGCAAAGAAAGGGCTCCGAGTTCAGAGCCTTCTGAGAGATATGCTCAGCCTTCCAAATTCACCTAAATCTTAATTTTGCGAGTGCTGTGTGACAGAGCACTGGAAACTTGAAAAGATTCACTGGTACATCAGCTGAAATAGCCCACTGACAGACTGAAATATTAGTTCACCACTTGGATAAATATTATGAAGCATGCAAATGTATACATAGACACAGAAACTAATACACAGCATGTGTCTATGCCTATTATATTTGACATAATTTCTTCCTGATGTATTTGTTATTCTTTATAATCCTGCTAGGGACTTTTCTATTTGCCCTTTTTTCTGTCTTTCACTGTGTGTTGCCTGCCAAATTTGAAGGAATTCTTTCATGCTTTTTGAGTACTTTGAACTTCATCTCCTTATCTAAACTCTGAGTTAATTGATCTTTATTCAAACTTAGTTCTCATACACTTACACATTTTGTAGTGCCAGGATTTTGAATTTTGACTACACTAGGCAACAGTTATGCTAATTATGTTTGCAAAGTATCTTTTGTATGTGAAATTTCTAGAAAAAGAATTCAGAAGTAATAACTTTACAATCGGCTGATAGAAGGCCTGAGATTTATAGGCTCTTCCCAAACTTAATAACTCTCCTACATAGCACATATAAAATCTGAAGCATAAATTGGGTTGGAAGGCCCTCACAAAAATGAGAGCTGCCCAGCTGAGGGTTTGTCTTCCACTCTCAGATGTGGACTGACCCACACTCCCCTTCTTGCTCCAACATGTTGGAAGAAATTTTTCCAGGACAGTTCTTTTTCCTAAAGTTCACTCCTGCCAGATTTGTCCTCCTCTGAGTCCAGCCAGCTGTAAAAGGACTCCAGTGGCATTTGACAGACTGTGTGTGAAATAAGTCACACCCTGTGTCCAACGGATGTAGTTCACTGAACCAAAAAGTGTTTTGTACTTTTATAGATGATAGCGTCACACTTGAGTACAGAGGAAAAGAGCAGAGCCTCTACTGCTGCCTTATTTTAGTTGTGTGCTTTCTCTTCACCTTCTCAGCTGTCCTCTAAACCCACCTGAGCAACTGGTATCATCTGATTATTCTGGTATTTGGCTTCCATGGTTGGATTGTTGTGAACTGCACCCCTGGCTGTACTTGTCTGAATAAATCCAATCAGCTAATGAAATTGTGGTCCTTCCATCAATTGATTATCAAATTCCTTACATAGTTACTCTGGTCCATTTCTTCCAAAGCTGCATATTTTTGTTTACTGAGGCAGTCTGTGCCTGACCCCTTCCTTGCCTTCCCAGAATGTCCCTTTTTTCACTTCACGGGCATTTAATATATGAAAAAATAATATGTATGATCAATTTGGGAAGGTGTAACATTCCTTTAAATTTGTATGGTAATTATTTTGTTTTATTAAAATAATTTTTTATAGTCAAGAGTAAATGTTTTGTAATATCTGCTGTATTACACTTGAAAGTGAGAGGTATTTGCTTGACTTGAGGGTTCCATGCTGCAGTATCTGCCTGTCAAAAGAAGCCCAGTGAGGTAGTGTGCCGTGCTGCCTTACAGAAACCAGAATAATGCAGCTGGTGCATGTCCAGGAGCGTGGTGCTTCCATGCTCCTCTTTCTGGAGCTCTGCAGTGAGACTCCCCCACCCCTCCAACATCATCACAAAATGACGTATCAGCAGACTTATATTTTTGGCTGTTTCTCTTCTCTACAGATTTATCATCAAAGAGGATGTGCATCAAAAATAAAATTCCTCCTCTGCAGAGAAATTATGTCTATTTAGGAAAGGTCTTTATATAATAAAGGCTCTTTTTTTGGAGGAAGAAATCTGTTGGCATTAGAGAGATCTGTTCACTTTGGCAGAAGCCTCCTGAAATCAATAGATTGTTTCTTTTACATGCAGAATACTGAATAAGCCTCTAAACAATAGAAGTTTACTTGTGTACTTTACCCTAATGGCATCTTCACTTAATTTTCCTGATAAAACCTTTATGGTAAATTCAGTAACCACTCTCCTTTTTATCAAGGTTGCCAGCCTGCAAATAATTTCAGAGACAGGATCTACTAATGGGAATATATTAGCAATATTCGATCCAGCCATGATTTGTCTTTCTTGTGTTAACTTTGAGTAGGAGGGAGTCTGAAATCAATGTTTAGAACTGCTGGTTCTGTGGTACTGGTAATTCCATCACCCCCAAATCAGCTTCTGATTTTGGGGGGTCCAAACCACAGTGGAAATCTATATCCTAGAGGCCATATGATATATAACAAAGCACAAGCCCCAAAGCAAGTAGGTTTGGGAGGGCATGGGCACTCCAGTTGGTTTCCTAATCAGTCTCTGAGCTGCTGCCTGTTGGGTCCTCTTGTCCATAAGGCAGAGGTACAGAAGGGATGTAAGGATTTTATTTAATTTCTTCTGCTCGTGCTGTAAAGGAAAAATCTCATTATTGGAATTGAATTAATTTTGAGAAAATGTGTTAAAAGGCTTCAGCCAGAGGCAGGACTATTAGAGAAAAGAGTTCAAATAAGTGAAGTTTGGTAAAATTGCTAGCAACCGAAAGTGTATATTGAAATGTAATTGAAACCTATTATTAGAGGTATTGAGCATTTTTAGTATTCAGAGTAGTACTATCAGTACTGCCTATAGTACTGTGAGCTCTTTTTTTAGCAGTTAAGGACAGTCAGTAGCCTTTAGTCTGATTTTTTAACTGTGTTCTGAGATTCGTGGGTTTGATGTTCTATTTCCTGTAAGCCTACAATGCAGGAATGAGATGGTTTGTAGAAGAACCATCTGGTAAACAGCAGGATAATGCTGGCACTCCTCCTTGGGGTTTTCTCCTCTTGTATAAAAATGTAAGAATGAACCATATCCCACACGTCTACCAAAGGCTGAGCAAGAAAGACAAGCATAGCTAATCTGTATTGTGGAGGATCGTTCAGCATCTACAAAAATTGAAAAGGAGAGTTGAAATCTTTCCTCCTGCAGCCATTGCTTAGCTTCTTCTCTGCTTCATCCTCCAACAGCTGAATAACAATCTGGTGCCTGGGTAACTCCCGGGCAGTACAGAGTCCTTTTTCACAGTGACCTCTAGTGCAGCTGTTCCTTAGGGAACCCCTTGGTTTTGGGTTTGTTTCCTGTAAGTTGCTAAGATGTGAGTTATAAAGGATAGTAACATTTCAAATTGCTTGACAAGCAAGTGCTAGCACATTTGAATACCAGTATAGGAGGGATAGTTGTAGGAAGGAATAGAAAGATAGAGTTTTGGCCCATGGCAGGCATGCCAGCCTTTCTTTATCCTGGGCATGGCACACTCGGCTGTGCCTGTGGCTGTCCAGACCTGGCTGCTGCACTGACGTAACACATGTTCTAAGGGGAAGATCTCTTACATGACCTGCCCTGTCTCGTAATCTTTCTCTGCTGGAAATCTTAAAAGAGAACGGAAGAAAACGCCACCTCACTCTGCTGACATGCTAACAGCATTTATTGGAAGAAGCAGATATTTCATGTCACCAATTTATCCATTATGGTGGCAAAGAAGGTGTGTGAGAGCTCTAACTGCAGTCTTCTCACCTACCTATGCCTGTCAGCACTAATAACTTTCAGTGGACATGCATGACTGTTACAGACAATAAACATCACCTTTTTTCCCCCTTTATGAATTCTTTAAAGAGCTCCATGTGGTTCTTTCCCAGTGTAGTATGGGATATGTTAAGGATGAACTATTCACATTTTTTGCCAATATTTTTGTTTATTTTTCCTTTATATCTGCTCTGCCACAAATTCTGCTTCTTTTGATGTTGTGCAGAAATGTATTACTACTTCACACAAGTCTCGTGTTTACTCACAATTTCAAACCAGAAAATACGTAGATGTAGAATTTAACTTACACCTTCTCTGAGAATGCCAGGACTAGAGGTGAATAAACATTCTTTCAAGAGCTCTGGAAGGAATATTTTTGAGTCTCATTGTGGTTTTTATATACTTTTGAGTTTTATTTCTTATCAGAACTTTCAGCTTTCTGCACAGTTATACTTTCTTACAAATATTTATATGCAAAAAATAAAAAAAATACTACTCTTAAACCATATTTCTCCTCTTCTCATTCAGGAATTGGCTGGTTTCAAAATAGATATATTTTAGAAGATTCCCATATGGAGTGTGTGCATTGATGAGGAGGAAGTGTGACTGTGCTTTCTCCGCACCACTGCCTTGCTTCAGGGGTGCTTATAATATTCTGCTGTGGTCTTTTCTAAAGCACTTTAGCATTCTTCTCCTCCATAAAACAGTATGGCATGCTATGAATTACATGTTTACAGGAAGGCAGACGTGTCTGTCAGTTCAGTCACGAGATATGAGGATGTGCTTTCTACCTCTAAGTGGTTAAAAATGCAAAAGATTCTTTTTAATGCTTAGAACTCTATTCACTTTATTTTTCCTTTTTGGGTATTGGAAAATGAATCTTAAACATTTCTTCTGTTATCTAGCACTTTAAGCCTTTTCATAGCATTTGTAACATCGCTTTGCCAACACTCCATCTGTGATTTTAGCTTGCAGGAAACACTTTGCAAATCTGTTATTAGCTTAGATGCAGAGATCTGCTGTTTAAATATTAATTGTAACTTCTCTTGTAAGTGCCATCAAACCCACTCAGTGACTTGTGAAGTTCAATAAATACTGGGGGGAGGGAGTAGGACCTCCTTAGCTGTAGCAAGGGTCCTACTCAAGTCACCAGTACAAGGTAGTCTCCTCTCCTCTCCTCTCCTCTCCACTCCCACACCTTGTACACACATGACAAAAAGAAATAGAAAATAGTAACTTTAAACAGTAAGCAAACTTCTTGCACACTTGAACTTTCTGCCAGACTGGCTGTGACCAAGAGTAACATCACACAGTGCTCACAGGAAAAGATGAGATCCATCAGCTGTTTGAAATCCTGGTTATTGGTCACATTCACTTCTAAAGTACTTCAGTATTGCTCCATCAGGAATCACATCTCAGTAGAGGCATTATATTGGGGTTGAACCCTTCTCATATTTTTAGTCATGATCCTTACCCTATTTAATTTCTTAATTCCACAAAACATACTTTAAACTTAGAACTAAAAATGTAAAAGGCAAAACACTATGTGTTTACAGACATTTCAGAGAAGTATTTGGTAGAAGTGAGGAACACAGTATTTAACACCATCCAACCTGCCTGTTTTCTGTGGATTACCAGAGCATTGTAATTGTCATATGCAGATTTGATATAATTGAAAGATGATCAGCCCCATTACAATCATATGATATATGTTTTTCCTCTCTTCTTCCAGATGGTTAGTAATCTTTAATTGGTGAGGTGGTTTGCCTATGGTGTAATCTGAGATTTTTCCTCTTGTCATTTCAGTGAGTTGCTTCTCTTTGTGTTTGCAGGTGGACAGAATTCTGTTAATTGCTTAGAATATAGATGTTATTTTCTTATTATCCTGAAAATACGTATTTTAAAAAATTAAGTATTACTCAGATATTCCTTTTATCTTGCAGCATTCTGTGAAGAAGGGTGCAGATATGGTGGAACTTGTGTGGCCCCTAACAAATGTCTCTGCCCTTCTGGATTCACCGGAAGTCATTGTGAGAAAGGTAAAGCTTTACTGAAAAATACCTTATTTGGTAATGGCTAAAGAAGTAATTACTTCCAATTCTTTCATTCTGCTCCATGTTTTCTCTCTATTGAAGGTCTTCCATTTTTGCCTTTTCTGTGCTGAAAGTTTGTCTTATCTAAAACTTTCCACATTGAATTATATCAGGGACGTATCTGCTTTTGCTTCCAGTGTGCGCTTTCAGTTAATTAGAAGGGACATTAAATGAAAAGTATTTGCTCCATCAGTTTCCTGTGGTGCAAGGTCAAGGTTTCCTTCTGCTTTTCCTGAATTTGTTGTGCAAATTAGACCAGGATTGGATGCTTGCTTTTCACTTCAGATTATTGAATTATTAAGATTTGATTTGTTTCTAAGTCACAGTTTTGATAGAACCGCAGCCTATTCAAAGATGTCTCACTAGTCATGATTAGATTCTGCCTGTTCCCAGATTTTTCTTTTTCAAGATTTGTTTCTGACAGCCTCATAGTTCCACCTTCCAGTTTGTTTCACAAAGAGCTGGTTCCTTGTCTACCTTAAATGAGGAGAAAGGGATCTCACCAAACTCCATACAGGACTCTTTATTATTTTCTTTATTTAGCAGATTTGGGATTTTATTTCGGTTTGTATTTATTGAGGTTATATGTCACTTAACTAACTCAGTGATGGGAGGTTTTTTGCACTGCATGTTTCTTAATTAACTGTTTACACTTGTATTTATTTTTGGATATGAAGTGGATTGTTAATGCATGTTGTATGCTGTAATATGGATGAGATTATAATTGGTGAATTTTTTCAGGAAGAAATGAAAACAGAGAAATAACTGTTAGAGTTAAACTAGTGGAAACACTTGTAACCCAAGAGAGATTGTGCAGTAATTTGTGTATTTGTTGAAGTCACTTAAGCCCAATTGTCAATAAATCTGCTTTAAGTAGCTTCTGAAAACTGCTAAATATTTCTGTGAATGTAGTCAAATCACTGTATACTCAAAGCTCGTAGTTTCTAGTTGTCAGCCTTGTTTATGATGATTTAAAAATGAACTAGGACATTAATATTTTCCTCCCATCTAGAATAAATCTGAAAACTTAAATTTTTTTGCCTGTAGCCTTTGGGTTATTTGTTTTAAATAGAAAAAAACCTCCAAAGTCTCCTGTCATTCAGCAATAAGTACTGGCAATATCATGGGGAAATAATTCAAGACATTCCTACCTCAGAGCCCCACCTGCTGTGGCTGCTAATCCTTCCTGCTGGTTACCCGTGTATAATTTGCTCATTCCTTTCTAAAACATCTGTTCCTCAGAGACATCAGTACCTTCAGAGGGATGCAGGATGCTAGAGATGTGTTCTGTGTACGAGACAATATGGTAGTGCAAAAACAGGACCAGCGTTGCCCTGAGGTGCCCTGCCTACCCAGGGCTTGAGGGCAGATTTCAGCTCCTCTGCCTGTGATTCTTTCACCCAGGGATCTTGGAACATTCTTTTTTCTTATAGCTGTAAGGGACTTTCATATCTAGAGCACAGATTCTCTAAACTATTGAAGTGCTGGTTTAAAATTGATAAATGGAGGACATAACCATTTTTGACTGCTGTGTTTTTCATGTCTTTTGTATTGTTTTGATGTACAATATGAGTTAGCACACCAACTGAAGGAAGCATGGCAGGTATGGTACTCTCATTATATCAAGCAATTTAGAGGTAGATGTCAGAAGGCGATAGCTTCTGTGAATAAAATCTATACAACTTGAACCATAAGTCAGTTCATTTTTTTCTTTTAAGATGTATAGAGTTTACTAGTATGCCACAAATCAAGATAATGATGCTAACTTTGAGAAATCTGACATACAAGCTGGTTTGAGAATGAACAGGGCTTTGTGTATGAGAGTTTGTCACAGTTCTGTTGGAGGGTTTGAAAACTTCAGCAGATACATCTTATGTCATATGCATATTTCAGTAGCTAAGTGCCCATCACATCTGTGAGAACAGCTTCAGCCTTCTGAAGGTACATGTCCTGGCCAGACTAAATGTTCAGAGTGGAGAGGTGATGAACCACCTTTGAAGCAGGGTTCCTTTTGCTTCACTGATTACCCCTAAAAGATGTAGTGCTTTCAGGAACAGCAGGCAGTTAGTAAAGGCTTTCCTCATTGTCTCACTGCAGTTTGCTGCGGTTTTTAAAGGACACCTAAGTATTCTAACCTCATGTTTGTTTGTTCTTCTGTTACCCTTAACATTAGAAACAAGCACTTTGTTTTATTTAGTGTATGGTACCATTCCCTCAGTCATTATGACACAGACCTAAGACAATGAAATGGTGGGGAAACACTTCAAATCAAAGCCTAAATGTTCTTGGCAAAACCTTGTCTGGTGGAAGCTCATAGTGAAGTGAAGCATATCAGAAGTAAAGTGATGTGTTTTGGTAATGTATTCAATTTGCCACAGTGCATTTGAAAATGTCCTTCAAACTGACAACACAGCAACTTCTTATACATTATTTGTGAGCTGAAAGGACTCATCACCAGCTAAAAACAGTGTGACCCAAATTGGCTTCAATGCCATGTAAAGGGTAAAATGAGCCAGTAATTAGAAATGTTGTTGAAAAGCAGGTGTGTTTACTTCTGAATATGAATCATATGTTACTCATCATTTCTGACTGCCTGGTTGAAATTATGATATTAGGTTAATTAAAAATTCAGAGATATTTGAGAAGGGTAGGATTTATACAAGTAATTTACGTAGGTGAAATTAAAATACACATTTAAGGCTTATGTACAGATACATAATTCAACATGCTGCTAAGAAGAATTACCTCTTGCCAGTTGCTTTGGCTGACATGAGAAATTATCATAACAGTTGTGAGGCTATCTTTTCTTTTTGAGGGTGAACTGCAAATTGAAATTCACAGATAGTGTCAAGTGATTCCTTTCTGCATCCATTCTTTATAACACTATTTCTTTAAGTATGGGCTTGATGCTTCTAACTGAATTTTTATAGTATTCAGGATCTGATTCTATATTCAAATCACTTCTTTTTTGTTCATTTTGTGTTTTTCTGGCCTGGGCTGAAATCTGTGATCTCTGTGATCATTACCATTTGATCATATTTAACACAGTTG
Source organism: Erpornis zantholeuca (assembly GCA_013400515.1). Classification (NCBI taxonomy): domain Eukaryota; kingdom Metazoa; phylum Chordata; class Aves; order Passeriformes; family Timaliidae; genus Erpornis; species Erpornis zantholeuca. The sequence goes on from VZTN01028711.1 coordinate 311,524, forward strand.
TGATACTTGTGTTGGAAACCTTTCATATTGGAATTTTTAGTGACATTGCTGTGTGATTCCAGCATGATGGCTGAGCTGGGGATAGGCATCCTTAACTGTAGGTCACACTGTGGGCTCGAACCCAGGTGCATCCTTGGCAGGGATCCCTGTTAAAGGCTTTTGAGAGACATTTTGGTGTGCAGAGAGGAGTACAAATACAGTACTCTGTGAGAACCGTTGGCAGCATGAACTCAAGTGCCCCAATTTTCCATCCATCTCATATTTTTGCAACCTTTAAAACAGAAAAACTCCAGAGCATTCATTGAGCTGCTCTTTTCTGTCTGTGGATGAGCCACAGGTCAGTGGAGTTTTAACGCTGGTTTTGTGGACAGGTTCACAGTTACTCTGTATTTGTAGGGTGTTAGTCACTTCTGCTACTGATGAAGTGGTGAGTATGAGATGGACAGGACAATCTGTGATATCAAAGGTAGGAGTAAACAGATGACTGAATGCATGGAAATTGCAGGCATTCCTTGAACACCTGCCTGCATGTGCTGGAGTCCTGTGCATGGGTCTGAGAAATACATCTGAACAGCTCTGGGTGCCCAGTGGTGGGAGTTATTTAGGGTGTCTGTGTGCAAATTATAATTGGAAGTGGTGAGCAGGGAATGGCAGAAGGGTTTGGAGCAGTGGATTCCCAGCTAGGGGCATGGAAAGGAAAGTGCAGTGTTTTTCCAGGGGGTGCAGGAGGGCTTTTGGCAGTGGGAGGGTATTGCCTCCAAAACAGATTCAACACAAGGGTGCCACAGCTTTTCTCCTGTCTTGTGACAGCTGCTGTCTGAGGTGGTACACAATAAATGGGGAATATGTTTCTGGTAAATTAGAAGGGTTTTGTGTGGTCTGGAGCTCATGGAGATGGATATTTTTGAAGTAGCAGTGCATGTGTGTTTAGTCTTTGTAAAGCACCAGAAAATACACTGTTAAATGATAGAGAGATATCAAAGAATTACCTGCTGATTATAAACAGAAACAAGGGTAAGATATGGCAGCAGAGCATCAGGATGTGATAATAACCATGGTTATATTTTCGTGGGTTTTTTGGGTGTGCCTGCAAAGAGTTGTTTAATATTGGAATGAAAGGTCATTTTCCAGTATGTATCATGGCTGAGAAATGTGCTTTGAATCCTATTAATTACACTGCAAGTGAGTAAATGAATCAGGACTTGCTGTGTTCACTACTTGTATATGTATTCTTCAGCACCTCACAGATTTCACAGATGTGTAATGAGTTGTTGCTGTGCTTACATCTTGAGTATGGGATGTTACATCATGGAAATGAGGAGGTCTTTAGCTGATTCATTTCATAATAGTTGGCAGAATCTGCAGTTCTTGTCAAAGAAGCTGCATAACATCTTTGTGCTCTTGCCTCTTAAATTTCTTTTCTGGAATATATTGTCTTCTGCATTCCTTTGGGTAAAACTCCCTATAGTCTCTATTCCTGTGGACCCTACAGTTAGAAAAAAATGTGAGAATTATATGTCTGTGTGCCATTTCTTTGATTCTTAAGCTGGATCAGTCTTTAGGTGTGTATGTATCACAGACATTTCAGTCAAGGAGCCTGGTTTAAAAAAGGAGCAAATAAAAACCAAAGCAAAGCAGAGAAAGAGATTTTTCCATTACTACAGTGAGCTAAATGTCAAAACTCCCTGCCTTTTCTCTGTCTATGATCTTTTGTAAAATAAGAAGTGAGGTTTATTTTGGGAAACAAACCAGCTGTGCAGCTGTGGGCACAAAGCTTTGCATGAGTTTCTTTCTAAAGCCTCTAATTTCAAGGTGAGGCAAAGCCAGGGTAGTGTGAGACAAGAAGGGTGAAGCAAGTGATGCTTAGCTTATTACAGAGAGCAGTGGCTGTGGTTGATATGTCACTCCTGAGGCTGTGACAGACCCAGAGAAGGCAGATGTTCCAGGTGGCTGGGGTTGTCCTGCTTCATTTGCTGCCAAGCTGTTTGCAGCATTTGCCCCAGCGGTGCTTACTGCAAAATGGCAAGGGGTGATATCTTAATGTAATGGAAAAAACAAAGCTGTCATTTGTAAAGATACCAGGGAAAAGATCAAAGAATATTTACTAGAAGAATCTGAGTAAGGCCATCTCTGAGGATTAAGGGGACATCTGTCTGCAAATCAACAAGTAACTCTCCATGGAAGAAAAAAGTTGTTCTATCTTAGTGTCAGTCTAAGGCCAAGAATGCTATTCACCAGCTGACCCTGACATCAGGAGACAGCTCATCAGTGTTTACTCTGCCTCATATACTGTAATGGTTTTTAAAAGGCTTACCTTTTAAAACCCAGGTAAAAACACTAAGCAGACACCGGATTTGGGGTGGTGTGTTTGTGGTGATGGTTTGTTGGGCTTTTTTGTAATATTTTTGTCTTCCTGTGCAGTTTATTTGTTATGTGCAGGTCTTTGGGTCTGTGTATTTTTCTTTGTTTTTAATTAAAGGAATATCAGCTGTATTAATCTTCTATGTTACCCGAGATGATATCTTGACAAATAACAAATAGTTCTAACGTTCTAGTGTTTTATTATTTATGACTTGTGGTCATACGTACTGGATTTGTATGGTAGAGTTTTGGTAGGAGAGGGAGAGCAGGGAGGCTTCTCTGGAGAAGCTGCCAGAACCTTTTGCCTGCCCAAGACAGAGCCAATAATGGCCTCGGCCAAGCCCATCAGTGACATTGGTATTGCCTCTGGGATAGTGTGTTTAAGAAAGGCAAAATGTTACTGAACAGCAGCAATTGCAGCTGGAGAGAGGAGTGAGAACATGAGAACAACAGCTTTGCAGACACCCAGGTTAGCAAAGGATAGGGGGGAGATGCCTGTCTTTCCTAGGTGAGACAAGAGCATGCTGTGAGGAATGTTGGCTATCCTAGCCAAATAGGCAAAATAATGTTAGGACCTCTCTTTGCCATGTTCTTAGCACCTGGAAATCACCAGGGGAGAGGGAGGTTTGTTTGTTCCTGTTTTCTTTGTTCATTTTGGCTGATGCTACACAGTGTTGGATGTTTATTCATCCATAAGTTCTAATTAAGTACTACAGGAGGAACATCATGTTTAGATTAGAAGCAGCAAACTCTGAACTCTAAATATAAAAGCTCTGTGTTCCTCCTGAACTTCCTACAGCTGAGGGCCTATATGGCCAAATTTTGTGCAAAAGCCTTTCTCAAAATGAGGTATTGGAATTGGTTCTCTGTTGGAGGCTGTGTTGCTTTGGTCCTTTCACAGAGTGCTGAGTTTCTAATTTAGCATCTATCCAGTTTATCACCAGGGACATCTCTCACACAATACGTGTGCAGGTATGCCTGCTTCAGGTTCCTCTTGGATTCTGAGGACCCAAGCAATGGAATTTCAATTTGTTTCAAGTGGCACAATCACCACTGAATCTATCTTTAAAAAACAGAGAACTCCAAAACTTTCAAAATTCTGGGCAAATATTTGTATTTGAGCAAATAGAAATATTCATATGTTAATGAAATTTCCATTTTGCAACTAAGAAGTTTTCATATATGAAATTTTCCTTGTGATGTGAGCTGTACAGAAAAGACAGTTGCTTTAAAATACCAACTTCATGGTGAATTAACTACAAATGACATCTCATTTTACTGTGATTAAAAAAAACGCAGCAAATCTGCTTTTGAGTGCAGTGCAGTAATGCTAATTTATAACTTAGTTTGCCAGGACATTGCAACCCCTTTTTTTTAAAAACTTTTTTCCACATAGATGCCTACATCAGTGAAAAACAGTAATTCTACAGAGAAGTACCAGAATGAGGTAGTAGACCAGCTAAAAACTGAATAAAAACTACCTCAGGCTATCCAGCTACAGGCAGTACTTAGGGAACATTACTGAGTTTAATAAGCTCTTTGCCACCTTACTTTTTCTTATTAATAGCCAGCTCTGGACTGGAGAATCAACCATGAATATTTAAATTTGCTGATAACCTGGAAGTAAAACCCCAGACTCAATAAAACTCAAGCAGGCATACAGAGGTACTTAAAATTTTTAACACAGGAATCCTCTTGGCTTCAGTGGGAATTTCACCTGAATGGGCCTTAGGATCTGGTGCAACTGAATTAGGTAAAATGAATAATAAAGGGCTCTAGTGAAATAAAAGAGCATCTAGGGTGGGGGTTTTGTGTGGAACAATCTGTAAAACTTGATGCTACTGATGATGAATATGCCATTTTAACTCCTTGATCTAACTAGGAGTAAGATCCTGTTCAAACTGAGTAGAGAATTCAGTCTCCTAAGAAAACTTGTACAACTCTGAGAATTTTACTGTGTGGAGCCGTGTTTCTGCAGAATTTTAAAATACTGAATGCTAACATATTTTATGAATGATCTCATTGAACTAATGAAGGTGTAGTGAGGGAAAATGTACCTCATTCATCAGAACCAACATAAGAAACCAGTTTCTTTTTGAGAAATACTCCGACAAGTGAAGGGAATGGAGAAAATCAACATGCTGATTTGTACGGGTTATTGTGTGTTTAATTCTGACAAAAAGTCAGTTTTCCTACATTTTTTCTTTTTTAATTTAAGATTTTTTTCCCCTGAAAAAATTATGGTACAAGAATGCTTTAAGCAAATGAAATAAATGTAACCAGCAAGCTTACACTGGCCATGGGAGGTCACTGGGATGCTGTGTCCTGTCCACAGCCTTTCTCCCAGCTCTCCGTGGGTGGCTGACACTCAGCTCAGCCCTCCATGGCTGTGCAGCCCACCAGGGCCAGCAGGACCCCGATGCCCAAAGCCACGGCAAGCATCCTCTCAGGACAGGCTGACCCTCTCAGGGTGGCAGAATCCTGTGGGAATTGGGCTCTCTGGGCATCCTCTCTGCTTTTAGCTGTTCCCAGTGTCCTTGTCCCACAGACCCTGGCTCTGCCAAGTACCACGGGCTTCTCTGGGTGCCAAAGGGTGTCCAGCAGGGGAGGCAGAGTGGTGCGAGGGACACTGATCTTCCATTTGGGATTGCTGGGGACAACTTGGACCACCAGAACAATATCCATGAGGCTGTGGCCCTAAATCATCTACCCAAGCTCCTGAAAGCCCAAGGAGGTCCATGCTGGCTCAGTGCTCTCTTGAGGAAACCTATTAAAGATTTTTCAGGCATTTCTGCCTGAAAGAGATTCTTACAGCATCAAGGTCAGTCAGAGCACCTGTGGATAAGATTCCCAGGCAGAAAATGTAAACATTAAAAGATGTTTTGAAAAAGGTATTTCCCTTGGCCAGTAGAAAGACTTTATCTTTGTTTTGACACACTGTTCTGTTCACAGACAGACACACAGACACTCTCTCACAGTATGGATCAAGAGAGAGAAAGTTTTGCTCTTTGCATTTTGTTTTTGCTTGCTTTTGCCTTGCATGAATAAATCTAAGCCTTCTGATGATTTATGAGAAATGGAGTCTCTTTCATTGCTCAGGCCCTAGCACAGGGCCACATCATTGCAACACTCTCCAGCTGTATCTAACTTGACAGGAAGGGCTTGGACTTTCCAGGAAACTCCAGCACTCTTAATCTAGTATTGATAGCAGGAGAAATGGTGGGAAAGGTCATGCTTAGCACTACTGGGAAGGGATGGAAGGACAGTGCCAGCATCAGCCATGGGCAGTGTGAGATAAGAGAGGGAAATTCCTGTCTGATTGATTATCCCACTGCCATAAGGCCACATGTCTCATGGGTGGTGGAAAGAAAACACAGGTTCTCTTTCAGGATTTTAAGAGCAGGTTTGATGCTGTTCCTCACAGAATCCTTCTGGAGCAGGTGTCTGGGTGTGAGATGAGCAGGGACAAGGTGTGCTGGGTGAAGAACTGGCTGATGTATTGGTTTTCAATGGGATAGGATCCATTTTCTACCCAGTAAGTGGGACAAGGCTGGGTTTGGATTCAGGATGGTATTGCGGTGGATAGCACATGGATGGTTTGGATGTTGCTGAGCAGGGCTTGTCCTCTACAAGGACTTTGCAGTGTCCCATTGGACAATCCATGTCCCATGCTCAGCCAGCAAGGAGGTGACACCCTCATTCCCCTCCTCATCCCTGTGTCCTACTTAGACAAGAATCTTCAACCCACTCTGCTCCAGAGGGCCCTCAAGTGCCTCACGGAGGAAGCGAGGAGCCCCTGTGGCTCCCAGGTACTCCAGGCCTCGGGCGACCCCTCACAAGCGGCCACGAGCTCCCGCGAGCCCCCTGGACAGCCCCTGCAGCTGCGGCCCCTGCGTGGCAGAGGCCCAGCAGCTGCAGGAACTGATGCTGCTTCTCTGGGCCCACAATGGGACATCGTTGCCGCTCTACTCTGGGATGTGGCAGGCTTTGTGGAAAGAACTGGAGGAGCTGGTGAAGCGAGGCCACCTGCCCTGCTGTGGCTCGTCCAGCTCCTCCAGAAGCCTCCATCCCTTAAAGAGGATGCTCACACCAAGCATCTCCCTCTCTGGGAAAGCCTCCAACATTTCAAGGATTTCATTTCATCAGAGATCCTTCATCCGTCTGAGAACATCAGGCCATCAGAGATCCACAATCCTTCTGGGAGCTTCCATGGCCTCTGACAGCCTCCAGCCATGCAAGAGGCTCCAGCCCTCCAAGAATCTCCTGCCTTCCAAGAGCTTCCCCTCCCTCTGAGAACCTGCCCATCTCTGAGAATGTGCATCCCTATGAAAGCCTCGACTTTCCAAGAGCTTATGGTCCCTCTGACAGCTTCCAGCCCTCTGAGAGGCTCCCTCCTTCCAAGAGCCTTCCTCCCTCTGAGAGCCTCTCTGTCTCTGAGAACCTGCAGCCCTGTGAAAGCCTCGACCTTCCAAGAGCTTCCATTCCCCGTGACAGCTTCCACCCCTCTTGAGAGACTCCCTCCCTCTCAAAGCCTGCTGGTTTCTGAGAACCTTCAGCCCTCAGAAAAGCCCTTCAGCCCTCCTCTTCAAATAGTCTCCCTTCCCTCAGAGAGCCTTACTCCTGAAAGCCTCTATCCCTGCCAGAGGCTCAGTGAGACCTCCTGGCTCGAGGGCAGCAGCAACCCCGTGGACAGGTCTCCCAGCTCCCTTGGCGACAAGAATATCAACCACACAGATGCATTCCTCAGTACTGACATGGCCAGGAAAAGCCCAGAAATAAAAATGGAAGTGCAGCCCGATCCAGGGGAGCCTTCTCAGGAGCAGCAAGTGAGCCAGAGCCAGCAGTTGCCTGCCCACAGCTCCCAGGACGCTGTGCCGGCTGGCAACAGCTCATGCCTGGTGATGGAGACGACCCTCGAGACACCAAAGAGGTCTCTCCATCTCGAGGAAGCTGCTCCGAGACAGCCACCGACTACCAGGAGTGCCTTCCTGGTAGCAGGTGAGATCTTCTGAGGAGCAGAAGAATTGCACAAATTAGTTTTTTCCCAAGGAGCTGTCTGAGTGTTTCCACTGGTCTGGATTTGACTGGGATAAAGTTCCTTTCTTCTCAGGAACTGGCATGGAGCTGGTTTTGGATTTACAGTGGATAGGACAGAGATGGTTTCATTGCTGCTGAGCAGGTCTTGCCCTCCTCTGGACTCTGGAGTGTCCAATGGGATAATCCATGTTTTTCACTGGGAAGGGAGAGAGGAGTGTTGAAGACAGAGGCAAAGAATGCATTAAACACCCATTCCATGTCTCCATTCCTGTTTGTGAAGTGACCATCCACATCCTGGAAGGGGATGATGTTATTGCTATGATGCTTTTTCCATTTATATATTTAAAAACACTCTTTTTATTGTGCTCCACATTTCTGGCCACCTTCACCTCCAGATGAGCTTTCGCCACACCAAATTTCTCCCAACAGTGGCAAGAAGCATCTCTGTATTCGTCTTCTGACCTTGCTTCCACTGGGCACACAGCTCTCTTTTACCCTCCTCTTTCCCAGAGAAGATGCCTTCTGCCTCTCATGCTTGGCTTCTGACATTTGGGAATCGCCTGCTCCTGTGCCCTTAGGAGGTGATGTCTCAAACATGAGCAGCACTGATGCCCCCCAGCACCTGCAAAAACATTTTCCCTGGGGACCTTGCTTACCAGTTCCCCTAGCAGGTGAAGTCTGCTCTTCTCATGCTCCAAGCTGAGGTTTTGCTGGCCCTTTTCCTCTTGTCAGAGGTTTCAAACTCGATTTATCTGTGGTCGCTGTGGCCAAGACAGCCACCAGTCCCCCCTTGGCTCAGGGCATGTGGGAGTCAGACAGCAGCCTGGCTCTAGTGGGTCCGAGCTGGAGAGTCCTGGGCCGTGGGGGACTTCCCTGTTACCTGGAAGGAGGCTCCCTGGGGAGGAAGAAGGGTCTGGCATGAGCCACAAGGCTCCTGGCCAAGGGACGGTAGCGGGGGACGTGTCCGTAGCGGATGCTGTCTGGGAGGAGCTGTGGCAAGGAGTGGGTGTGGGGCTGGGGGTGTCACAGAGCTCAGAGAGGGTGTTCCCCCAGCCCAGCAGGCAGAAAGGCCCTGGCAAACAGCAGGAGCCAAGTTCCAGGTGCCCAGGAACAGCTCCCTCCCTCCCCAGTGCTCCCAGCCTTCCACAAAGGTTGGTTATGCCCACGGGTGCTGCCAAGGACCCTCCCCATGGGAACAGGGCTGGACACCCTAAAAAGGGCCTCAACAGCCCAGGGGCAAAACCAGCGCGGGGGGGAATGAGTGGGATGAGTGTGAGAAGGCCACCTCTACCCCTCCTATCCCACACCAGGGATCAGGGACCTTCCTGGGACAGATCCAGGATATTCAGGACCATCCTTGCCTGGGACAAGGGTGCCAAGGAGAAACAGGAGGGATCAGTGTCCAGCTCCATGTCCTGAGGGGGGACGCCTTTCCCACCTGGTGCTCCCTTTAGGTCCTTTTCAGGAGGGAGCCACAGGAGCCTCCCAGCCCTTGATGGATTTTTCTTCCAGGAATTCACCTTGGAGCTAGTTTCTCTTTTTTCCCTCTTTCTGAGCTCCTGTAAACACAGCATAAAGCTATAAGGGGAAGAAAGAAGGGAGAACACACAGCTGGGAGTCTCTTGGGCAAGAGCATTTCCCATGCTGATCAGAATTAATCACCACAAAAACATCAGCCACTTGATTTCATTGGGTTGACATTTGGAAGAACAGATCACATTCCCATTCATGTAATCCTTGGAAGGTGAATAAAATGGGATAAATCACTTTCTTAGGTGACTTATGTAGATTGTAGCTTATGTACAATGAGGATAACTAATCCAGTTATTTTGCTATAAGGACTCAGGGTGAAAATTTGAGTTAAACCCTTGTCGAAGGGAATGCCATCCTCTCTTTACTGTCATTGCCTCTGTAACATCCACAATTCTGTTTAATTTCAGTCCTTCAGAATATCTGTTTTTGCAGGAGTAATGCTCATGGTTTTCAACAGTTTGCTCCAGTAAGATTTCATAAATTGTACAATCCTTCACTACAGGGAAGAAGCCACAACCAAAGGAGGTAACTCTTTGTAGAATCTTCTGAATTACATTCAGTGTGTGGAGTCAAGAAAAACAAGTTTATCTTTAGGATTGTATTCATATGTATGTGCAGAGAAGAAATGAAATAGGAAGTTTTGCTGATACTGAACCTTGGAAACTTTCTTTCCCCCTCCCAGGCTTTTTCTCTATCAAGTGAAACATTTTTATGGTCTGTAGTTTCTTTGCTAGTGATGTGTCAGTTCTCTGCAGAAAGTACATGATGTACCTGAAGACTCCCCTTCACAGTAGACATTTTCTGGATAATCCAACATACCATGCCTGGTGAAATATTAAGAATAAATAAATAAAATCAATAGAGTAATACCTGTTGGGTATGAAGAAACCTTGCGAATCTGTCTCCTAGAAAGTGTGGCATTAAAGCCCGTTCGAGATTCAGTGCTTACTAACTCACTGTGCAGATTCCTGTTGCTTTTGTTAGGCTTTTGTTCATGCCTGTAGTCCCCAGAGAAAGAATATGCAAGGTGTTAAAATAATTCTGTGCTTAATGTAGGGTAGGTATGAGGCATAAAAGGAAACTCGTATGGTTCTAGTTGAATATTTCCTTTGCTAGTTCCATTATGATTGAATCAACTTTAAAATAACAGTCATACTCAACCTCCAGGAACTATATGTCAAAGTTATTTTCAAACTTTTTATAATGTTATGATAACAATCTGTTCAGTCCTTCACATTTGCAGAAATAGAGTTCTTCCTAAATACATCAATCATTTTCTTGCTTTTAAAAAGGAACCTCTGATTTAGCAACTCAGGCAGTTCAATAGCTGGAGTTTCCTAGTACTTAAGATGTGCAACATCTGAATTATTTCTTCTAACATGTAGTTTCTACTAAGTAGATCAGTCATTTCAGAGACAAACAGCATGGTAAAGTTTGTATGTGAAAGAGTGAAATTACCTTTCTTAGTTGATTATTTTCTGAAGAGACATTTATTGTGTGTTGGCAGTCTGATCTTTGGAATGGTAGTCATTTATCTTTTGAATGAGACCGGAAATGAAAGCCCTAAACACTTCTGGTCATCAAAGACCCAGTTGAACCTGTATCCTATTTCAGCCTGTGTAATTGAATTCTGCCTTCTTTAGCAGTGTCGGTCAGAGAAACGACTTGAAATAGCTGTCTGGCTAACATGGAGTGGCACCCATGTCTTAATGTCACAGATGGCCATGTTTCTGTGATGGGTCCTTAAAGCTTTTGATGGTAATTACATGGTCTTAAATGTGAATGACTCTTAGGTGGAGTACAGACATGTGGGCATGTGAGGGTGAGCTCATTCGCTGACCTTCTGATTGCACTGTCTGGGAAGCAGTGATACCTCTGGTCTGGACAGCACAATTCAGCCAGGGCCATTTACAGATTCTTGCAGTCCTACCACGTCATCTTGTTGTAAGCTGGTAGGCAGAGGTGTTCTTGGAGCTGAGAGAACTGGAAGGGCACTCACATTCCGATCAGGATCCCATGCATCACTGCCGCATGTGTTGCAGCCACCCAGCCTCTTTATAATAGCCTACTTGTTCATTGCCAGCTTGGGCTGTAGGCACGCTCACTTCAAGAGAGATTAAATAGATTTTTCTCATTTTCAAGACAGTATTGCAACAAGTCACCAGGATGGGTCTGTCCTTTCTTTTGCACTCGAGTCACTGACCTTGAAAACCAGTGGAAGTTTTCAGGCTCAGAAGTGAAATTGCTTTGTAATCATGAGGAGAAGGTTGGTTCTTCTCTTGAGTTTTATCAACACATTGCCACTGTTGAGCAGTCAATGTATGGCCAGTATGTGTACTTTACTTGCTTACATGACCACTTTTGAGGATTGAATTCCAATCTATAGATGTTTTATGAAAATCTCCTGTGTTTTCATTCGATGTTTTGGAGCACAGGTGGTATTGCAATATGAGAGAGATGTTTAGTTATTGGTAAAAGTTACGTAAGGAAAAACTTCTCTCTGGCAATTGTTTGTGATTAGGTTTCCTGGAAGGAGACCAAGCAGTTTCTCTGGTTTTGGGTGGTTGGTTGGTTTGTTTTCTCTTTACCACAGACTGGGTAAAGAATGTCCTGTGAGCTGTATCAGCCCCTGCAGAAAGTAACTTCAGTAGTTGTGTTGGGTTTGAGGGCCCAGGTTTTGGTAGTTGTCAAGGCTAAGGGAATGGCTTCTGTGAGAAGCTGCCAGAAGCTTCTTCCATGTCCCTCGGAGCCAAGGCCAGCCAGTTCCAGGATGGACCCACTGCTGGCCAAGCCTGGGCCAATCCAGAATGATAGTAATGCCTCTGATAACAGATTTAAGAAAGGGGGAAAAAAGTTATTGTGCAGAAGTAATTGCAGCCAGAGAAGAGCGGGGCAAGACTGTGTGAGAGGAACAGCCCTGCAGACAGCCAGGTCAGTGAAGAAGGAGGGGCAGCTGCTGGAGCAGAGATTCCCCTGCAGCCTGTGGTGCAGCCTGGGGTGAGGCAGCTGTGTCCCTGCAGCACATGAAGGGTCACAGGGATGCACAGATCCACCTGCAGCCTGTGGAGGAGCCCACACCAGGGCAGGGGGATGCCCAGAGGAGGCTGTGAACCTGTGGGAAGCCCATGTGGAGCAGTGTCCAAGGAGGACCTGCAGACCCATGAAGAGAGGAGTCCATGCTGGAGCAGGTTTCCTGGTAGGACTTGTGGCCCTGTGGGGAACACATGTTGGAGCAGGGTGTACCTGAAAACACTGCACACCATGGAAGAGTGACCCACATTGCAGAAGTTCATGGAGCACTGTCTCCTGTGGGAGGTACCCTACGGTAGGTGCAGGACTCTCTCCCAGAGCAGCGGCAGGAGCAACCTGTGATGAACTGACCATTACCCCCATTCCCCATCTCCCCATGTGCTGTGGAGGGGGAGGAGGTAGAGCCCGGGAAGAAAGGAGGGGTCAGGATGAGGTGTTTTTAAGGTTTATTTTGCTTCTCATTATCCTGCTCTGATTTTTTAATTGATAAATTCAATTAATACCTCTAATTCCAGCCTGTTTTGCCCATGACGGTATTTGGTGAGTGACCTCTCCCTGTCCTTATCTCAACTCACTAACTTTTGCCCTATTTTCTCTCCCCTGTTCAGCTAAGAAGGGGAGTGAGAGAGGCTTTGGTGGTGTCTGGCATCCAGCTGGGGTCACCCACTGCAGTAGTGTGACCGAACAAGGGCTTTTTCCCTGATACTCATTCTCTCAGGACAGCTGTCCTGTCCACCTCTTGTGACAGCCATAGCTCTGGAACACCTATCGGGCTGGCCAAAATGAATTTAAAATGGGGGAAAAATCTCTGTGTATCACCAGAGATTTTTGTTTTGTGTCTGTTAAAACCCTTGTTGTGGTGGTGTTGTGGGTTGTGAATTCTCAAGTTAATGGAACGTGCTTTTTGGGATGGGACTTTAATTTTCTAGAAAAACCTTTCTGTCCCCCACCTTTAATTGTTTTGTTTTTCACCCTTGCAGTGTCCAACACAGAGTTTTTAAATTCTTTCCATTAACTTTTTGGGTAAAGCAAAGATTTTATTAATCCCTCAGATTTTTTTTCCATTTTCTCATCTGAAATCTTATTCTTTTATAGACACATCTCCAGCTTTCATAGAGGTCACAGCTGATACCATTTGAGGTGTGTGTGGTGATAGCAGAAACAACTCCCTCAGTGATGCCATTAATCATTTGCAGGTTAGGGAGTCAGATATGGTGTGGTAATACCTGGCTATTCCTAAGGCCTCCCTTTTGAGATGACTGAGTCATGAGTCACAGGTTTCTTTTTGAAGAGAGATTTGATTTTTTTTTTTCAATCTCTCCTCCCCTTACCTTTTCTCAGCAGGTTTTATTAGGTGTATTCATTACTGAATAAGATGAGAGAAGGTTGCATGTGTAGATGGATGGTGGTGGGTCACCGAGGGTGCAGAATCTGATCAATATTGGGCAGAATTTTTCTGTATCTAATGTATCTATCTCACTGAATTGACTATAGAGGATTTTTTTCAGATCCTCTCCAAGATATGTATAGTTTGCAAATGTGAAAAGAATTAAATAAAACATTACAGAAGGAGGTAGTCCATTACTCCCTCGCCCAGCCACTATTAAAAGACACATCTCTGTTAAAGTTATAGGTTGTCCTAGTTGTGCTAAAAGTTTCCTTACTTTTATAAGGAATAAATAAATGTTTAAATAAATGTGTGTTAAATAAATTAACTGCTGTGTTAAATCCATTATTGTATTTTCTTGCTACAATCCTCAAAATTAAGTTGGTCACTTAGTCCATTTGCTGTATAGCTTTAACAGTGAACTGATTTCACTGTAAAAATAAGTTGAATTTGCTCCTTTGGAGGAAATTCTTCTAGGGAGAAGGAACATCCAGAGCAAGAAATGTGATATAGCTGACATTGCTACTCTGTTAACTTGTGGAAAAATGGAAGACATGTCACCTCATTGCATTTAATGTGATTTTTCATGAATGCTAAATTCAGTCTAGTTAAAGAAACATATATAGTATATTCACATTTCTAGATTTCATGTTTCACTCTTCTTTACACTTCTGTATATTAAGTGCCAGACTGAAAGGTCATAGACATTTTTTCTAAGCCAAATTGAGAAGTAAAATGAGGGAAGAATTTTGTGTCAGTCAAAGCTAAAAATAACTGCCTGTATATGCAACAACCAATTTCTGTTTTCCACTGAAGGAAGGATACCTTTTTTAGAGTCATGAAGAAAAGGGTCCAACCAAACCAGGGAGTAACTCCATAATTGTTTCTCTTTTCACTACTAGAATGTTTTACTTTTGAATATAAATAGAAAGATTATACCTAATGTGAAAGACTGACCATATCAGAAGCATAAGGTAAAAATCAAAATATTTTATGAACCTGTAAAGACTTGTAGGCTTTCTGGTTTCCATGAGCTTTTTATTTATACTGTCAGTTGTACTGAAACAGGCTGAAAACCTTGACCTATTGAATTTAGGGAAGAGGGATTTTGTGAAAACTTAATTTATTTGACTGGGTAAAAGGCTTTGTCAGTCTTTACCCCAGTAAGTTGTCTTCTGCTACAAGTAGTCACGTGGATTTCAGTTGTCTAATAATGATGTAAAGTACAACTCAGTGTAATGCTAGCCAAGGAAAATTAATCCAAAAAGTACAATTATTGAAAGGAACATTAAGTGGTAATATGTATTCAGAAAACATTTTGAAAATAACATTTGATTCAGAATGTATGAGTCACTTACCTGACATCGTGAGCATCAAGCTCTATAAATATTGGGATATATTATAAGGTTGTAATCTGTGTATTTTTTAAAAAGTTGTGTGACACTTGAGAATTAGAGTTGGCTCCTTCCCAGATCAGTAGATGATTCTAAATTTCTGGACTCAGGATGAAGCTATTGTTCCGTCCTCTGGTTGCAGATTGCTCCAGTGAAAGAATAAGCACTGGTGGCAACTAGCAGGATAGGAATATCTTCTTTTTGTGGCTCTGAAGATTTTGGCTGGATGAATTTTAATCTTCACAGGAAAAAAGCCTTGCATTAGTGTACAGTATTATAAAATGTTTAAGGTGGATAGGACAAAGGCTACGCAAAGTTGGCATTCTGACGTATCAGATCATGCACACACAGAAAATTTGAGGAATGTAAGCACAGAAACAAAACCTTAGAATGAAGGGTGTAATTCCAGTCTTTCTCTGTGTGTATATTATATTGGCACATGATGTGAATATTTGTACTTTTTGGGAATGCTGCCACAAGTAAGGCAGCAGAACTTGCTTAACACAGAGTGAGATTGTGTCTGAAAGTATACAGTCTTTGAATGTATGTAATGTTATTAGTTTGTTTTTACAGCATAGAAGGGGGGAAAAAACCTTGACAATCCTGAAAGTTGATTGAGGACTTACTGTAGAATATGTTTTATAAAGTGCAGTGCATCAGACATGACTATTTTGTTTATAATCCAGTTTAGGGAGGATAAACAAGAAAAAATACGTTGACAATTATATAATTCAAACAAACTTTTAACAGATTCCAGTTTTGAGCAGGTCAGCCATAACAATCTTAATTGTCATGTTGATTCAAAACAGAATCTTTTTTTAGTGGTGCCATATAAAATAGCACTTTTATGATGGGCAATGGCAGTTCATGGGCATGGAGATGTCCTGATTGGAAACAACTGTTAAAGTATTTGTCATATAAAAAGGGTGGATATTATAGTTGTTTATCGACCTTAATTATGAGCTATTCTGTGAAATTTGTTGCAGCTGTTCCCCAAGACACCAGGCACATGCACCGTAAGGCAAGGGATGAACCTGGCAAGACCTGGTATAAACTCATCACAAGTCTTGGGTTCCTTTCTGTGAATAAAGATCCTCAGAATTTGGCGAAGTCATTTCCAAGGACACAGCTGTCTTAAGACAGAAGATTTTATTTCTTTGGGTTATTAAAAGCCATGGTAAAGTTTATACTGGAAAGATGAAGTGATTGCTCTATTATTAAGGGCTGACTTGGCTGTATATGATTCCTCCTCCTTTTAGAAAGAAAATCACATGCAGGCCCTTTAGTTACACCTGTGGGTATGTAATACATGTATAACACAGCTTATACGTGCCTGAAGTGATGTCTTTTAAGAATGCCCAAGGAAGGAGAGCCAAAATTGCTTGTAAATGTTGGCAGATAATCACAGTATTCATGAATTCTCATTTACTTCTCTTCTATTTCCCCACTCAAAAACACCCAGTGTTGTTGTGAGCATTCTGTTACTTTCAGAAATTAATTTGAAAGTGAGATAATCTAATCTAAATTCAGTGTAACTGTAAATACTGCTAAAATATGCTTTCAGGACTAACACTGCATTATATGCATACTGTGGGGTGTAGGTCATTGCTTGTTTTCAGAAAACAAGGATGTCTGTGTCTAAATTGTACATTACTGATTCTAAACCACATTTTTTGATTTTTATGTACATTTGCTTTATGGAGATAAGTAAGTAAAAAAAAAAAAACAAAAAAACAAAAAACCAGCCTACATATTTATGCATTTTTGAAGTATTCTTTTGTGTTTTATAATAATGGATATCTGTGCTAAAACAACATATTCTAGATCTGTAGAATTATGCAGATGAGTCTGAGTAGCCCCTGTGGGGAGGGATTCTTATATAGTAGTGAAGAAGTGGAACAAAAATCATATTTTCATTACTCTACTTCTGTGTTTTAATCTGTGGTAGGCACAGTCTCGTGCACATGAGTAGATTTAGAGTGGCTTAGGTGGGAGAGGATGCCTGGCAGAGGACTTAAGGGCTGCACCATCAAGTGAAAATAAGTGAGGAAAAGAGGACTTGTGGTATTTGTCATCTGGTCACTCTTGGAGCATTGTTGCTGGGGGCAGCACCACTGGGTGCAGTGTTTGTGTCATGATTTTTACAAGATCTGTGGCATTTTCCCAAAATGTTGTTTCTCTAATAGCACCTCTGTAGGACTAGAGTCAGCTCTGCCAGAAGACAGTGCTGATATGGTGCAAAGCAGTTTCTAGTTATGTATTTTTCCTACTCTCCATGATTTATTATTTTACAGAGATGTAGATAATTAGAATATAAAATCCCTTTGGATGATTACATGAATTCCTTTTCTTTGGAGCTGAGGAGGGTGTCTGATGCTTGAGGAATAGTAACCAAGTGGTGAAAATAATTGAGATGCTCTTGAATTTTTAATTTTTTTTCCTTTGCCTCTGGTTAGATGGATGTGGGTCATGGGTAGATAATGTGGCATAGCTAGTTTTATCCTTGTGATGCTTCATAGATCAAGCTTTTTATTTCATTGTTAATTTTCTCTGACAGCATCACAACATTGAGATGTGAGGATTTCTAAATTTATGTACTGAAAATTTGGCTTCGCATTGTAAATGTATTGTAACTGTAAGAATTATCAGGTGAATAATACTATGGAAATAATTTGGGATTTTTAAAAAACAAACAACACCTATGTTGGACTTCTTACCATAATTTGAAATTCAATATAAACCTCAACTTATTAATATTTAAAATGAGAGTATTTTCTCTAAAAATCAATGAGTAGATGGGATTATTTGTTTTAGCAAAAGGCTTTAAAAATAAAAAATCATCCACTGGTGTGAAACTGTCCTAATGCCTCTGGCTATGAATATATTATGCAGCTATATCTTTAGAGAAAACATTTCCACCCTGTCATCTTCATTTAATTCAGTCATTTTCTGCTTTATTCATTTCACCTGGGTTAAATTTTGTTTACACTGTAATGCAATTTATGTTATTGAATGTGATTCTCATAGGTCCCTCTGAGACATACATATAGCTCCAGCCTCCAACTAACCTTCCTGTTTGGTGTCTTCATTTCTGAACTCTGCTTGCATCAGAAGTATATAAATAATGAAGATGGCAAGAACTTAATGTCATGGAATATAAGTCAGAAGCAAGGCTAGTTTGTGTGTGTGTATCTTGAACCAAGAGAGCAGTTTGTGCTGGAGATACTTCTGCAGGGAGTGTTCAAGGTTTGACAATTAAAAGACATGCATTTCCTCTGATTAGCCTTTTCTTTGACTACAAGCTATTTTGGCAGATTTTTTTACTTCACGTAATTTGCTCTTGACATCTATTATTACTTGGTCGTGCTTTCAAGTGATAAATATTTTTTCTAATATTGAAATACAATATATAATTGACTTTCAAGACTTCTGAAAAGAACATAATTTTTCACAGGAAACAATGTAGTCTTGTGACTGCACATTTTTATGAGAGAAAAAAATACTTCACATCTCTTGTTTCAGGGAATGCAGACAGTTGCTTGAATTCATTTTCTTTATTCTTCAGTATCTTGGAGACCTTTGTTTTGCTGGTTTGAGTAGATCTGAGGTTTCTGACAGCAGAGTACCTGTGGAAATGGTTAGGACTGAATATAATGTACACAAGTGGCAGGCAGACATCCTGCAAATAGTTTTGTCACCTGAGCCATCAGACTTCCTTGACATCCTTTCATGCCACCTTTTGTATTCGTCATTGTCCCCTGAGGGACAAAACCCAGCTGTTGCTTGCCCATACATTGCTCAGTGCAACCTGTCTGAAGCAAGGCTTGAATAAACCTCTCTGCTCTAAAGGGGAGGAATTTTAAATCACCAGGATGCAGAGAGAGGGTGGAGCAAACTGTTGAATTGCAAATGTAAAGATTTTTAACTTCTCTACAAAAGAAAACTCTTGTGATAATCTTGTGACCTCTTCTTCCCATCATATTAGTAGGCAAGAGTCTTTGTTGGTTGTTAATTACTCTGATGTAACAGGTGGATGAGTAACACTGAGGGGCAGTAAATTTCAGACATGTTTAATGTCAACCCTTACGTTCATTGAGGCCCATTATGATCTATTCTGGGTTTTATGTGTGAATGAGATATAAAAGAGGTCTAAGCAGAAGACCTACACCAGAATAGCAGTGAGATTGCTCAAGTATTTTCTTGAAATCAATACTGTGGGACATACTTCTCCAGAAGCATGTACTGCTTTCTAACCCCTATTTTACTGTGTGAGAGATTTTAGTGTCTGTTCTTAGCCTATAACAGGATGCTGTGAGGAAGAAACTGTAGGAAACCTGTCAGTGGTTTGACTGTTGGAAGTCTAAGTAAGAACAGTGAGTTTAGAACTTTTCACACTGTCCAGTTCTCTGAAACAAGATTATGCACATCCATGAGTATTATGGCAGCTACTCCTTGAAATACTATTTTTTCTTCGTTTTTCTGTCAACCCACAAAACCAGGGAAACAAACAAAAATGGTTTATATAAAACCCTTTGATACGAGCATAAACTGTAATTGTTCTTTCTTTTTTGCCTCTTCTTACTTTCCTCTGTGAGTATAGATGAAAAATGGTCCCACAGTTGAAATGAGACTATGCAATTTGCTTTGTCAACAGAGATCTCTTAACCTCTATCCCTGTTTCTTCCTACTGCAAACTCTGTGCTAGATTTTACAGACATACCTGGAAATAGAGCATCTCATAAATTCGATGGTGGTCAGTTTCTATGTGAGAGTGGTGTTGGTGCAACTGAGAATTGTGAATTTCTCAGCTGTTGTTGGAAATGGTTTGCTTTATTGAAATGTTGGTAGAGCTAGATATGGCTTTTCATGAAACTGACAACACCACAGTCTTCATTGTGGCTCACTCTTCTGTGGGCTGTTGTCTTGGTGCAGAAAGACTGATTTGCCCAGAGAGGAGAGAAAACAGATGCTTTCTCCAGGTTTAGGAAAGAAAAAGGATTGAATGTGTTGGGGTGTGACTGATAAAAGAAGGCTCCTAATCAGCTTTAAAGCACTCTGATCGACAGCTTTCAGCTGTAGCGGAGCGTGCTTGGGGCTGGGTGAAGAATGTTGTGATGATAACTCTTACTGACCTTTTTGCTTGATTTTATTTGTGCTTCATTCTTGGTGAGCCAGGGCTTTTGAGTTATTTTTCATTCACTTACCCACCTCCTCTGCCCTTGACTGTTGTTGTTAATCTCTGCAGCTAAACAGTGGATTTCTTTGGCATTTGTTTTATCTTCCAGAATCAACATGGAAAAGGAAAAAAGGGAGCGAGACCTGAAATATTTTTAACTTTAACAGACAGCTGAACCAGACTCTTAGAGTGTGTCAAATCCACATAATGCTCAGGGAATGCTACATGCACTTTAACAAATACTAATTAGATGTGATCCTCCACGTGGGTTTGTGTGTCTGTTCTTAAAATGCAGTGAGTAGTCTGATTGTGGACAGGTGGAAAGAGGCCGCTTTGTGAAGACAGTTTCTTGTGCTCTGTGACTAAAATAAATAATGGCACTTTGGGGCTTGAGGTGCACATTATTTTGGTTGCTCATAGATCTCCTGCTGCTCAAGCACACTGGGAAACAAATACATTTCTTTTATAAGAAAATAAAACCCAGAGTTAGTTTTCTCCAAGCTTGTTTTGATCCTCTGCTGAAGATTATTGTGTGTTTTGCTGGCTGCCCTGTGGTCTCTCTTGTTTTTTTCCTTATCTGGTCTGAGATGGTGTAACAGAGAAGAAAAATGGCCATATCAAGGAAATCTCTAGGTCCTGAGTTTCAGGAAGTACTGTTTTCCTTGTTGACAACCATTCCAGATGAAGTCCATTCTTCCATAGAAAAGAAGACTGTATTCTGCCATGTCAAATTATTCTATCGTTGTTAGTTAAATAATTTTTTTTAGGAAGGAGAATAATCTCAGATTTATGGAAGGCCAAAACTTGAATCTCTTATTTTTTAAAAAACCTTACAGGTTTTTTATGTGTACTATGAGATTATGCTGATTTGGTGTTTCTAGTCAAGGATATGAAACAAGAGTACTGACTGTGCTAATCAAAAGACATATATAATCCTCTGAATATCAGATCATTTCTCCTGGTGCCTTGTGTTAAATATTTTGGCTGCTAAAATGTTATTATTCAGTTAATACTTTTGTTCTTGCTCATGGCAGATATGGATGGAGTTCTTTTATGTGTAGTTCTCTCACCCAGAACATACAGGGTGATTTAACCTTTTCTCTGAAACGCTGTATTTTTCATTTTTTGGGAGACTTATGAGTCTAGTGAAGTCCTAAACAAGGCACTTGAGCACCAGAAGAGCTAAAGAAATGGTGAAGAATGTCCTGCCTTTCCTGAAGTGGGCAGTTCTGCATTCTGTGTATTCTTCCCATCTGACCCACAGATCGGAAGGAAAGGTAACAGGTTGCTGCTCAAAATCAGTGTGGATGAACTGAACTGATGAGCTGAAGAAACAATCTGGAGAGTCATATGTGGGGTGGGCAGATTGGTTATAGCTTGGGTTCAAACCTCATCTGCTCCTGTGCCAGAGAAATACAAATACTCCCTTGGAAAACCATGGTCAACACAGGCCATTCTGCTGAATGGTAGGATATTAAGGGTGCTAATAATAGTGGAGAGTTGGCAGTACATTTTGTCACTCTTATATGTTATCTGCATATTTTTAGCTTGAAAATTCGACAGAATTTCTACAGAATTTTGTGCACTCTCTGCAGAATTGCTCAGCCACTGACTAAAGACAGTTCCATGCCCCAGCTCGCCCCATTTCTGTTTCAAGGTGCCTTTCAGGTCTGTGTGTGAGCAGGCTGGGAGTCTCTGGGTAAGCTGGACAGAAATTCAGTCCTGAGCAAGCAGTAGGGAAAGGGCAGAGCTGCTTTCTGGGTGGGTCACAAAGCTTATATTCCACAGGTCCAACCTGGTCTGAGGCTTGGAATGTTGCACAATATTTGTATTTCTTTCATTACAAGAATTTGTGTCAGTTCTGATTTTGTGAGTATTTCAAAACTGTCTGCATTGAACAATGTGTTGACACATTTTAGATGTCAAAGATGAGCAAGGTCACAAGTGCTGCTTCTTTACAGAAGAATGCAGTGCTATCATTACTGCTGTTAAAAATCAGTATCTCCACAAGGTTCCCTACATCCAGTTCTGGTATGACCAGTTGCCCATGGAAACACTTCATGAAAGCTGACCTTCCCAGTCCTTTGATCTGCCCAGATCTCTCGGGAAAATAAGGGCTGTTTTTACTGTCATTTAGGATTATGTATAGGCTGAAGGAAAATGTAGTTCTGTTGACAAAATCAACGTGGAGAGATAGGATAGAAATTCAGCTATTAATTCATATGAGAGCACTGTTCTTTCACATAAAAAAGTTTCTTAGAAAATGTCTTGTGATTAAAAGGCAATGATTATATTCCAATTCAAAATACCACCCCGCAGCATGTACATTTTGACAAGGTTTATGAGTCTTACTTCTGAAAGCACTCTAATGCATAACCTTCACTGGTGATTTATGATGATTTTTAGGAGACTAGGTAATACTGTAAAAGGACAAGGTGAAAAGAGAACCATATCCAATTTAGAAGTGATTAAAATGAGACTAAGCAAGAGCCTCATTTGCAATATGTTCAGTTCACTTCATGAACAGTAGGAGGCACGAATATTGGCAATATCCTGAGTTCCTGAATGAATTTTCTTGGTCCTAATCTGCAGATTAACCACCTAGTATGGCTACATATGTTGCTTTAAAAATCTCAGTAAGCACCTGTGTCATAATTTGGAGTGGTCATTACAGATTGTGACTGAGACTTCTGTTAAAACCCTTTGGTTTTCAGGATCCATTTCATAGCCATAAAAATCACTTGACATTCAAGGTTTCTGGCTGAGAGCTCTTTTTTCTCTCACTAATACAAAAGTCCAAAATTTGTACTTTACTATTTTTTACCTCCATAGTAAAAGAAGAGAATATATTGTTTTTTAAGGTATCATCTGCTCATATACAAACCACTGCCAAGATGAAACCAGAAGTTTTGATGGTTTGATTGTAACAGTGTTATTTCATTTATAGGAGCAGCCCCGATAGCTGGTTATGCTTTGGGCTTGGTTTACACTGAATTTCCTCTCTGTGTCTCATTAGGCCAGTCCAGCTGGTAGGTGACACCTCAAAAGGGTTGGCTTCTTTGCTCTGCAGAGAGTCACTTTGTGGGCCAGCTGCTCTTGGTGCTGTTCTGGGGAGGTGGGAGCCCTCCTCCTGTTCCTCTCCTATGAGCAGAGCTGGGGCTCCCTTGCAGTCAAGCCAAGAACCCCAGCAGGACTGGTCCTCCCCACCATTCCCCTGTGGAGAGGCAGTGGCATTTCACAGCCAAGTGAGGCACCTGTTGGCTCTTTGAGATGCGAGGGAGGGGGAAGAATTTTGTATTTCCCTCCTGGCAGTGCTTAGAAGAGACAAATAATAGTAGAGAAGCAGCAAGAGGCGTTCCTAGACCTCCTCTCAAAAAAGCATACTTTTCAGCCAGCCTAGGGCTGCTTGGCAGGCATAATACAGCTTGAGTGCTTTCACTGGGAAACCATAGAGTGGCTTGAGTTGGAAGGGGCCTTTAAAGCTCATCTAGTCCAAACCTCCTGCAATGAGCAGGGACATCTTGAACCAGATCAGGTTGCTCAGGGTCCTGTCCCATCTGACATGGGCTGTTTCCAGGCATGGGGCATCCATCTCTCTGGGCAGCCTCTTCGAGTATTTTGCCATCCTCAGCATAAAAAACTTTTTCCCTATATCTAATATAAATTGACCCTTTTTTAGTTTAAAACTGTTACTCCTCATCCTATCACAACAGGCTTCTCCCCATCTTTTTATGGGCCCCCTGCAACTTTTGAAAAGGCAGGATTAGATCTCCCAGGAGGCTTTTCTTCTCCAGGCTTAACAACCCCAACTCTCAAATGTTCCTTATAGAAGAGATGATGAGAAAGGGCATAAACTCATGCCTAACACCACCTTTACAGGATTCCTGCACTCCAAAAACCAAGTGGCCTTCTAGGAGTCAAGAAATGTAGGTGGTGGTATGGGGATGGATTTCTTCTTTACCTTTTTCCAAACTGTCTCTATGTTGGCCAGGCTTGTTGTTAAAG
Organism: Erpornis zantholeuca; assembly: GCA_013400515.1. Taxonomy (NCBI): domain Eukaryota; kingdom Metazoa; phylum Chordata; class Aves; order Passeriformes; family Timaliidae; genus Erpornis; species Erpornis zantholeuca. The sequence goes on from VZTN01028711.1 coordinate 335,447, forward strand.
TTTACTCCCTTATTGCTACTCATGTACAAGAGCTTGTGTTTCTTTCCACCACAATATCACCTTGCTAAAGTCCAAAGTATTTTTTTTTAAGTTCATTAAAAATGTAAATGGAATTTGCTTGTGTTATTTTAATTATGAATCAGATGTTATCTAGGAGTTAACAGGCAGCTTTCCAGACAATAACAGAGCTGTCTGTTTCTTCAGTGAAAATGTCATGTTGATATCCTTCAATCTCTTGTGATGTAATTTATATATTCCATTTTATATATATATATGTATGTGGTTTGTGGCATTTGGTATTTAATACTCTTAAAAATGTTATTTACCAAATAAAAAATGTAGAGAACTGCCTTAAAATGGGATCGAACATATTGCTGCCTTTGAGAGAAAGAATTTTATTTTATTCTGATCTACTGGTTTTACTTTACTGTAGCTTCATTGAGTTCGTTGGCAGTAATTAGAGTGGAGTACATTTTCTTGGAATCTGTGAATTAATATTTTTCATTCTTCTATTGATGTTTCTCCTTGACACAGTTAATATTTCATCTGCAAACCTGGCTGAACGAAGTGTCACCCTCTGCTCAGGAGATTTTTGAGATCCTCATTCTAGGGAGCCGTCAAACTCCAATTCTCTGAGGTAGAACTCTTTAATGGGATAGCTCTTCAGCACAATTCCAGATACCTTGTGGTCTGTGAGACACCTTGGGAAAACCAAAGTATAAAGCTGAAATAGAAAAGAATCCTGCCAAGATGTCTGTGGTAGGCTACTGAGTTATTGCCAGAAAGAGGATTAGGAAGCTTTTACAAGTATCAAACTGTGCTTAAATTCATAGTAAAATATATAAACGTAACTCCTAGTGGGCCAGAAGGAATTTTAAGCACAGTATCTGGGGCATTTGGCTCTTCCTTTTCTTCAATGCCAAGATCTAAATTCAGGAATTTCTATTGCTTCTTCTTCCTCCCCAGTTAGCTGCAGAACACGAAAGTAATGAGAGATGTGTAAGGAAATTAGTATTTTCTCACTCCGTGAGTTTGCTGAAGTCAGTAACAGAATAGGAACTTCAGACCTAATATCTTAAATCTGTTTTGCTGTAATTTAAGCATACTACTTCAGTTCTCTTCAAAATTAAGACCTGGTTTTGTATCTTCAGTTTATATTCACCTGTGTATTATTTTCCACCTAGTATTCCCTTGAATCCATGTTTTCTCGACCTCTCATCATTCCTGCTATCCTCTCCTCTGGGTCTTCAGTTGATCCACATTGCCATTAAGCTTTTTTGGTGGACATAATGCTGTGGGTAAGACCCTCTCAGAAATGTGAACATCAGGAGAGGATACACAGTGCTTTTGTCCGTTCCTTCCAAGGTGGTGATGACTTTGATTTCTTTCTGGTATGGTATCACACTCAGGCTGTGGCCTGCTCCAGGTCTTGCTCTACTGCCTAGTTCTCCCAGCATGGATGGTCAGGGAAGAGGAGCTGGGCCAGCAAAAATGTTCAAGGTAGAAGAGCCTGAGCACAGTGACTCAAGTCTATTTCAACTCCATTAATTTCTTGAAAATTGGCCTTCATTATTTACCCACTTTGTGCTAAATAAATCAGAACATTTCTGTATGACACTGCTGCTCAGCAGTCCTCTTAATGAGCATTGTGAGATGATCATTTGTAACCCTGAGCCCTGAACTTCCATTAATTTCAGTAGTCAGAGGTACCTCTGATAAAATGAGCTGTTTCCAGGAGAATAAATCTCCCTGCACACATAGAAAGAGTAATTGACAACACACCCAGATTTCATGTACGGCTATTCCAGGTGTAAGAGTCTGGTGTAGTTTTGTATCTGTTTGTAAACTTAGGAGCAGCACTGGAAACCTCTGCAAATGTTTCCCATTTCAATGTGAAAGAGCTTTTAAAACCCTTGAAAACATTAAAATAATGCTAAAAAATAAATGAAGCATTATTTGACCTGAAGCGTGGTTGTTTCACTTTCCAATGTTGCAAACAACTAAAAAGCCTAGTTATTTTGACCCAGTCCATTTAAAATGTTAATTGTGTAATATAAAGTTTAGAGATCTTCTGCCACTGCTAATCTCAGTCTTCATTTCTCTTCTTAATTGCACATTTGAACAAGAAATCGTAATGTTTTTAAATTAGCTCTTACGATCTATTGGGTCTTATGTGAAGGAGAAGGTAGTTACTTGGAGGCGATGAGGTTTATATCTAGCTAGATCTGGCTGGTTCACAGCAACACTGCAGGAGAAGTGGCACTTGCAGCAAACATTTTTGAAAAATATGTGTTGAATCATCAATAGTTTTTCTTTCCTCAGTCCTTCCTGTCTGAAAGAAGCCCATGTTTTGTTTTCAGAGTGCTCTTTGGCTGGTCTGGGAGGAAGCAAGGGTTCTTGGTACGTGATGGCTAGGATTTGATAACAAAGAATAAAATTATAATGATAGTCAGGCAAGTTCTGTTTAGATAGAAAAGGGAAAATGGCTCAGGGTTTGCCATATGATATATGATATCATGAAGAATAAACAGCATTGTCTCCTTTAGAATTTATTGTATATTAACAAATATTATTAATAAAATAATAAAGTCTGTAGCATTTTATAGCTGCATAAGGAGCATTCAGATGAACTTATTTACTTATTTACTTATTTACGGATGGAGACTCTGTCACATAGTCCTCTTCATGGATTTTTCAGATCTGTCCAGAAAATAGCTATTTCTTTAAAAATAAAAAGTTACTCTCTTGCTCCTCAGTCTGCAATGGTATTTCAGACATTTCTTTATTATGGCTAGGACTCTTCCACTGATTTCCATTCAAGACTTATTCCTGACAGTTAATACTCACTTATATTGGTGTTCTGCCTCTTGTCATTCTTCCTCTAAGTGAAAAAAACCCCCTTTTTATAATATTTCCTCTTGGCTTTGAATGTGCCAGGCAAAATAAGTGAGGACGCTACTTTTCATAAAAGAGCTTGTTGTATGTCCTAGTGCCTCTCTTCAGTTCTTGCCTCTTTTTTTCTTTTCATTATTCTTGAGCAGAGTTGGAAAAGAATTGTATTGAGATAAGCATCACCATGGCTTGTTTCATGGCATTAATAGTTGTATGTTTTTGTTACAAATGCTTCTGTTGATAAATTCTAGATAGCTTTTGCCTTTTCCAGCAAAGCTAATCTCTCTTACCCTTTCATCCTCTGATTGATTAACATGGTCTTCATCCTCCTCAATAATTTCTTACCAATAATTTCCCAACTTTTAGTAGAAACGCTTATTATTACTAGGCTCTCAAGCAGAATCACAAAGCACATTATATAATTACTTTTCATTCCATTTCTATTAGGCAAGACTTTTCCCTCCTTTCAGAATGAAATTCTGGTGTTTCCTGGAATTGGCAGTGCTTTCCAAAGTTGCACCAGTGGTACCAACCAAAGCTGTGCCTCCTTTTTTTGTGTCTTTGATAAAAATATGAGATGATCTCCAAGACAAATTAAAGAAATTACCTATTCCAGTTCTCATTTCTTTATCAGTAAGCTTCCCTGAACTTTAAGGGTACTGTTACTCTGTTTTTATGGCTGAGTATACTGAGATGGCATAGTTGGAAATGCATGGATCTCCAAGGCAATTTAGTCATTTGTAATGAGGCTGTGAAGAAGTAAAGTTAGATGTCCTACTGTGCAGTCCCTCATTAAATTCTGTAATTGTATGTCTGTGGATGCTCCTGTTTTCACAGGTAGAATGTCCTAGAGGCCATAAGTTCTGTTTCTGTATGTATCAAATTTATCTTCCTTATCAGAGATGCCCAGCCCTGCACTTCATGCTAAAGCCATTGTAACCTAAAGCTCCAAAATAAGCTTTATTGAGACCCAGCTAACTAGAGTGCTCCAAAAATCCTGCCCTGGAGTTTGGCTCTTGGAAATACATCCTTGACCCAACTGCAGCTGCTGCTTTTAATCGGAGACATTAAGCAGAGCATTTCTGTTTGTGCTTGTACGTGGTTTACAGAGTGGCTGTTAATATTTTTAATCTCAAATTTTTGATGTAGGATGGCTCCCTGTGCTTGTGGCACATTTCCCCTCCTCCCAGGGAAGGGTCTGAGGGAAGGTCCATTTTAAGGTCTGCCTATGTTGGTGTTCTGCTTTGCAGAAACCAATAAAGATTGGTTTGCCCAGGGTGATAAAAATGGATATAGATTCCTCAGAGGGTGGTTGGGTGCCTCTGCAATAGTTATTGCCTATTCCAGTAGCAATAATTGTTTAATTCAGGGGTGGCTATACCTCCATGTCTCTCACTGCTCATCTCTCCCTGTGTCTCATGTGCTGCCTGAGGATTGAGAGTGATGCTCCTCTCCCCTTCCCCAAACAGTCTTTGCAGGATATAAATTCAAATAATATGTCCATCTTTACCACAGATCATTGGCACAGCCAGCAGTAGGACTCGAGCACCAGAATGATTTCCTTTTTTGCTTTTTTCTTGTTCTTAAAAAGTTGGCAAAATACGATGGGCTAGGGAAGGAGGGCAAGGGTGTTCCTAGTTAGCTCAAAGTATTGTCCTTTCTGTGTGGATGGATGAGCTTGTGGCTGTTGGAGCTGCAGGACCAAGGCATGGAACAGCCTTTAAAGAAAATTGTACAAGTAGGCTCATTTCAGAGTTGAAATTTGTTATTTATTAGAAGTACTAATACATGGAAATATATCCTTATAATGATATGCTCTTTGGGGCTGGTCTGAACTGTTATCATCATTTCACACATGCTTTTTAAAAGTAACCTCACCATTTGTTCTCATTTTCTCTTTTCTCTTTCTGGCCACCTAGCTTCCATCTCTTTGCTTCTCAAGAGATGGAAGGGCCAAAATGCTGCTCCCTAAACTTATTTCATTATCCACAGAAAGTTTCACAGTATAATTATAATGCAAATAGGAAATTACTTACATTTAGAAAAGACAAGGCATTTAATTTAGTACGAAATAGCAGGAATGAAAGGTACTCTCTTTTCTATCTATGAAATTGCCTGGTCTTTTCTGGATTACAAATTTTGTTCAGGCTGCTTAATAGAGTTTCAAGTTGTTTATTAATTATTAAGCATGATCCAAATTGTCACATTTATGAAGTGTTGCTGCAGTGGTGTAATTTAATGTCTACTGTCAGGAAATAAATTCATAGACTATAGATTTTAGTCCTGACTAGGCCACTAACTTAAGTGACTGGAGGTGCTTCCCTCATTGCTCCAAGCTCATTTTCTCTGTCTGTGAAACGTATATTATGTTCCTATAACATGTTGGATGAATGATAAGTTCTTGATTGCTAAGAAGTTGGAACTTACTTTTAGAGAACATGTTAGTGTGTCAAAAGCTAAGTTTTGGTATGTTTTGAAGCATTTAGCCCTGTGAATCTGAAAATACTTCCAGAAATTCTTCAGGAGTGGGAATATTAAAATTTCATCTTCAGTATTGCTGTTGATATATTATTTCTTTCTTCTCGTGCTGGCTTTTCATGGTTTAACAGTGGTACTATGTGTATATTAGTGTTAAGCCATTAAATTACAGTATAAATTGGAGAAACTGTAACAAGTAGCAACAGCCTAAACTGTCTTAAAAAACCAAAATTAATTAAAAACCTTTATGTCTGCACAAAGACTGCATACTGTGTTAAGAAGTAATATAAAAAAAAGAAAATATGAAAGTTGAAAGTCATCATAAAATACATTTTCAAAAGGTAATGATGAGATATATGTTTTATAAATTTATTTTATGTAAGCAAAAATGGCATTTGACAACCAGTGCTTCAAATATGGATCAGTTATTTTCTGACATTCTTCAGATAAATTTTCAGTGAGCTATTGAAACAGACAACAGTTGTTCTCTCCTCATGCTAATGTATATCAGTAAATTGTCTCTAACTATCAATATAGTAAATGGTAAGCAATTATAAATCAATGGAGACCACAAGCTTTAGACATAAACTGTGCAGAGGCAGGGAAAAAGATAAAGTGATAGCATTATGCTGTTCAAGAAGCAGAATTTTATGAGCTATAGAACCAAAGGGGATGTTTAAAAGCAGAAGAAAAATAATACGGTGTTTTGCTAAAAAGGGTAGGGAAGACAAATAAGAAGGTAGTGAATAATGAGAACAATAATTAATGTGAATCGGAGCAATCCAACTGATTAATTGCATGTGAAAGTCTATTCAGCTTTCTTGGAAATGGTGAAAACTGTTTGAAGTTAGAAGGAAAACCTGTCAACTTGATCTTTGTTTCTCACCAGCTTCTGAGTGGGTCTTCTGTAGAGCTAAAGCAAGAATGCACTCTGCTCTGCCTCACTTCTAGTCATGTGTTGAAACTACAAAGCAGAACTAAAAAATCAGGAGAATTATTATGATATTGGATTTATTTTTATTAAAATTTTCAGGAATATTAATGTGAAGCCTGAAATTGACTTTCCAATCTTTTGCACGGGGAAAAAAATGAGAGAGATCTTTTTGCGAAGAGATTTGAGTGTAGTGGGTTGACCCTGGCTGGATGCCAAGCACCCACCAGGTCACAGAATATTCCAGTTGGAAGGGACCCACAAGGTTCATCCAGTCCAGCTGTTGAGTGAATGGCCCACGCAGGGACTGAACCCACAGCTGTGGTGTTGCCAGCACCCTGCTCTGACCATGGAGCTCATCCCAGAGTCAAAGCCTCTTCCTTGCTCCCCTCCACAGCTGGACAGGGGAGAGAAAGCAGAATGACAGGTTCGTGAGCTGAGATAGAGACAGGGAGAGATCACTCACCGAATACCAGCACAGACAAAAAAAGCTCGAATTAGAGAAATTCATTGGATTTATTACTCATAAAATCCAGAGGGTGGATCCAGCCACGTCCGTCTTGAAGACTCCAGGGTTTGGCTCTGCTGGACGTGGGGGAAGCTACTGCCAGCTTCTCTCAGAAGCCACCCCTGTAGCCCCCCCTGCTACAAAAACCTGGCCATACAAATCCAGTACAACATATTTGGAAACTGTTCTCCCCAGAGATCCAAGGTTCAATGTTTTGATTTCCCTTTCTACACATCCCAATGTAGTTGAATATGTACCCTGTTCTAGAGTCCTGATGGAAAGGCTAATTGCCCCTTGGAGCTGGGATGGGCTGTGAAGTCCAGTGTTCTGGGAGGGATGTGCTCTCTTCCCCTACAGATGCAGGAGCTCCTCTTTGTGCTGGCTCTCTGCTATCCAGTGAGGGAATTGAGGATCCCTGTTTTTCAGTCAGCTTTTGGAAGTACCTGTTTTGGAACGAGATCAGGTATGATTTGATTTTAACCTGTGGAGACACAATTTACCAGGGGCAGAAGATAGTTCTGTGGACTTGTTCTGATGGACATATCTCATCACAGGCTCCAGGCCAGTTCTTCATGCACCATTTCCTGTCTTCTTTGATATTTGGCTCAGGATGAGCATGTCCCATAACCCTAATTTAATCGGAAGGCACCTGAGTGATATTCCTTAGCCCTGTCATTGTTCCCCTGCACATTGTTCTCTGATGGACACACCAAATACCCCTCCACAGGAAATGTCTGCATTTCAAAAGGTTACTTTAGAGTTTGTTTCCATCTTGCCTGATAGGATGTCAGTAACAGTCATGTAACAGTTGGGGTAACTTCAGTGACATATCATAATGAGAAATTACAGTTGGGTAAACTATTTTTAAAATACCATGGGTTACTAAGTAATTACTAAAGTGCTTTACACATACACACACACATATGTAAGTACATCAAAGCATTTCTTATTAGTGTTGCAGTGAAACAGTTTGACACTTCAGCTTCAGTATAACAGAGCCAGGAGATGCTTTGATCCAAGTGCCAAACTGCACCTTGGCAACAAACAGGACATGCTTTGATGTTGTGGGAAAAAAAAAAAAGACGGAATTTTCATTCAGAATCAAGTTTTCTATCCTGACTTTTTTTATACTTATTTTTTCTGACATGAGATATTTGGAAGGTAGCACTCTAGGGGATTGCATCTCCTTCCTGAAAGTGCAGTCCACAGAGCTCCAATATGGGGCCTGTATCTCCACACCAGGATGGGAATTGCATTAGGGAAAACAGCACTTTTACAGGTGTTATGCAAAGGTGGATGGACAGCAATTTGAAATCAGAAGCTGAACTGGTTTTCACCACAGTATGGTCTCTGGTATTGACACAGCCAGGGTTAGGTTCTTGAACAACTTCTCTCTGGGATATTAGGCTTTTCAAAGTAAGTCTAATGTTTGCGGTCAAGGACACTTTCTCTTTGTCCTTGCCTGCATAACTATGTGTCATGAAATAGCTGCTCTAGATAGCTCCAGGGCTGGCAGCAATTGGAAAAGGGATTTCTTTGTACAGTGTGTATTATTTTGATGGCCTTTAATGGAGGAAGCAATTTTATTTTTTTAATATTTTTGAAGCATCACAGTGAACCTGAAAAATAAAGACATAAATATTCAGTTCTTCCTAGGAAACCCATGTTATTTCATGTTTTCAGTATTCTGACACATCTAAAAAAGATACTTTGGACTAAAAGCAATATAAATGAAGGTAAAAATATGAACTTTCATGAGAAAAGTTATAAAATATGAAAGCTCTTAAAGTAGTTCAGAAGATTCTAGTCCCATCTTGGAAATGGAGGAATGTTCTCTGCTTGCTTAGGCCAAAATCTCTCTGTTACATAGGTCTTTGTAAAAAAAAAAAAAAATAATTCAAAGGAGGTGATGAGTGATCACTGGCAGGTGCAAGAAGGCAAGAAACTTGATCAAGGTTTTGCCAGCAGAACATGTGTGGTTTGTTTCACTTTCAAAGGGTAGGAGTACTTTCCTGGAATAGTCAAAGCAACCAAAAAAGAGCCAGCCTAGGACAAAGCTCAAAGCATGGTCTGTAAAAAGGCAGCATTTGTGTTGCTCAGTGTATGGAATATTCTTCCTTGTGCTAACTTTTCTTTATACTGTCACATGAACTTTATATTCTATATAAGAAAATAAAAAGGAAGGAAGAGAACAGGAAGATATAAAAATGGATAAAAGAAAAATAAAAAGCAGGCTTGCTGTAAAATATATCTCCCTTAAAGCATTGTTAGAAACCCTGTTTCATAGCTTTTAAACTCTTTCCTCCATCCAAGGTTTCCCACTGGACCATTAAAGAGGCCAAAACAGCCCCAGTAGCTTACTTGTCTACATGACCTGAGGATGAGCCCTTCAAATTTATGTTTAGCTTTCTGAGAAGTGGCCTCCCATGGGTGTCTGGAGCTGTTCCTCACAGCTGATGTGCTCTGTGCAGTTGCTACTGCTGCTCCTGCAGAAGTTTATCAGCCAAGGAGGGAGTGACATCTCCAGGGAGGCACATCTAAACAGGGTCCCACACCTCCAGCTCTGAGCTGGGCAGCTCTGGTTTGCCCTCACCATGGGCCCTGCTGGATGCAGCAGCTTGGTCCAGAGACCTCTGACACCACAGCCAGTCTGAATTACTCTGAGATGCTGATACATAATTGAGATTTACAGACCCCTTCGGCACAGTTGCCACTGATTCTTTCTCAAGTACATGCATGCTTTGCCAACTGAAATAGAATTGCTCTTACCCTGTTCTAATGAGAGAGCTCATGGCTGTCTGCCTTGGAGGTAGTCAGCTAAACATCTTGTTACAGTGAGTGGAGAGAAGTAGGTGTTTCTAATGCATGATGCATCTTCTCCTAAGGAAGCATTTGAAGGAGGTGTTAGATGAATTGTAGCCTGAAAGCACCCAACTCTCCACCGATTTTATGGTTTGAACTAAAAGTGTTCCGATAACTGAAAATCTGTGAGACCAAATTTTCAGTTACTGGAAAATAAGGTAGTTTTACTAAGAAGGTATCCATAGGAGGATAATAAAGGACCCCATCTTAAAAAAAAATACAAAATCAATATTTTTACTAGATAGTAAAGAAAATAAGATTTCCATCTAAAAGGCCGCTAGGGTAATATGTTGGATAATTGAAGGATAAGTAGAGAAGGCATCTTCTTTTACTGTATTTCATAAATTTAGATGGCAGTCTGTAGGATTTCTAAGTTGGCACGTTAAGAACCAGATAAAATGCGCATCTCTCATTTTACCTTTTCTCTGCCGTGTTTCACAATCTGTGAAAGCCTTGTTTTGGAAAACCAGATATTTTATATTTTGTTTTGGTGGTCTCAGGTTCCTTGCCAGTGGCATGCCACATGCTTTACTGGTATTAAGTGCTCATCTGCTTTAGAGCCACCATTGGCCTAAGTTGCTGTCAGGGTGCAAGCATCTTTTTTACTGACTCTCAAATGATTTAAATCTTACAGACTGTGACATATTAGGTGATTTCATGTGGCCCTAAGAGTAATTTCCACTGTCTGTTGCTATTTGTTAGCTGAGGTCATATTTTCTACTGTGGAACAGTTTCCCCTCCAACCCTTTTCTTGCTCACATCCTCTGGTGTTCGTAGCTAAGCCACCACTGCTGCTGTCCTTGTTCATGACATGAGTCACAGCTGTCACACTGGAGTAGTTCAGCTCACCCAGTCTCTGATCTGGATCTAATGTGCTCAGTGGAGATCATGGTCTCTAAAGAAAGATGCATATCCGGCACAATTAAGGAAAGAAATCTAAAGGGACAGGATAAGTGCTCTGTTTACACTGATTTTTTTCCCCCCTCAAAGTTAGTCTTGCTCCTAAATGCATAAATATGCAAAGGACAGCCTTTTTTTAGAGATGCTCACTTTTTTTTTTTTTTAATGTTTTGGTATTCCCTGTGCTACAGATCAACCTCATTTCACTGATAATGAAGCTCTGAAACACAGACTGTGCATATACTTACATCCATGTATAAAATCTCTTTGTAAAATGATAGCATTTTGTATATTCATTCTTTCATCTACATACTATCTGAAGTGTATATGAAGAGCTACTAAAGGTTTTTGTAGTATCAAAAATATTTGCTTGCAGATAAAGAAGAAACACAGAGAAATTTTTTAAGATCAGACACAGGGACAGTAGTAGCACCAGTGTTAAACCTCAAGTAGCTGCTGCTTCTAATCCCAAATTTACTCATCTAGCCAGACTCACCAAGTCTTTCCAACTACCCCAAACCCCCAAGCACTAAGGTTTAGACCACGTAGCTGTTTGAGATTCTACAAAGTTCACAGTGATCCTCCTAGTCCAGTAAAATCTATGTGCCAGCTTTTGCAGATACATTTTTTGAGGACAGTTGTGTAAGTTAGTGCATTTGAAGAGAGTAAATCATACTGTAGTCTTCAAATTGTAAAATCAGCTACTATGGGGAACTCTTTGCTTTGGGAATGCTAATGGAAACAATTGAATTCAACTTAGGTATAATAAAACCTCGTTAATTTAATGAAATTAAGGCCATGAAACCAATCTGGATAAATGTGTGATTTTACTGGATTGGAGGTCTTATTCATGCAGCAAGCAGTGACTGTATCTTCATCATGAATAATTAAACCCCTTTCAGATAATCAAATAAGAAGAGGCTTTTTATGTTTTTCTTTTCTTAGCAAAGTATTGTGCTCCTAAGAAGTATTTTGAGATCACGGAATGAAGGACAATATAGAAGTGCAAGTTGTTGTTATTATTATTATTATTATTATTATTATTATATGAGTCCACTGGCTTTCCTTTTAAGATTTTCTACTTGTTTTGGTTGCGCATTTTTAATTGCTTAGAAAAACGATGTAGTCATATCTCAGAGCTAGTTTAATTAGAATTATTGATGTCTGAAGCAGCACCCAGGCTGGGGAAACTGGGGTCTGATCAAAGTCACAACTAATGGTTTAGTGAAGTTAAAAATTCAATCTGTAATTAACGTTGAAAGAGAAAGCATATGTTTTCAAAAAGCATATTTTATGCTAAGGAAGAAGGCACTTCTTATTTATTTGGAAATATTCATTGAGCTATTTAAAAAGAATGGTGACAGTAACGACTGAGTTTTTCACCTGAAAGAAACACTGGATGCAACATTATGCTTTTACAGACACTGGTATACTTTATTCTCCTAAATTGGATTTAGAAGTGCATGTGAAATATGAAGTTCACTTTAAGAAGGGTTTTAAGACTTTCGGAATTTTGAGTCTTTTGCAGCTTGATTGAAAGTACATATAAATGTTTGCAATTTTAAAATGTATTATATAGAGCAAATAAGTTTAACACTGGAATGAATTCTGATTTGAGGTATTGAAGAAACCAGAAGACATTAAGCAGTCAGTATTTTAAAGTCTGTGTCTCAGCTCATTGACTCCTGATGATGCACAGGATGGTTGAGCATCTGGGATGGATCCTCACCTTTCTGAAGATGTTAGTGGATATGTTGTGTTGGTGTAGCAAATTTTTGTAGATTTTTTTTGCATCACAATAACTTTCATTATGTAGTGAAATGTGGTAGTGTCCAGGTTTAACTGGGAAAGCACACTTTTTTCATGTTTCTCAAACTTCCTGGGTTGTGCATGGGGAATCACGACATCAAAAGTGCTTTTTATGACTGTGCACATGGTGTGACAGAGTTGGGAACGTGGGTAAATTTAACTGCACTGGAGGGGGTGGTGGAGGTAACAGATGGAAGGTGGTGGGGCTGGAGAAAGTTCAAGCAGACCAAAATAGAGAATGACTTCTACATGCATGAGGAGCACAAGGAGATAGGCAAAGTAGTGCAAGAGTCTTGGTTTCTCTTAAGCAGCCCTTCCAGTCTTCTGTTATTTGGTATCTATTATAGGGTCTTTTTGTGCACCCTTCTTACTATCAGAAATAAATATATATATTCCGAGGTGTCTGGGGATCTTCCCTTGATGATAGCAGTTCAATTCAGTGCGCTGCGTGGAAGAGCCACCACAGGTTTCATCTTTTTATGAAACCGTGTTCACACATTCACCCAATGTGTGCAAAGTGTGCATTTTTATCATTTGCACTTTATTGATCAGTCCTTCCTGAACCATTTTCATCCCTAATTAAGAATGCAGAGAGCTTTACATTATTCTGCTTACAATTTCAAGAGCTCATTTTAAACTGCTTGTTTGGGGATTTGCTTCCTTGGGAGAATTTATTACTGTATGAATGAAAATGCTTCTCTGAAGCTGTTAATCAGTTCAAGATTTTAAAAAACTAATTGAGAATATTTCTCATTATTACTAAATTCTCAGGGGTGCTATAGGGTGCACACTATTATAATCTAAACCTGTAATTTGGATGTGCTTCTTGTGCCCTTTGGCACAATGGTATACATGGGAATTTTAAGAAGAATGACTGACACCAGCCACCCCAGCCACCGTGAAGAAAATGCGCTTTATTATTTTCTCATCAGCTGCTGCCTCCTGTTAGCAGTGAAATTGTTTTGACAAGTGCTGTTTTGATATACTCGTTTATAGAAAGGCTCAAACTAATCAAAAGAACTTCCTAACACTTTGGACTATTGGGCTGCAATATAATCTTCCCAATGAAGTGGGGGAGGACTCATCATGTGGGTTGTTCTAAAATTGGTTGAGGCAAATCACTGAAGAATTTATGGAAGGGAACATCTATTCTCTGTCACGGGATGTTCTAGATAAGATAATAGTCTATTTCTGTCACTCTTTGATGTTCAACTTTAGCATTTCAAGTGCTAGATGGAGTGATACATTGCTTGTGCATTGTACCTAAAGATTGTGCATGAAGTCTGATGGCACTGGGTAATAATGCTGAGGCTCATCCATGAAGCTTTTATACATAGAGCCAGTGTCACCTGAATGATTCCTTCTGTGCAGAGCACTGGATTGCAGACAGTAGGTAAGTTGGGTAGAGAATGCTGTTTGTCAGTGTCCTCTTTTATAAGAGGTTTCATTCATCTTTTGTAGCTCTGATGAAACAATTCGCAGCCTGCAGCCTGTGTAGTTCATCAATTTTCATTCAAGTGAGCATTCCTTCTGAGGCAGAATCAGAGAATGACAGAACAGCTAAGGTTGGAAGGGACCTCAAGGAGTCACCTTGTCCAACCCCACTCCTCAGTTACAGCCACCTGGAGCCAGGTCCCCAGGACTGTGTCCACATGGCTCTTGAATATCTCCAAGGATGGAGACTCCAGAGCTTCCCTGGGCAGCCTCACACTGGAAGTGTTTCCTGATGTTCAGATGGACCCTGCTATGTTTCAGTTTGTGCCTGTGGGCCCTGGTCCTGTCACTGGGCACTGCTGAGAAGAGCCTGGCTCCATCCTCTTTGCACCTTCCCTTTGGATATTTACGTGTCTGTAGGATGCCCTCTGAGCTTTCTTCTCTCCAGGCTAAACAGGCCCAGCTCTCCCAGCCTTTCCTCCTGTGAGAGATGCCCCAGCCTGTACTCATCCTTGTGTCCCAAGGCTGGTCTCTCCCCAGATGTTCCATCTCTGTCTTGTGCTAGGGAGCTCACAGCTGAGTCCAGCACTTCAGGAGTGGCCTCACCTGTGCTGAGCAAAGGGAAGGATCACCTCCCTCACGCTGCTGGCAGTGCTTTATTTAATGCAGCTGAAGGCATCACCCACCTTCTTCACATCAGGGTCATCTTTTTGGTTCGTGTTCAACTTGGTGTCCACCAGGACCCCCAGCTCATTTTGTGCCAAGTTGTGTTCCAGCTGGTTGGCACCCATCAGCTACTTTGGCTTAACATCTATCCCCTTTAGGCAATTCTTCTTAAATTTTGTGATCTTGGCAGAGAATGTACAATTCTTTAATAGAAGGATGCCAAAATCACTTGCCAAAAGTACGTTTTATTCTCATTGATATATTAGTCTTTTTATGAGATACTTAATGTATTTTGCCATGCAGATTTTCTGAAATGTAATTCTTCAATCTGTAGTAAGTTTTTTAGTATGGTTTTACCAGTATGAATTTGCAGCAGTTATGCTTTCAATAGGCTTAAGGCAGCTGTGTACATAGACGAACTTTACTTTAGGAATGGGTTTGAACTTTCTTTTTAAAAATCTGTATAATCCTGGCTGTGTAGAAGAATACCTCTGTGTGCTGAGGGCTCCATTCATTAAAGTCCATTGACACAACAGACCTCTCCTATTGATCTTGTTATTTCATTTTATTCTAGCATGCCTATCTAATATTCTAAATAGTTACTTATATATAATATATGCAGGTACAACTCCAGGATCACAATTTAATTGAATTAGCAGTCGTGGGTGAAGATACTGAATGTTCTTAAAAAATAAAGCTTGGGTTCATGAATCATGAGGGCAGTGAAGGCCTTGCCTCTACCTGGTTGCTTGAGAACATTTTTATATGGAATAGAGAATGGTGACATAAATGCCAGGATAGTGGACTGGAATTACAAAATTGAGAAGTTTTTCACAGTTCAGCTTTGGACAACTTTTGGAAGTTCTTTGTATCTCTCTCTGCCTTTTTTATCTCATCTGTTAATTGCTCATTTTATTTCTCTACCAATAAATACATACTAATTATTAATTAATTAATAGATCAGCTGTCAGCCTCAGCAATTCCCACATTAATATATATAATACAAATTAAATCATGGTGGTCTATGATTTACTAGTGGTCTGCAGTCCAGTTTCTCTGCAGAAATGCTACCAGATAGATTTACATGGGTACCTGAACCACACACTGTTCCTAAATTGGTAGAAAAATACTAAATTCAGGGTCCTGACAAAGTGCTCCAGTATGCTTAGGAAGAACATAATGTCAAAACGAGTAAGAAAGGACACTCCTGTGAGATACTGCCAGCAGGTGCAAGGTGTTGGCAGGCAATGAGCTAAACTGTCCTGAAGTTCAGTGTCATTAGTTCATTAATGGCTGGAGTTGGCCATCAGGTTCTTTTGGACTGTGTGTTCCCCACACCCATCTTCAAACCAGCTACACTATGCACAACTGGCACTATTGTTCCATGTTCTGGTTTGAAAAAAACCNCTGGAGTCTCAAAACCTCAGTTATATCCAAGATGGGATGCTTGGCTCCTCCCCCTGGGTGGAGTATCTCACAATGAGATGGTGAGTCATGAGATAAGGCCTGATGGGCCATTAACAGGAGATAGTCCAGGAGCCAGTTATCTCTGAGTCATGTGCAAGGCACTGATGGGCCCATTAACAAAAGATAACACAGAGGGAGGAGGCAGGGAGTGCTGTCCCACCTGGTTTTAACAGAAACCTGAAGATGGTGATAGAATACACCCCCGTGGACACATCTTACATTATAACCCAGGACATTCCAAGAGCTGGAATACATTAAATACTGGGCTGGTAACCCTGCTGTTTTCAGGATGATGTTGTTTGAGAGAGTATATTGACCACAGGCCTCAAATTTGACAGAAAGTCAGTTTGAAATTTAATCTACCAATTGTGAAGACAGTCTGTTTGTTTCTGGCTTGTGGAGTGATAATTAAAGTCCTGTTTGCAAGGAGAACTCAAATGCAATACTAAATATGAAATAGTTCTTTACCCTGCCAGGCTTTCTACTGAACAATCTGGGTCCAATTCTTACATCCTGCATCACCCAGTAATCTTTAAATATGAAAGGAAACATTCTTTCACCTCAGTATTGTGAAGTGAGATTTATTTGAATTATCCAGGACCTTTCAGTTGCATACTCCAAGTGTGCTGCATATTTAGCATGGCATATGAGGGTGTGAGAGACATGCACTAAAATCATAAAGACATAATCTTGGACTGTGTATAAATATATAAACTACTAAAATGGATTTCAATAAATTAGATGTTATCTATTAAAATAATTAATCTTAAAAAATGCTGGTACAGCTAGTCTGTGTTATTATTGTGATACCAGTTTAATTTCATTTATTTTTGATAAACTCATCATTCTAAATTTGCACGAGTTTCAAATGATTAAAAATCTTTATACCAGTCCAAAATTACACAATAAAACATATTACAGCTGTTTTTTAATTATAATGGATGGCACACATCTCATCCCTGAAAGCCATTTAGTACTATTAAACTGTTTGTTTCGGTTTGATTATTCATGAATGTGAGTTTTATTCACTATCTTAACACATTTAAAGTTTTATGGTTTACCACTGTGTCCTCAAAATAGAAAAATGGACCAAAGCCTGTACCATTTATACAGGCAAAACTATTCCTGCCTGAGAAGGAACTGCAAAGGCCAGTATAAATACAAAGCAATTTAAATCAGTCTGTGAAAACAGCCATGACTACTGAGGAGAGAGGAATATGTTATTTGGTGTTGATTGTTTGCCCCAAATCTCCTAATGGGTTAAAATGAACATTATTTAAATAGGAGGCTAAATGTCAAGGAAAAATTTCCTAAGCAGGTATTCCAAAGCTTGCTGCTGGTTTGAGGTAGAGGCGGGGGCAATCTTTATCACCTGAAATACTTAAAGCTGTGAAACTAAAAATTGGTGATTAAGAATGCCAATAGATAGTTCTCAGACAGATGTCTTTCCTGTCCTTTCTGGTGTTTGTTATCTCTGTTGTCTTAAGAATGAAGTGGCCCCATGAGGCTGAGCAACAGTCATTATTCAAATGTAACTTAATTACAGAGTTATCTGTGTTCTCTAAGTTACCATTTGTTTAACAGTTGAATTGCAGCACCAGCTGTATCCTTGGTATTCCAGGCACACTGGGTTGCAAACCTGGGACAATGTCAGAGTGTTCTAGCCTCTCCTACTTTGCACTGGGAAAATCTAGCAGACTTTAGGGGGGCTGCTGGCCCTGGATTTCTGCTTTGTATTGCATATGTTTAAAAATATGGACAGGCCCCTCTTGTAGTGAACTGTCAAAGCTAATACAGAGATTTAGTAATATTAAAAATATAAGGGTTAATAATAAAGGATAAAATTCAGCCTTTGTGTAAGTTTATGTAAAACTGTAGAGGTAGGCAGATGGGAGGGTTTGTTGGAGTTTTTTTAGAGAGAGAGATTTTTTCATCTGTTCTCATCCAAACTAGCTGTCCTTGCTTTCAGGGTTTTTTTGAAATAGTTGAATGAATCCTTTGCAGCAGGGACACTGTTTGCATAGTGCTGTCAGAGCCATCCCTTTCTTGCTATCTCTGTCTCCTGGAAGTGAGGCTTAGGCTGGAGTAGGAGATGAGAAGAGGCTGTTATTTTAAATGTAACTAATGTCTCAGTTGGCTGGGTACATTTTTCTGGTGGCTTTATGTTGAAGAAAAATACTGTAATGTGGAAAACAAAGCTATAATGCTCTGGAAGCAATGGAGTCAGCTCTCAAAGTATAATTTTAATTCAAGAAGCTTGAGACCTGTATGATCCTTTCCTATTAGTACACATTTTTCCTGCTTATAGGTTTCCTAGTCAACAGAAACTAAAGATAAGGAACGTATATTTTTTGCATGAAAAAGAGTACAATAATGGTTTGATGAATAGACACTTCCATAATAAAACACTTCTGTCTCATTGAAACTGTAGATTGCTAGCTGTTACATGACACTGAACAGTCTTCCTTTTAGTCACTCAGTGACTTAAATGTGATGGGGCATTAGAAAAGACTGAATTATTTTAATTTTGCTTTTTCACAGGGTTCTGAAGCCATTGTGTTTTATTTTGAGATAAATTATCCTATTTATCTTGTCTGCATAAATACCTTTATGAATAATGCTAGAAGCTGTGATGCTGAAAATAAAAATTACAGACCTGTCCTTAAAGGACAGGATTAACACCCTACAAGAGCTTATACAAAACCAACTGGTGCCTTTATTCTTCAATACCAAAATGTGCCATTTTTGAGCATTTGCAAAGCCACTATAGTGGTGTGCTGCCAGATCCATTAACAATTCTCTACTAATGGCAGTAAAGTGACTGAGTGGGGTAAAAGCAGGCAACAAGATGGTCTGGACCACATCTCCTTTTACGTGGGTGTTATAGCAAGGCTTGAATGAAAAAAAAAAAAATTTTGTGGTGGAAAGAGCAGCCATGTCTTAAGTTGCATTAGAGCAAGAAATGAGAAATAGTACCCTTAATGCAAAGGTAGTGCAGGTATTTAGCCAGAGACTGCAGAGGAAACTAAAGACTATGAAAATTTTCAGTTCCCAAGGAAACATTAAACTGGCAGTTGCTCACAAGCACTCAGACTTTCTAGATATTAACGTGGACATGCTGAAAGCACATACAAAACTGCCCATCCTGCTGCCAGGAGCACTCAGGGCAGGCAACAGCTACAGCATGGGAGCACAGCCAAAAGATGCCCACCAATTGCTTCTTCTGGCCTGTGTGAAGTGACAGAATTCCTGATAAGGTTTTCATGTGCTCCTTTGAAAAAGATTAGAATTTCTACATTGTTTTCACTCATGGGTCAGAATTTAACACTTTCATAACTTTAAGAAGAAAATACAGATAGCACATTCTGGTAAGCATCTGCACCCACAAAACACACAAGAATAGTGTGTATATAACTCAAATTCTATAGCAAAACCCCAAACCAAATGTCTTAGTTTGAAAGACAAGGTGTCTGCTAAGGAAGGCAGGAGCCTCCCTTGGAATGGAAAATGCAACCCCCTTCCCTCCAAATTATTATAATTTGGGGCTTTCAGGCAAAGATAGGAGGAGTAGGAATAACAGTTCTTTACTAGATATATATATAACAAGGCAAACAAGCGGCAGTAACTGTGGCAGTGACACCAGACAGAGCAGAGCCCAGTGCAGCCTCTCTGGGCTCTCAGGCCCTTTCCCTGCGCTGCAGTGCCGCTCACGGCCGGCAGGGGCGCTGGCGGCTCCCGGTGAGCAGGGCGGGTGCGCTGTTCCCCCGCGCCGGCAGGGGGCGCTCGGAGCGAGCTGGGCCCTCACGCGGTGATGGCGGAGGAGAAGCTGCTGCACAAACCCCTGGGGCAGCCGGGCCCGGTGTCCCTGCAGGACCCTCGGGAAACAGCAGGGATGAACACAAATCCCGGGTGGTAGATGAGATGTATCAAACTCCGGAGCTGCAGCGGGAGCCCCGGGACATCTCTGCAGGCAGGGGTGTGGCACTAGTGTAGTGAAAGGCTCGCAGCAGCGGCAAAGGAATGGCGGGGGCGGGGCAGCCTTGGCCCAGCTCCCTGTGGGGACAGGGAAAAGCGGACTTGGGATCCCGGGGTCCCCTGAGGCACCGAGCTGATGGTGAGAAAAGTCTCTTTCTACTGAGGTAGGGTGTTAAATATGGTCCCAGTGCAACAGCCGCTCCAGTGAGCAAGCTCCACTCAGGGTAGCAGGAAGGCAGCAGAAAGCAGGAATCCGCAATGGTGATGAATTCCCTCCACCACGAGAGCAGCTTCTCTCTGCTCTGAATGCCAGGAAAACAAGAGAGCCAGGGGCTGTACCCACCCCCTTTTTGCCAGTTCAAATCGCACTGGATCTCTGCCCAAACAAGAAAACATCAGGTAAAAGAGAGCAGCCAGCTGGACTCCTCCCCCTGTGGCCAGCTCCTTTTGTCTCTCTCAAGCACCCAGCAATTTGTCCCTTAGCAACAAATTATGGGGAAAATTCTTTAAGAGAAAAAGAAAAACAAAAGGAGAACTCCTAAAACCCCAACACCGACTTGGACAGAAAGACTTTTATCCTGAGGCAAGTATGCTAGCATCTAAAGATGGAAAAGCAAAGGTGAAGGGAATTTATTCTAATTCCCTGAACTGGCTCTTAGGTATATCAGCATTTTTCTGTACAAAAGAAATCCTCAAAAAAAAGTGTTTTGAAGAGACACAGAGTGTCCAGCTGGATATGGTCTATTAAATGAACTAAATGATGTCATGGTATATGGCACACCATTTTATAAAGCGGTTATTTCCTTTTCCCTCTTGGTATTCTGAGCATCCTAAATATGAATTTCTAAAACATCCACATTATTTCCCTATTCCTGCAGACCTGTGTTTATACATATGCTACAAATAACACACAGGATCATAGGAGAAGCTTGCAGACTTAATCATGATATTTCCAACCCTTTTAGTGTTTATGTGCACCTCTTCAATAAACAGTAATGTGTTAGATAAATGGAGATGCTGCTGAGGGTTTTTCTTGTTGATACAGCTCCTCGTGCATATCATATCACATGGTGCTGCTTTGGCCAAAGGAATCTCGACCTGCTGCAGAAGCAGAGAGAGAGTTGCTTCCCCATTCTCCTTCCTGCACTATCCTCCCAGCCTGTATCAGCACTTGCACGCAGGAGAAGGCTGGGCTGAGGAGCAAGGAGGAATGCTGAGCTTAACCTCAGGAGGAGAGGTAGTGGTAGGAAGAAGAGCTTGAAGAGTTTTTTACTAGTTGCTTCCACACCAGTGCTGTCATGGCAGATTTCCCCAAAACACCCACATAGCTTCTCTTGTCCTTTGCCTACTGCCCAGTGTGGACAGGACAATGTTGGCATAGCTCCACTTGTTTAAGGAGATCAAGGAGGTGAAGGAAGAACCTATAAAACTGAAAGCAAGTGGTTTATTCCTAGCTCTGCTGGTTGAAGAAATTGGTTAGTGTCTCCCTACACACAGGGAGCAAAAGCTGTAACAGGTATGGTACTGCCACAGTAAAGTCAATTAGTCTTGAAAGAGTTCTATGTGTTATTTTAGTTTCTGACATAATGTGGAGACATAAACTAACTGCTCTTCTTCCATTGAGTAAAGTGCTGCTTAGCTTTGGTACCCTGGCAGACAGGCTTTCTGAAAAGTAACCTGCTAGTCAGTGTCATTTACCATGAGCTTAAATCATATAATTTTGAAAGAGCTTGAGTTTAGAAATGAGCTTTAGGAACACTCTTATTAATTTTGTAAATTAAAAATGTAAAATGGAACAGATAGAAGTCCAGTACAGGACTGACACAAGGAAGTAGTCTTTAAACAGGGACATTCTCTAATCCAACACTGGGAAAGAAAAGAAAGTAAGAAGGAGGATTCATTTGCAGTTGACCTGTAGTAGCAAAGTCATTCACTTTCCAAATAGGATTAAACTTGTTTCATCAGCCATGACATGGGAAAAGATCATGGTTATAAATTCCATTTGCTGTAATGAATTGAAAATGTCTGAGTTTGCTAGCAGCACTCACCGTTGATGGACAGCTAGATTCGTGCAGTGTTTTACCACTAAAATTAGTTTCCACAAAGTAAAAAGTACAGAAAAGATGGCAGCAGTTACAGATCTTAAAGCATCTAAAAATTCCCTTTATTGTTAGATGGAGCTGAATAAAGCTAGAAATAAATAGTGTTTATGACCCTGTTATGTAGATAACTTGGTACATGCTGGAGTGAGCATGAACACGAGTCTTGGAAAATGGCATTTTTTAGGTTTCTCAGCCATATTTCAAGAATAAATATTGTTACCGAAATGAGGAAAAATCAAACTTCTATGGTATTTCTTGTAAGAAAATGGGATTGTGTTGAAGGATACTTCATTCAAATAAATTTCCATGTCCATCAACATGATTCCAGTGCAGTGCATGAAACCATATTGGTATATGTATTTTGGACATTGAGATAAAAGCTACATTCTGTGGTTAGTTAATAACCTTAACTCAGTCTTGCATCAGGATCATGAGACATTTTTCCTTTGATGCTTGTGGAGCTGAATGTAGTTTCCAAACCTATTTTCACCAAGTTGTTTTGGTGTGCACAATTTTACGCACATTTTAAGTGTGCCAAGAAAAAAATCTCGGTGAAAGTGGGAATTACTCGGGAATAATTTGAGTCTCCTTTTAATTGATAAGTTACCCAGCTGAAAACTGTCCAAAATTTAAAAAAAAAAAAAGCATGAGCTGAATAGAGGAATGAAAATATAATGGGTTCTTAAATTACCAGAAGGTTAACATATAATTAATTTGCTAATTTTAATTACAACCCTACAAAATCAGCTGAAAAATGCTCAAAGGAGAGAAGCAGCCAGGTGCCAACCATGATTAGCCAAGGTTACTGGCAATTATGAGGTCTCTGTTAAACATGTTACAGAAATTTGAGAAACTCCTTTCTAAAACCAGCACATTTATTGAAACCCAGCAGGGTATTCATCATGCTGTATCTTTCCATTGCTAGAGACTTGCTGTCATTTGCCTCACTCTTTTCCAGCTAAATGTTTTATTGCAGCTGAAACGTGGACTGCTTTTTCCGTTTGTCACACGCTGTTACACTTGTACTAGGTATTTATTTTTATAACATAAACAAGAGGGATTAATCAGAGTTTGCAAAGTGTTCTGAGCACCTTCCATTCCAGATAGCTGCCAATATCGCAGCTGAATGCTGGAAACCCAGATCCTGGAGAAAACGCTTTTTTCTTTCCAACATGTCCTGGCACAGGCAGTTTGTAAAGCAGAAATATTGCTGAAACTGCCTTTTCAGTGGACAGCCTGTTCTGCAATGCTTTAAATGCACAGACAAATGTAATTTCTGAATTAAAAAAGCAAACAAAAATCCCCAACACAAACAAAAAACCAAACAAGGAAAAAAAATCTGCATGTTTGCTTTGCATTTTCAACAGATCATGGTGTAAAAGAATGTCTTGTCTGTTACAGATTACATGATGTATTACTGTTATTTTTTATTGTTGTTATATGAGTCATGCTTTAAATGTCTGTTGTTGGGAACTGTAATAAACCTTGATCCATCTATTAAAGGAAATCTTTAAAAAAAACTCCAAACCATAAGATTTTTTAAAAAACAAACCTACAGTATTGGTGTCAAAGGAAATTAATTTCCTGGCTGGCTTGTGTTTTTCTCTGAGGCAGATATTGATGAGTGTGCAGAGGGCATCATTGAGTGTCACAACCATTCACGCTGTGTTAACCTCCCAGGGTGGTACCACTGTGAGTGCAGAAGCGGTTTCCATGACAATGGAAGCTATTCTCCTTCCGGGGAGTCCTGTGTTGGTAAGCAATGATCAGTAGAGCCTTTTTTTTCCCTCCTTGTGCATGGTGTTCCCAAGTGACTGTCGAGCCGCTGTCCTGAGCAGTGACTGAGTTTCAGGCCAGAACGCGGGGGGCACCCAGCGTGTCCGTGTCTGTCAGCACCCCCAGCCACACAGGGGTGCTGGGCCCTGGCACCTCACGGGTCTGAGGGGTTCCCACAGGAGGAGATCCAAAGCGTGACACTGCACTGCTCCCTTTATCAGAGCAAGTGGCTGTGAAACCTGAAGTGAAGGTGGGCTTGCTGGGGAGCATAATGGGACACAAAAGTGGAGGAGGTGGTTTTCCAATTCCAGATTTCACCAGAGTCATAGAAGAACGTATCTGTGGTATGTCTCTGTTGCTTTGGTTTGCTTGTTTTCCATTTTTCAGCATCTTCATCATTTTAATTTTTAGAATTACACAAATAACATCAAATTCTCTATGCACCATATTTGCAGAATAAAGTTCCAAGGGCATGAACAGAGAGGGATTTTTAATGGGTGCAGAGGAGTTTGTCAGTTGTTTCTGTGGAAGGACAAGGGATGAGGGTCCATGAGAAGTTAATGCTGGCTCCTGCAACCTGTGTGCCCCTGACTGGCTGTAGGACTCTGGGTCACTACAGCAAGTAAGCAGCAATAAAACCATAGTGAAGTTGGTAATTCTGCCTTACCCCTGCCTTACAGTTTTTCCACCTTTTCAGTTATTTGCCTTAGACATAATTTCTATGCGGCATTCTGTCAGGTGAGTTTAAAACTGTTTAGAAGGGATCCCGTTTTAACTTCTGTAGAGCTACAGATCGACTGGCTGATAGTGTTATGTCCTTTCATGGGAATTTCAGTTACTTCATCTCTAATCAGTTATATGGGTTTTTTGTAAAATCTCTTCTCCTCCTTTTGTGTTCTTGTTTTTTTTAATGCTGTAAATTTAATTTATCATGGCCATAACTTCAAAGGCTGTTTTCTGTGATTTAAAGTCCATAATTTAAAACAAAATAAAAAATAAAAATTTGTAACAAAAATATATATAAACTTAATTGTAAAAAGCATTCCCATCTTTTATGAATTCTGGCTATTAGAAGTCCTTGGGATAAGGTAGTATAATAATTTAAAAATGCAGAAAAACAATAATGATTTTCAAAGCATTTTGTAGATTGTTCAGCTAAATTATTTTTTTACACATTGTCCTAAGCCAGTGGGGAGCTCAATAAAATCAGAGCAGTGAACTTCCTCAGAGGGTGCCTGTGTAAAAAATTGCAAATTTTATAGCATTTCATGCTTCCATAGATAAAATAGATGAAAGTCATGTATTTCTAAACAAATTCTCAAATGTTAAGAGTTCTCCTCTGGTTTATTTGAATGTTGTAAGATGAGTGATGAATGAAGCAGTGTTCTTTATGAGAAGTCAAAGCAACATGACATAACCTTCAAAAAGCCCTGAGGCAACTGAGGGTAAGAGGCATTTTCAGCATTTCTGGGGCTTACCTGTACCACTTATGTGGGGAGCCCCATCCCTCATGCCTTCTGTAGCTGATTTGGGAAGCAGAAGGTGAAGAGCCAAGCTGATGTCAGGAGAAGACAGACATATAGGCAAGACTGTGGATGGCCCCAGGTAGGCTCAGCTGCTGGAAAGGTCAGTATGGCTTGCACTGAATCCCTGCTGAAGAGTTGGGTGCTGCAAAGAGAGGCCCCAAATGCTCTGGGTTCTGATGGAGACTGGAAGGATTTCATGGGAACACTCTGCCCTCATTTTGACCTGCACAGCATGCTGGAAGTGAGGTGAGGTCCTCATCTTGCCATACGCAAGTTGTAAACAGAATGTGAAATTAGTGGGGTTATTTTAATGAAATAGCTTCTCTGAACCATCTGCTGCAGGGTACCAGTGAGAAAAAGAAATAAACCAGTTTGCTTCACCAGTATAATGATATAAAATAATTAAAAATTAATCGGAAGATTCTGCTAACCCATATTGACAAATTCCAAACCATGTTTATTTTAAAATGCAACCAAGAATTGGTTAAAACAACAGGGAGAGAGAACACTGCACATTCTAGCTAATACATCACATTACAGAGCTTGTTTGCATGGTGGAGCATTTAGGGTCAGAACCGGTGTCTTTCCCTCTATTTCAGATAAAAGAGGGTTCATCTGCTTAGCAACAGTATTTTTTCCTGGCATATTGTATACTGAATTTGTAGTGTGTACATGAGGTGGGTATGAGCCATTGTCTTTCAGTATGTTTTGAAACATTTCTTCTTCCTCCCTGAAGGACTAACTTGAAGAACAATAAATAGGCTAAAAACATAAGTAAAGTAAGAATAAACCCTCCCCTATAAAATAATAACAATAACACTAACAATAAAATACTAATACTACCAGACAGTGGGAGGGAGTACTCATCTCTGGCAGATTGCCCAAAGCCCGGGCAGCCAGTTGCTTATGCTGAATACATTTATGTATGTATTGGTTAACCCCTTTTCCTTCTCTTTTTGTGCAGGTGATCTTGGAGCTTAGTCATTGCTTGCAGTGTCTCTGCAGTGCTTGCAAAACATTAAGAAAAATAGCATCTATTTGGGAAGCGTTGTGATACCTCAGTGCTCCTAAAAGCTATATTCTCATTGACAAAGAGAAAACAGTGAAGTTTGTCACCTGGCGAGGGACAATTGTGTAAATCAGCAGATGTGGCAGGAAAGGTCATAATATTGCACCAGAGCTTGGGTAATAAGGGTGTGTGGCTTAGCCAGGATGCTTCAAGATAGGGAAAATTCTTTTATTGCTCAAAATATCAACAAAAGACAGCTTTTATCGAAGATGTCAGCTTCATATAGTCACAGTGATCAGGCTCAAATTAAAGGAATATAATTTGATTTCCCACAGTAGTGTTTTTAGGAGGCCCTGGTCTTTCACAATGTGTTATTAAGAATACTGCTTGCAGACAAAAGACAATTGCTGTACGAAGTTGCTACCAAAGTTTGCTCAGCAATTAAAACCTGCAGGCTACAGCTGCTGCGTTGGTTGGTTAGTTGTTTTGTTTTGTTTTTTTTTTTTAATTTTGTAATAGGAGAGTTGCTGCACTCTGAGCTAAAGAAACAATAATACTTCTTGGAGAACTGTGAGCTGTCATGTGATACAGTATTTGTGACTATCTACTGATGAAAAAAAAAACCAAAAAAAACAGCAAAGCAAATTATACTTTTGAATCTCCATCTCTAAGTGAGATTCTTCCAGTCTGCAGAATGCTGTTCTGACCCTGGAATGCAGATTTACTGCATTCTGTTTTTTTCATAATGATCTATGTTTCTGGGTCCTTACATTGGGACTTGCACACACAGAAGGAACAATGACCAAGGCAGCAGTGCCTGTCAGGTGGGTTTTTTTTAAGAACCACTATAGATTTTGCAGGGAAGCTTAACATGGATCCTCCTCCCACCAAATTCCCATAGGATTCACCATTTATTTCTGCCTTAAAGGTAGTATAGCTAGGCCTTACTGCAAGATTAGAGTTGGTGGTTTGGAGAAATGAGAGCTGGAAAAAGGTAGGACTCAAGAGCTGATGAAAGAAAACTCCACAGGGATTAGTCTCCTACAAAAGCTGGGTGCAGCAGTGCTTGAGGGTCAAAACTGAATGGGCTTTAAATCAGTTCTGAAGCTTTCATTCATTCCATGGTGTGCTGCAGTGGTATCTCTTATCTGGATTAGAAAGTAAAAGCAAAAGACGTTAGGTTTTGTTTATTTCCCCTCTTTCTGTGTCACACAAAAAGGCAGACCCATCCTTTGAAAATCTTCCCATGTGCCTGAGAATTACTTCCCTATCTGTTGGTAGAGAAGTGCTGTGTAGGCAGAGAGGTTTGCATGTGGTACGGAGTATCCAAGACCAACTAGAATGTGCTATTTTACAACTTCTGTTCTGCTCATAGAATTTCTTAAAGCTCACAGTATCAGAGTTGGTGTCAATGGATTTTACCCTGTAAAATAAAGATTATCTTACTTTCCATTTAGTAAATTCTAATTTTTGTATTCTGACAGAAAGCTGTGTTCCATGTCTTCAAGGTATTTGTGTTTAGGCATTTCAATATTTTTAAAAAGCTTTAGTAAATTCTATATTCAGAATCTAATTTACTATGCAGTTTTCTTAGACCTTTATGTCTCTATAGAATAAAAGGACTATCATAAAATATTTTCAAGCTAAAAATGACTGTTTTTAGTGATACATTTTCAAAGACAACTCCAAATAACTTTGATTTAGAAAGAAGGCAAAAATCATTAGGTGACAAGTTGCCTGTGAAAAATGATTTGTCAAAACAGTGCTTAGTTAACTTGTACATACATTGGTTTGGGAGCCCAGCATACATTTTTCACATCAACAATGTACTGTAATGGTTTAATGTACCATAACAGTTAATATTAACACATTAGTAGGATTGTTTCCTCTGCAGCAGCTTATCATGATAATGCAGAGCACCACACTGCATGGCTTGCTTGCACATATTTATTAAGGTGCTATGGAAAAGTCTTAGAATTAAAACCTGAATAGCCTTGAAAACTAAGAAACGAAGTAGCTAGGGATTGACTTAAAATTTCAGTGAAATCAAGTCAATGAAATCGTGTTGATATGTACAGTCTTGCTTGTCTTCTACCCAATTCAAATGCAGTGGCCATGGGACCTCTCATAATATCTGAGGCAAATTACTTCTCATTACAGCCAAAAAGGATGGAGAAGGAAATTGCATCTCAGGGGATTATTTGCTTCCATTTTGATTCTGTTTTCTTCTCTGCCCACATCAGTTTGTTATCCATACACTTTGAGAGTATATTGGAAATGAGCACATCTTGGGTGGTTTGTTTTCTTTCTTTTTTCATCCACAAACTGTGACTGGTTGCTAAAATATGTATGGTCAAGTACTTAGAGTTGTGCATTTTTTAATAGAAGCACTGACTGGAGTGTTTGAAAAGATCTTGGTCAGTTGTATGATGGTCAGCCTGTCTGGGCAGCAATTCCTTGGCTGGCTATGTGCTGTCGATAGAAAATTGCGTAAGGCTTTGCAGTACAAGCAAGTTTCAACTACATCCTCACTTCTCCTTGAACTGTCTGGAGAGGGGAAGGAAAGCTCTGCCACTTTTATTTGGGTTGATTAGTAGTTTTTGCCACAGAGAATCTCAGCATAATGAAAAAAATTGCAAAATCCTATTTCAAATGTGAAAATCAGATTATTTCCATAGGTTGACAGGATACATGAAAGAACTAACCCCTGTCAACATTAAGACAGATGTCTTGTTCTTGTCCTTTATATATAGGGAAAGAATACAGAGTCTCGTTGCTGTTTCCAGTGTTCTTCAAAGTTGCTTGATTTATAAACTAAAATTTTATCTCTCTCCTACTTTGTGATATTATAATGGGAAATGAGATTTGTGTGCAGTTTTTCCTTTCCCATCATTAAATGTTCCAGTTTTGGGCCTGCATTTTCTGAGAACAGTTGTGGGAAAGCAAATTAAACCTGAGGGGATAGGGGGAATTTGAGCTAAGCAAGGATTTGAATACTAGAAAAATTAGCTAAATGCGGAAGTCCTGTCATAATTTTCACATTCGCTAGATTATTGGTTTGGACGATTGAACTAGGCTAATTTTTCAACACCTAAGTTGACACATTAATTCCAGTTGTTAAGAGAAATTTCACATTAAATACAAGTATTTTCTTCCATGGTTTGCATAGCCATGTTTTGTATGCTGGTCTCACGCAGATATGGCCATTTGATTTCCATCAAAATGAAATACTCTCTGTATCCAACAGAGAGCTAACAATGTGGGAGCATTTGGCTGGGGATTTTTCCTTCCCCACCCCCACAATCTGGTTTCAGGCTGAAGGAGTGACAGGGACAAAAACATGTTATGCTTATAACTTTTTTTCCCTCAAGTTACTGGGAACATTGTGTTTGTTCTGACTTTAGGGAATGCAATCAGCAATGACAAAAAAATTGCCAAAGGGATATTCTAAGAAAATTAGTTCTGTTAAAACTTCAGCTGAAAATTAGTGCAGTGTCCAAACTTATCATATCTGATAAATTACTAAAACTTTTAAATAATAAATGCCATAAACTATTCTTTGCATAAAGAACCAAAAAGCTGCATAGCAATTAGGAAGTTATGTTCATGCTTTGCTTGATTCTTTGTCAAGAATCTCCCATTTACCACTTTGGGCTGCTCTTAATGGGGACATCCTTTTTATGTGTGCTAAGTGGAGAGCAGCAGCAGAGGTACGTAAGTAGGGGGTTCTTCCCTTCTGCATATGCATAAGAGATTAACTTGGCTTTGTGAACAGGTCTGTACTACTGAGAACATGAATAATGTTAGTTTCTATAATTGCTAACATCTGGCTTTCCATAAATCTGTTAAATTACATGGAAACAGAATTCTATTTCGGTGTCATAAGTAAAGCAATTAAATGCAACTCTGTAGGCAATATGGCTTTATATTCATCTGTGAAATCCTTTTAGTTTTGAACTGTGAAAGCTACCCTTCTAATCTGCACTGTTATTCTGCTACATACATCCTATATAGATTATAGTCAAGGAGCTCTTAATGTGTTAGGGAAGACAGTGTTGATGATGCTTGTTGAAACCACCAAAGGCAAAGTGAATGCTTCATTTATACCTTTGTTTTCAACAAAAAATACAAGTCAAAGTCTACTGAAAGGAAAATGGGATATCTTTAAGAATGTCTTAAGTTTTACAGCAGCTATTTGGATAAAATTCTTGATACCAGTTCATTCATAGTTCTTTTCATGTCAGTCTTCATGGTTTTTATTTCTTCAGTACTCTGGCACTTGTTAAACAATGCCAGAGTTTGTTACAAGTTTTAATTTCTCCTAGTGCTGCACGTTTTACACAGCAGTAGTGAATATTTCAAGTACTCAGTTATGGCTAAGGTGTGCACTAGAGCAATAATGTTCTTTTCTGGCAACTAAGACTTTCAGGGCAGCAAAATGCACCATTTTTAGGCACGTCTGAGTGATGAGCAATGGAATCACGCTGTTGGGCCACTGGGAACATTTCTGACAAAAGGACTAGCCCACAGGTTAGCCCAGGAGTGAAGCCCTGTGAAGGCAGTGCCTCCAGCTTCCCTTTGGATCTGTAAGCACAACAAGGAACAGTCATTTTCTGGCAGCCCAAAGCTTTGACTCGATTGTGCAGACTGATTTTTGCATTTAATCAAATCCAAGGGCATGACTACATTTCCACTTATTCCTGGACTATTTATGAATTGAAATCAGGAATTGTACTACCAGACCAGACTGAATTTAGTGATTTGAATATTATAAAGAATTTCCTTCACCAAAATGAGAGAATTCTTAATGTCCTTTTAAGATAAGACATTTTGAGGTGATGTCTTATGAACTTGTTGCACTTGTCCAAAAAGTAGGGCAACTAGCCATCACATCCCACCTAAATTAGACTTAAGGTAACTTTTGTTTGTAAATTCTTTTGAATTTGTTGGTTTAGAGAGAAGTTAAAAGTGCTATTAGGTAATACTGAACAGTTAAAATTTCACGCTAGCAATGAGGTCATTTCAAATGATAAGTATGGTGGCTCTTGTAATTTCTGAATTCATCTAATACTGTTCTGGAACTATCACAACAGAAACCATCATATGCTTCAAGAGGATTTTCTTTTCTACCCTTCCTTCCACTGTTGATTACAGTTTTAATTGTTCATGTTGGAACAAAAGACACCCACGAGTTTACTGGTATTTCATCTGGACAATTTGTCAATATATTGTTTAAGAAAAGTCCAAACTTACTGCCTGAAAGAAACACCTATTTATTACAATGTGCTTAAAAATCAAATGGCTTTCATTGCAAGAGAACTGCATGAACTTCATAGATAAATTCATATTGCATAATTATATTTTACCCTCCAAAAGCAAAGTTAATGGGATGCTGTGATTCGCTTTTCTCTGGTGTATAATGATATTCTCTTGTCACCTATTCTTTGTGTCATTGCTAAATCATGCAATCATGCTGCATAGCTTTAAGACCTTTTTTGGTTTGTGTCAGGTGCCTCTGAGGTTTTTTTTTTATTTTTTTATTTTTTCCCACTTCACTTATACCTTCCAGCAGTGGGGAAAGGATGCAACTGACTGCTTATAGTATGGGGAATGTTGCTTGTGCTAGGAAATTATAAAGAATAATGCACTTCTATTTTGATGTAAAACCCAGAACAGAGACTGGTCTAGTTGACAGAAAGTCACTCTGCTTGCTGGTTTCCAGTCACTAGGAAATGAGCATGCACCCTTAACTGAAGGTTCAAGTTTGTCATTGATATATGGTTCCACTAGGTGCATAAGACTCAGCATTTACAATTAAGTGTGATGGAGATAGTTTAAGAATTCTTGGTGGAATCAAAATAAATGCTGAAGAATAATCTAAAAACCATCAGTGCTTGAAGTCTACCAAGTAAATATGGAAGATATTAAAAGGAATACACCCTCATCCACCTGCAAGGCAGCATAAGCAATAATTACTTAATGCCGAAATAAAATTTGCGCCATGAAAAATATGCCCAAAGCTTTTATAAATCTGCTCTTTTGCAGATATCGATGAGTGTGCCTTAAAGATCCACACCTGTTGGAATGATTCAGCCTGTGTAAACCTGGAAGGAGGGTTTGACTGCCTTTGTCCATCCGGACCATCTTGCACTGGAGATTGTCCCCATGAGGGCGGCTTCAAGCGGAACGGGCAGGTGTGGACCCTGAGAGAGGACAGATGCTCCGTTTGTTCCTGCAAGGTGAGATCCAGCTGGCCTGGCTTTCAGGAGTCCTTTAGTTCGCTGGGCTCACGTCAGAAACCCAGTATTGCAGTGCTACTGTTGGCAAAAATACGAGCCTAAGCCCAAGGCACTGAGGCAAAAGGTAAGCTCTGCTGTGCACACTGAAGCTGGGATGGGGTTATTCTTCTGGGAAGGCATTTCTTTTCTTATTTTGCACAACCACACACATAACTTAATAATGGCTAACCCTGCTGAGCTACTGTGTCACCCTGTGGTCCAGAGCATTTCAGAGTGTGCCTTTGACACAATGTGCTGGTTCCAGCATGCTTACTGGAAATGCTGAAAACTGATTTTAATTTCTCTTTCGTATGAATACGCAGCACTGTAGTCAGCCAACTTCCTGTTGGCTGTATTTCCCTTTGCTTGGAATACATGTGAATTAGCTGGGTGAGAAAAAAGGTCTGATCATGAGTCAAAGGTTAGAAGACTAAACAACTGGCACTTAATTTCCTCAAAGTGAAGAAGGGTAAAGGCCAGCTTTTTCCTTCTCATCCCAGCTTGGCCTTGGTTGGCATCTCTCCCACTTGGTCAGTGCAGCTCTCTCTGTGTGTTTGGAGAAGCCAGGTCTAATATCAGTGGATGTATCTTAAGAGTTAACATTTAGATCAGGGTGGGGGGATGGCTGTTGGTTCCCCCCACCCCAGAAATTACATTTTGGATTTTTTTCTTTTTCCTGAGTATGGTAAGCAAATTAGAAGAATATTTGGCTCTACTTTCTTCATTTTTACTAGTTAACAGAGGAATGCTGTCTTTGAAATCAGGAGAATTTTAGAAACGCCCTAATCTGAGAAGTAGTTGGTGTTTTATGGTCACTTTGACCTGATTTGTTCATAGCATGGCTAAAGCTGTCCAAAGACACAGAAGAGCACTATAGGCCCATAATGAGTTCAAGTGGAATTAGGTTTTGGCCTCTGCAAAAAGTGCAAGATGGAGCATGGGAACTGGCCTATCAGTCTCCATATCTCAATGCTTGGGAGCCAGAGAAGCATGAGAGGGTTTGAGGGGGAACAAAGAGAAAGAGGTATTTTGGAGTTGCAAGAAGCTGAAAGCCTCATCCTTTCTGTTCTGCAATGGTGTTTTGCAAACGTGTTTTGCAAGAAAATTAAGACTTCAGAATGAATAGAACCTAAAGAGTATACTGCTGGTTTGGGCTCAGTAGGGAATATGTTCTTGTTAGTTGCTACATTTTTTGCTTCAAGTAGCCTCAAGCTCCCTAAAACTCATCCTTTCAGAAGCTGAAGTGTACAACTTTACTGAATCTATATCAAGCTTTTATGGTAATCTTGGGGAACTGGCAAGCTTATGAAAAGATTCCAGTCAATGGAATAAACAGTTTCATATATGTGAAGACATGTGGTCTGCCTTTGCAGAATTATAACTATTAGTATTCACATTTTATATTGCTTGTAATTTGCTTAATTTGCCTTTTCTCATTGCATGTATCTTACATTGAATGTTCTTGCTCGTATATGAAAACACAAAAATGGTTTACTAGTATATTGTTTGAACTAAGCCTGACACTGTTGTTATGACTCTTACTATGTGTCTTCCTCACTTCAATTTTTGTCTCTGTGAATTAACATTTGCATTTAATATCAGTTCAGTTCTGCCTATTACAAGAGCAAATTCTTGTCTATAGAACAGGGAAAACAGGAAGAATGTAAATTCTTCACTCAGTTTTTAATGAAATACATTTTTATACATCCTGATAGCTTCCAATACACCAGACTACTTCTCAAACCGCTCATTTTCATGCAGTTGCACGGAGAACTGACCCTGCTTGATCTTCTGTAGCCTGCTCAGTTTCAAGGGAAGAAAAGATCAGAACATAACTAAACCATTCCTTATACGTACTCAAGCTTTGCAATGATCCTACTTACTTGTTTTTATCTAGGAGACAAATCATTTCAGTTTTGAAATAAAACTGGCTTTTCTTTTGCTATAGTTATTCTGGCGAAAGTCAGGTGGATATATTTTGTGCATTGGCTGAAACACATAGTTACCATCTTTAAAATATTTCAACTTAAAATCTGGTGCAAAGGAAATTATATACCTTACTTAATGAATTCAAGGCTATTTGTGAAGTAGGATACTATGGAATATAGGAAATTATATTGTTTCATTTATATAATGACACAAAGTGTCATTATTGAAGCACAGACTATTTCAGTGTTTCACCGGATCCAGTGCCTTCAAACCATTCTTGTTCATCTAAGTGTACATAAAGTTTTCAAAATCATAAATTCTCAAAACTATAAATTAACATTGTTCCTAAAGAATATTTGACATGTCTTATATAGGCATCTTTCTGAACTGTTGTGGATTTAATAGACCATCGGATTTAAGGCTGGTAGAATTTGGACTGGGGAGTTGTAGTGCTCTCTCATGAAAAAAGCAAAGCCTGGCTGTTGCAGTCTGGCTATATCTGGGCTTTTGAGTCTGTCTTCTGATTAACATAACCCTCCCTTCCCTGTATGAGAAACGCCTGGGAGATGCATGCAGCACTGGGAGCAAGGGGATCTGCCAAGCTAATGTGTGTTCCTGAAGGTGAGAACCATTTGGTGGTTTGGTTTTTGCAGGGTCTGATTTCTTTCCAAACTGGCTTTGGGGCTCTGTGAAAACTTGAACCACCCTTAACAATGATTCTTTTGCGTGTCAGTTTTTCCTTGGATAAGAGCAATTTTATGTTCATACCACTGATGCTTTTGAAGAATATAGAACTGATTCAGTGAGGAAGGTGGGAAGGAAGAGGTAGAAATAGGATGCTATCTCTTATTTCTCACCTAAAGAAAATAAGGTTTTCTATATGTATTTCTCAATTTTCTATGTATTTCTTAGGGCTACCTCTGAGCTGCAAAGATGCATATGAGATAGTTTAGCTTAAGAGTCTTTGTGTAACTGCAGTATAGCGGTAAAAATGTTTTTTGAAAAGTATAGAGCTAATGGGGTTGTACACAAAACACATATTCTTACAGATGAAACAGAGTATCAGTGTATTATGATTACCAAAAGTTCTCTGGCAAAATCATCAAGTTTTTTCAGTGTTCCGAAATACAGAGAGTAAAGGCAACATAAAACATGCTCAGGGAAGCACAGAATTACTAGCACTGTCACCAGCCAAAAGGGGAATTTTGAAAACTGATGATGAAAGCTTAGAAACTGAACTAGATTTAAGCAGGTGGGCTGTTGTTAGCCATTACTAATCAGCACAGAAGAGGAGAGAGACTTCCATGGTCGAGGTTCCCTGGATTCCTGTCACAGGCCCACATGCCTGAAGCTGGTCATCCTGACAGACCTCCTGGGCTAAGCTGGCTTTCCATGCACATCTGGAGCTGGCTGAACCCATGGCTAAGGAAAAGAGCTACTGCCATTCTTCCTTATGATTTACTCAGACTGCTGAATAAGGAGATACAGCTTGTTTATCCCTCCTCCCACAGCTAAAGTGGCAATCTAGCCACTAGTGCAGAAACTTATCTTAGTTTGATACAACACTGAACAAAGCTTGTAGAATAATATATGTCCTGCATTTGGCAAAAGCAGTTTAGGTCCATGTTAACCTGGCATGCTTTCTACTTTCTCATAATTCAGTATTGTCTTCAGCTTTGCTTGTTAGGCGTAAGAAGTGATTATTTTTACAATAGCAAGCAATATTCTAATCCATTCAAAACTACAATGAAATAAAGCAGTGACAGTGAGCTGACATGGCATCGTGATTCCCTGATGCTAATTTTGTACATGTTGTACTGTGGACAAGATTGGCTTTGCTTTAAAACAGGAGCCAAAAGCTGATTCCTACATCAAATCGTAAGCAGTCACCCCCATGCTACGTGCTGAGCAGCCTGGTCTAACGGAAGGACTCTCTGCCCACAGCAGGGGGGTTAGAGCAAGATGAGCTTTAGAGTCCCTTCTAACCAAAACTATTCTGTGATCCTATGCTGTGCTTATGGCTTTTTGTCTGCCTGTGGAAAAGACATCCTAGGCTGCACTCACTCTTACTAGAAATAAGTTCTTTTCAAGGATCAGAAGAAATAAATTCCCTTGCATTGAAGGGTATTCCTGTATTTGCTGCAATGAAATCTTCTTCCTTACATCAGATAATAGACTCAGAACAAGATTCTGATGAGGCTAGGAAAAACTGCAATTAAATAAGTGGAGTTGCTTTAGGAATTGTATAGTTGTGATCCAAAGCAGAATATAGCTTTATCCAGACCCTCTGTAATACATGTGCCTACTTATAATGAATGGTGATATGTTCTTTTAGCTTTAAGCTGGTGTACTGTAGGTGCAGATGTGGGACAAACACTGTGGTCAGAATACAGAACAATTAGTTCTACTGTGATTGTGCTGTATTTTTCTCTGATTAAGTTAAAGGGACTACCTTTATTCAACTTACTTTCTTCACAGTGGTACATTCAGTCCAAAGAATGCTAAGTAAATGTTGTGTTAGAGTGGCAACTGCTTGAAGAATTTGTTGATGTAACCAATGAGATATGAAATTGCTTCACTGTATTTCACTGAGATACTGGTTGCTTTTAAATTCAGTTAGCTGGAGAATCTGAAAACAGTGTTTTCAGATTCAGACATAATTGGATCCATGCACTGACAGAAGTTGGGATAGTACTGGTATTTGTTGTATTAGGACAGACAAGATCCAGTCCTTATTGGTGTGGAATACACTAAGAAATTAATATTTCTTGATAAGCCAAAGATGTGCCCTTTGATGTGTACGCCCTGTGACCTTACCCAGGTTCCTGTGTGGCAGTTTGTGGTTGACATCAGGCAATGTGTTCTTGCAGGATGGGAGGATTTTCTGCCGGAGAACGGCCTGTGACTGCAGGAACCCCAGTGCTGACCTCTTCTGCTGCCCAGAGTGCGACACTCGTGTCACCAGCCAGTGCCTCGACCAAACTGGGCACAAGCTCTACCGCAGTGGCGACAACTGGACCTACAGCTGCCAGCAGTGCCGTTGCCTGGTATGAGTAAAGCAGTTTGGGTAGGAGTAAGAATAATAAGGATTATGATTTTCAGCAAAACAGACTTGGAGGCAGGTTCATGGCTCTTTTTTCACCTGCTTTTCAGATTGGGGGTGGTGATAAAGCACTTACTGAGCCCCAGAGAACTGAAAGCTACTCCTTCCGTTTTTGTCTTACTGCTGAATAAGTAGGTCTAATGAGCAAAGTGAAAAGCTTGACAGAAGGTTGGAAACCTTGGCACTGTATTAATCTTAGCATTAGTCTACTTTTGAGAACTTCTATAAGGTTGTCTGATCTTTAAGTGACATTTTCAAACCTTTTTCACATGCAGTGGAGTTGGTTGGAGAAACTTCAGTTTTTAATTACATCTGGTGGGCCTGTCTTGTCCAAAGGGATAATTAGTTTATTTATTTATTCATTTATTTATTTAAATTCTGCAGATCTGGAAACATGGAGTGTCAGTGCCGCTATATAAATTAGAAAAAATTAACAAAATAAAGAAGGACAAAGAAGACTGACATTACTAGAAAAACATACAAAATAATGAAAACTTACTTTCTCATTAGGCACTATAGATTATTCTCTTAAAGCTTTAAGTTTTCCATAGATATACTAATTAGTGCACCAATGAAGTTCATTAAAATGATCAGTTTTCCATTTATAGCTGTCTGTATAACATAGTCTTTATATATGTTACTAATCAAGAGGTGTCTGAGCATCAGGAAGGAAATTAGATTCAAAGCTAAGTTGCTGTCATGAGGTAATTATCCATAATGCATAGAGTAAGTATTGAGGTTGTGGCTTGCAGTTTTTTGCCTAATTTTATGATTGGGATAACATCCAGAGCTGTAAGACAGTGATGCCCTAAATCAGTGTTGTATGTAAGGTTCTGTGCAGTGTGTGATGTTCTCAGCACCTGAAGTGTTTACAGAGCAGTATAATGCAAGTTATTGAAGCCTTGTCCAGGTTAAATTTAGACGTACAGATCAATACTGTGCAGAAGTGACCTGATGTTTCTGTCTTCTCCATGTCTCTATCTACTAAACTGTATCAGGTTTCTTTCAAATAAAAATAATATTTTTTTAAAAATGGAATAAAACGAACACAAATGGTATTGCTCTAACAATCCTTTTAGGAGCTGACAAAGTTGATATTGGCTGTTGCTACTTAGATCGATGTTCAGTGCTTCTCGAACATACTGACCTACATCTATCTGCAGTGTTAATTTTCTATTTAAACGCTTGCTGTGATCCTGCAGAGATGTTTATGTGACCAGGAGTAGAAAGAGTGCATGAGTCTGCAAGGGAATCACAGCAAAAATTATAGTCTGTAGGAAATATTAGTACCCAGTATTTAACCCTGCCTTCAAAAACCCCAAAGAACTCAAGTTCTCCTGCTACGATGATGACAGTGTTGTTGTTTAGTCAAGAATCAACTGAATGACAATCTGCTGCATTTAGGAAACTTCAGCTCAGTATTCAAACCTGTATTTGTGTGATCAACCAAACTGAGATCTGAATTATTCAGTTCATTGCAATTCTGGCAAAACAATGCTTTTCCCTTCAAAAGGGTACAAAGTTTCTTCGTGGTTCATAAATGGCAAGTTCAATGACATTTGCTTCAAATTTTATAGGAAGGAGAGGTGGATTGTTGGCCTCTTCAGTGCCCGACTCTGAACTGCGAGTACACAGCCATCTCAGAAGGAGAATGCTGTCCTCACTGCGTCAGTGACCCCTGTCTGGCTGACAACATCACCTATGACATCAGGAAAACCTGTCCAGATGGCTATGGAATCACAAGGCTTAGTGGCGCTGTATGGACAATGGTGGGATCTCCTTGTACAACCTGCAAATGCAAGGTACGGTGGGCCAGCCGCAATGGTCATGGAATGTACCTGAAAAAAATCGGGGTCCCTTTCTGCCCTTGGAGGCTCACGTTAAGATCTTGGGGAAGTAAATGAGACCTGAGAGCCTGCAGAAAACCCATGTGTTTTCTGTGTGGCAGAGTGTAAACAAAACCATTCTCTCCTTGTTGAAAATGTTGAGCGCAGATATGTTAATATCCTAGTGCAACTTTCAGACATTCTGTTGAAGTGCCCTTCAGGCATTCTTAGTGTGAGTCAAGGGTAACATTTCAATAATTACCAAGTGTGGATGTTCATGAAAATGTGTATTACAGAGCTGGTAAGCTGAGGCAAAAACACTAATATAAAAGTTTCACCAGCAAGCACACAAGTAAAAAGGCATTGCAGCTCCAAGATAAAGGCAGTCCCACAGTAGTGATGGGAGGGGAATGTCAAAGTTTCTGTTCCCTGATCTCATCAAAATGTATTTAATCCAATGGCTCTCATGCAGGAGTACAGTCTATTTCCCTTGCTTTGTGCAGTGATGACCCCACTGCGCTAATATGAGAATTATGAAAATGTTGGTTTGGGTTATATAAAATGTTCTTCTGTTCTCTGTGGGAGAGCAAGCTATTGCCCCAGGGCTTTAAATTATTGAATGTAGCTTTTCTGCCATTCTTTTGAGGTTTTCTTCTGTAGATTTGTGATGGATTAAAAAAATGGAAAAAAAAATGGTCATTCAGGCTTTTAGTTGTTGCTGTACTTTTTTATTACATAAGGTAGCTTTATAAAGGACTGGATGTTAGAAAAAGATACTTAACAATGCATTAAATTCCAAAGCTGTATGGTGTTTATGTTGCCCCCATCCCCTCCATATCTGCCATGAACCAAGAACCTGACCTGTCTGCTAATTTCAGAGAAGTAGAAAACTTCCCTGTGTGGATCACATCAAAATTCTCTCCATTAACTTCCTTGCATGAGAGAAAAATGCAATCATCTCTGTTGCCATTGCTGTGCTGTATTTTATTATGGGGACTGCATCCAGGTTTCGAGTTCCTGTGGTAGTTCAGGCCAACTCAGTGCTATTTGGCAAAGTCGGCCTCCTCAAGGAGCTGCCATTGGGAGCAATGCCGACACCCTGGATGCTGGGGGCAGGTGCTTTTAGGTGGTAGATTTGTCAGGGATGCACCTTTCTCTGCCTGCCACCAGCCCTTTGCTCTTTGTCACCTGTTCTGCTTGTTTGTCCGTGCAGAATGGGAATGTGTGCTGCTCGGTGGATTTAGAGTGTCTCAACAATAACTGACCTGGTCAGACTGGACTGTGCCGAGGGAGGAAAGCTACTGGAGTTAACACCTGAAAGGAAGCCGTGTGCATTGGCATTTTATACAACAGACAATTACCAAAGTCTCCGAGCCAGGAAGATGTTTGGGAGTTGCCTTTGGGACCTATCACGATGCTCATCCTTGCTAGCCTTGTCCGGGTGACTTGCAGTACAGCGCATAGAAATCAATGGTTGCTACAAGTTTTTCAGTGTTGTAAATTACACACCTTTCCTGTCAAGAAATTTGCAAATATGTTTAAATTATTTCATGGGTAAAATAATGCTGTATTTTTGTTTTAATTTGTGTATTGACAACATTGATGGAATTCAGCTCTTCTTACTTTGAATCTAGACTTTACAAATAAGACAGCCTGTCGTGATTTTGTCCCATGATATCACATACTTGGTTCCAAGGTCCCTGTTAGATGTATTTATGAAAATATGTATGTATGTACAGTCAGATTGCATAGTACTTATATTTCACAGCTGTCCAACTTTAAAGCATTCAAAGGTATGGACAGAATGAAAGTAATCAAAATAAGTCTGTCTTAAGCTATAAAATTAAATGCCATGAACTGAATGAAATGGCAGGATAAGCACTTTCTTCTCCAAACATGCAGAGCAGCAACAAGACTCCTGTAGTGAGAAATGGAACTAAAACCCCATTCCACTGCTAATTCAACACATATTCAAGAAAGTGTCATTATCAGTATTCTGTTGAGTATAATTCCTCTGGATTATATAGCGATAAAACAGTCAGAGACCCTTAAGATAATATAGTTTAAGTTGACTAGGTTAAAATTTCCTTGCATTTGTAACATCATTGATGAGTTCAGAATTTTTCCTCTTTTGTATTTACCGTAATAATGTTTGTCATCCTCAGTTACTGCTGCCTTAGTGACAAAGTGCAGAGGTACCTGTTCCAGCAACATGCAGGACAGGAGACCTTTACACTTGGTAACTCTTTCATTACCTAATTAACAGCTCAGAAACAGATTTTATCTCTTCATATTTTATGGCAGTCAAAAATACTTAAATTTACTGTGTTGTTGAGCACCTAAGTTTAGACAGAAATTTAAATCAAGACTCTTAGCCCTATATGGAGGTTAGAGCTTAGATTTTTTTCAGCTAATGTCTATTTTTTTCACGAGGCTAGAAAGTTTGTGGCATTAC
The DNA here is from genome assembly GCA_013400515.1 of Erpornis zantholeuca. Classification (NCBI taxonomy): domain Eukaryota; kingdom Metazoa; phylum Chordata; class Aves; order Passeriformes; family Timaliidae; genus Erpornis; species Erpornis zantholeuca. The sequence goes on from VZTN01028711.1 coordinate 377,373, forward strand.
AACAAGAATATATTTCTATGACGATGCATCTACAGCTTAAATGTCACATTTTTAATGTGCTGTTGTGTTTTGTTCTCATTTGTGTAGTGTTTTTTTCTTTTTGTTGATTTAATTAAATACACTGAATATATGGAAAAGATTGCAAAAATAAGTATAGTGGCTTCAGTTTGGAAAGTCTACATTTGTGAGTTTTTCATAGTTTCATGCAAAAAATGTGAAACTGATTAATGAGAACGAAGTGTGACTATACAGTGAAAAAATTATTTGTCTTTTAAATTAAGTACTATTATGTTTATAAGGGGACAGTGGCAAAGAATATAAAAGTACTTTCAGTCATTCAGAAAAATTTATTCCAACTTTTTAAAGTTTTTGGTTTAGTTAACAGCTTTGTGTGGTAAAGTTAAATTTATTTTCTTAAAGTGCCCCATCATCTTCAGCTACTAATGTATTTACTCTATTTGCATTGCCCTGATGATTGTAAAATAAGGGAAAGAGTTGTGTTTTATATGATACTCAAAGGATGTTTGTAAATCATAATGTCAGCTCATTTTATATATCACATTGTAAAACCCAATGGTAATTCAGTTGGATAAAATACCCAGTGGGCTGAGATATGAAGGGGAATGATTTAAAATTTGTGGGCATCTAAATAAACTCCTATGTACAGATTGCTTTTCTTTAGTTTTATTAGCAGACTTCTAAAGCACTTATCAATGTCCTTTTCCAGCTTGAACTCATGATGTTGCAAAAAGGAGAAAAAGTGTTTGCCCAGAGGTGCAGCATCAGAGTGGTAAGAAATATGTCAATTATAGTCAGACAGAATCATATATTCCAGTCTGTCATACTGAATTTCTGGAGCTCTGTAAGTGGATTGAAGACAGTACAGGCTCTGAAAATCACTCTTTTCCCTTTTACCATGTAGTAGCGAAGCCCTTTCCCAGGATGCATTCTGGAAGCTCCAGATCATGTTAGGATCACATTTAACAGGAGCACAGAAGTTTGCACTTTCCCACTGCAGACCAATTTTATTCCAGAGCCAAATGCAAATTAATTCAGTAAAACCCTTTCAGAGCATTTTATACAGCATTATGTGTCATTATCTCCAGAGTGATGCAGCTTGAATTGTTTACACAAAGTCAAAATATTGACACAGACCTGTTTTATGTTGCATTTTAAGCAGTTGCCCTGACTGTGATGAACTTTTCCTCATGAAGTAATTTGATCACTAGTCACATCACATGTACCTTCAAAGTACTCAGAGGCCCCTGCCCAAAGAGCACGTTATGGAGGAAAATTTAATTCCCTATGTCCTATGTGACCAAGGTAAGTAAGAATTTTAAGAACCTCTTTCTTAGTGAAATTCCCTATTCCCTATAAAGATATGGGCACTAAAATTAAAATACTGAAAAAACCAATGTTTATTATAATAATTTAAGAAAATTCTCCTCTTTGTTTGTGAGATGGACATTGTCTCCACTCAGGAGAATGTATATATATGTAGTGTGTATTTGTAGTGTAATATTAACTTGAGGAGGGCTATCACTAACTTCTGTGAAAGGAAACTTGCTCCTGGTTAAGGGACTTGGTCAAAGCTCTAGGTACAGACAATTGGAATTTTGTAGCTGTTTCTACTTATTTATCCTGTGAAAGAGTATTTTCTCTGTAACCTTTCTGATGACAAAAAAATGTAAACAAGTGACAAACAGAAAATGAAAATTACAGCTCAGGTAAAATGTCTTTCCCCTCCTCCTTTTGGTAAAAACCTCAGCCTAGGTTCTCTGAACCAGAACCTTGTGTTATGTCTTGTGAGGATGGTGACTTCTCCACTCTGCTCCCTGTGTGTTTGCAAACTCACCTCCTGAGTTAAAGCAATATTCCTTTGTAGTGGTCCCTAGAGTCATGGACCACTCTGAGCCATGCTTGTCACTATGAAAGGCCAAAGTTGAATTATTCCCCACAAATGCTGAATAATATCAGCCTAACCACAAGAATGTGTGTGGGATTTATTAGTGCCTTGGTGTGTTGCCTCAGAGACCTAAATAACAACTGTCTTCCAGTAACATATCTTCCCCCAAGAGCTGTCAGTGAGTTTTCAGGTATAACTGTGTACAAGATTTAATTAATAACATCTTTTCAATCAGATTGCAATGACAACCAAAATATCTTTTTTTTTTTTTTCTGTGACTGACAATAATGTTTTACAAAACAAAAGGTAAAATGTCAGGAGTGATTACACAAATGGTAGAGTAGATTTTAACAGAATTAAATCATAACTCCTACGAGCAATATGGGAATGTCTCACATCTAATGGTACTTACATAATCATCATTAATGAGGGGTTTTTAAAAGGGCCCCATGATACAGTTTGGAATAAAATTTTAAGTGAGTGTTGTGATAAGACATAATTGTTTGAGGAACATGTTCTGCCAGCAGAAAAATGGGCCTGCCAACAGCTTCTCTTCTTTTTAAGGTACGTCTTTGGAGCTCATTGAAATTTAAATTGGTGTAAGGAAGATTCATGGTAATATAAATTAAAAAAAAAAGAAATTAAAAATATCCAGTCTGGGCTGTCTGAATGCTTCAAGTCCAATTCTTCTCTGTTACTGGTAGAAGTCAGCAATAATTCTGATTCAGCTGTCATTGACCTCGGAGGTGTTGCTGTATTGCATGTAATCTGCAGATTACTTGCAGGTGCTAACAGGATTATTTTTTGCTACTAGCTGCCGGTGGATAGTCCCCCAGGCACTGGTTTAGGGGTATCTGAGAAGGGTGTATATCAATAAGCTGATAAAAAGGGTCAAATTCAGGGTTTTTTAATGAAACCATCATCAGGAAGTTGACAACACATGGATACTTGATGCCAAAAATCATGCCCAGTCAAAAAAACAAACCACAAGCAAACAAACCTAAAACAAAATTTCCAAAACCATTTATCTGTCAGTTAAGTTTTTTTGCTGCTACTTCAACTGTGCAGTATGAGAGATGCACTGAATTCTGATGGGTGGATTTCTGACCAGGAGCCAAGTCTTTGCTTCAGCAGCGCCTTACACTTGAGTTTTTGATTTCCTAAATTTGTACGTGAGATTGTTTCATTTAAGTGTTTTGAGTGAAATTGAGTGGTTTGGGGAAGTAAGCCTAACTAAGTTCTCTTTGAGACATATGTAGCTGCAACAGGGTCTGGACTGATTCAGGCTTCTTTCTTGTCTGTGCCTCTGCCCTCATGGGGAGAAACCTCTTTGGGAAAGGGGAACGGGCACAGAGTTACCTGGCCAGGGCCCTGGTGTTCACATGGTTCTGTGTTTACAGCCACTGGTTCTGCAGGGCTGGACATATTTACAGGAGATACACAAATCCACTGATAGCTGTCACTCTCTCTTCTGTAATTTCTTTCAAGTGACTCCTCATGTCATCCCTACACATTCACCTATCCCAAAGCTCTTTGTTATTGAGTGCCTGATGGTTATTCACGGAGATTCATTTTAGTGAGGAAAGGCTTAGCAGTTCTGCAGCAGATCACACCATCACTCAAAAACAAAGCACAGCAAAGGTCTTTTCATGAATTTAAACTGGAGCTGAAAAATCCTGTCTTCTAATAATGCAGTTGATTGATTGCTGTTTGATTAAATCTACTTTTCCTCGAGCAAGAATTAGAAATGTATTTGATGTAATCCAGTGCTTCTTTGCACTGGTTTTGACAGATTCCCCTTGGCAGTATTAAATATGCAGATTTGTTTTCTTGCCTGAAGTATTCATCCAGGTGCTAGAATGCATGTGTTTTGCTACTGCTGTGTTTCTAGACTCAAAATAGGAAATCCTTACTTAATGTCTATGAAATTAGAATCAGAGAATCACCAAAATATGTTCAGGTAAGCACTAATTTGAATGGTAAACTTAACTGCTAAGGTTAAAGAAAACCAAATATGTATTTTTAAAGTACATTTGCAGCTGGAGAGGTTATTTTTCAACCTGAACACAGTTTTGTCCATTTACTCACATTTGTATTAAATAGTTAGCTCATTAGTTCGCTTGTTAGCCACACAAATTTAATATATAGATTTCAGGTAGAAAACAGCTTTGAGAACTGCTGCATGAAGTCACCTCTTGTGCAGGTTTTCATACAAAAAATAGTATTTGTCAGCACTTTCTCAAAATCAGAAGGAGATATCTCTTGTGCAGTCCTGGGCAATGTACTTCTGCTGTGTTTTTCTCTTTTTCTACTGTTACAGGATTGGAAGCCTTTGGAGAGTGTCTGGGCTGCTGAGACTCAAGCCATGAGCTTCCACTGCTGGCAGAGGGGTGGTGGGAGGAGGTGGGTGCCGTGGGTGGGGTGTGCTCAGGGTGGGATGTGGTCGCAGCCCTGGAGCGCCTGGAGGATGCCCTCACAAAGCTGGGAGCAGCACTATGGCAGCAGTTGTGTGTCCGTCCTTCACGGGGGAAGCAGAGAGGAGCAATAAACTTGATTTCTCTGCATCTTCCCAACTAATATCAGGAAAAACTCTTTGGAAGGTGTCTTCTGCTGGTGTCTTAAAAATGCCAGAACCACCAGGAATTACCTGCTTTTCTTAATGTTTTGGACAGCAGTGGTTAAGGATGGACTTCCCAGGACCAGATGGTAAGTAAGTGTATAGCAAAGCAGTTCTTACCTCAGTGGGCTAATTAGTAATGTCAACAGGTATTACTAAATTGTCTTTTGAATTTGGAAATATTTTAATTCTACCTACAACAAAAAGTGATTGCTCCCTTCTTTACAGTGTATTCTTTCCTTGATTATTTTGCTGATCTCTCAGGCTGCCTTACAACCTGAACAGGAGCTAAGCAGATAACGTGAGGAGTAAGCAAAAGAAGTATTTTTTTATGCCTATAGTAAAAGGACATTTGGAAACATAACTGTTCCGGTCTTTCTTTTCATTTAAATGTCCCTTTGTTTTATTCTACCTATGGCTGGAATTAATGCATAGTTAAAGGAAGGCAGACCAAATCAGTTCCTTGCCTTTCAGGCACCTTTTCTTAAAATGATGTCTTGCTGAAGTATGTACTGTCTCAGAGAACAAGGGAGCTGTATCTCTAGCATTTGAAAGAGGGACTCCAGACTGTCCCTGAGAATGGTCTGTTCCATGTCCTTTCTGCCTGCAGTTCTCAGAACTGGCTCAGCAGTATCCAAAAATTCATTCAGTAAACCAAGAACACAGTTGTATCTGAAGACAAGATAGACTGTAGAAGGGAGGACAGATGAGTCTGAGAGCAGTCTCACATCAATCCTTAACAAAGCCTCAGGCATCACCAGGAAGTATTTTGGGACACGCAGGATGATGTAAATCACAAATGTTGGCTGCAGTTCTGTATGCCTCTGGAGTTCAGGGGAGTTAAGCTGAAGGTTTCCTATGTCTAAGTATTTCTCAGCATGAAAGTTCAAAGCTATTTCTCTTTCTGAAGTAAAGCATTCTTGTAAGATAGATGGGATTATGGTGTGCACAGATAATATCTTTTACAATTGGGGAAAAAAGAAATTATCCTGGATGACTTTTTCACCTCTGAGTAGCCATCTTATTCTAAGTCAATTGTCAGTGTTTGAGATACTATTTACAGAGGAGCTTTTCTAGTGTGAGTAATACTATTTCAAGTGAAAATAGATGGATGTCATCTATTTCAGATGAGTTGATCCAGTGCAAGGATAGCAATGAGAAATGTCAGTCCTACATGTTCAAAAATTATACCCCAGCTGTGCTAAAATTAAGAGCTAAGCTTTAGAAAAATGTGTGTGTTTGAAAATGTACATTTTTCAGTGATGCAGGATTGTCAGTGCTGAACTTACATTATTACTGTCAGTAACTCTCCACCCTGCCAGTGCCGTGGGCAGATGCCCAAAGAGGCAGGCCCAGCATCATAAGGGGATAGCTAGTGGAACAAGCTGATGTATAGGTGACTCATTGCACAGGGAGATAGTGACAGGGCATGGTTTTAAATGAAAAGAGGGGAGATTTATATTAGATGTTAGGAAGAAATTCTTTCTCAGTGGGTAGCAAGGCACTGGAACAGCTTGCACAGGGAAACTGTGGCTGCCCTATCCCTGGAAGTGTTTAGGGCCAGGCTGGATGGGGCTTTCAAGCAACCTGGCCAAGTAGTTGGCATCTGTAGGTGGTCCCTTTCAACCCAAGCAACCTTTCTGTGATTTCTCTGAGGATTTCTTTGGTGTGTGCCTCTCCATGTCAGCAGAATAGCTGAGGAGAGCCCAGGTTCCATGGGTAGGCTGAACTGGGGGAGCCCAGCTGCCCCCCCCAGGAAGGCAATGTTTGGGCCACTTAAGGAGGGTCCATTGATGGTCTAAAAGATTGTGTTTCTGGTCCAGGCCAACCTCAGTGTGTGTCTGAGCCTTCATTGAAAATAATGGGCTAGAATATAACTCCTTTTATGGGAGTTTGAGAGCTTTTGGGAGGCAGCTGATGCTGGAGGTGGGTCTATGTTTGGAAAGCAGTGGTGCTTGTACTGACTTACTTCCCTGTCTGTATTTTCCCTGAATTTATGCCAAAAGGTGGCCAGCCCTGGTGCCTAACTGTAAGCAGGAAAAAAAGAACCTGTGAGGACCCTGCCCCCAACAACCAAAAAATTAGGAAGAGACTCTAAAGAGAAACACATTAGAAAACAAATACAAAAATATGTACATTTAGTGATTTTAGTTCATCATGGGAATGCCACAGTGTAGGAGCAATGCCAAATTCATAGCACTAACTCTAATGCAGAAAACCTACTCACCTAGAACTCATGCCATTAAGTCGTGGTGAGGTCTAACCGCACCATGGCCTGTTGTAACAGTGCATGCAGACACATTTTTATGCAGGAAATACATCCTATCCAAAAGGTATATTTCAGCAAGTGTAATCAAAGTGAAGTAAACTGAGCAGGAAAACAGTAAATTTAAAAATTTTTGATGTGTGACTGGCCTGTGTGATTATCACATTGTACTTTAAAACAGATAAAATTATTTTTATAGTTTAAAAATAAGGAGAGGGTTAGGAGCTTCAATGAAGCCTCTCAGTTCAGAGGTGGTCAAAAATGGCAGCTTTCACAATTGCAGAATTGTTAAAAAGATCCTGGTTAATGAATTTTTTTATATATCTAGGGTGATGTTTAGTAATCAAGGCAAAAGAAATCATTAAGTCAAAGCTTTCAAATGGAAGGGAAAGAACCAAAAAGAAAATAAAGCATTATGTCAAGTAAGCAGGAACTTTGGAATGAGATTTCTGTATTTTTTATGACATGAGAGTACTGCCTTTAGCAAAAATAAATGGTTTATTAAGCTCAGACTGGCACCAGATGCAAAGAACTGGTAACAGTTCAGGAACTGGAAAATCATCATCAAGTATGTAATGGAACATCACTGAGTAATCTAGATTATAAACATTCCTTTGGCTTTCTGCGTGAGAGAAAAGTGAAGCTGAAATCGAGCAAATAAAACTCATATTACTTAATGTTGAAAATATGATGTCATTGGGCAGTTTAAATTTGAAGAGGAGCATGCAGGAGAAACACACGGGTGGAAGAGCTAGGTGATAGCAACACAGGCGATGATGCTTTTAGCAAAGACAAATGAATTTGTGAAGCTGGTGACACTAAATGTGGAAGTGATTTATAGCAAAGGCTCCTAAGCCAAGGAAGCAAAGAAAAGGAGTCCAAAGAAGTCAATACACTAAAACAGGATTAGATTTTTTTTTAATTTGTCTTCAGAATTTGGACACACAAGGTTGGAAACTACTTCTGCCTTTTATGATTTCATTTAGAAAGGAACCTGATCTTTGCCACTGGGAGACTGTCCAAGACCAGGAGCGTGGGTCTTGGAGCTGTGACTGTCCCATGAGAGTGGGGCTGTGCCAGGGCATGGGGCCAGGAAGGCAGAGCAGCCAGCCAGCAGCATGGCATTTCCTGGCTGGAGTTGCAAAGACCAGATTTATTGCAGAAGCAAAGGGCTGTGGGTAAAACAGAGCAGGACTAGGATCCCGAGTCTACACTGCCCATTTCTTTCTGATGAGCAGCCAACTTGATGAGGAAACCAATGACTCTAGTGGCAGCTTAAAAGTGATTCCTGGAGGGTTGGAGCTTGGTGAACTGCTTGCAGTTCTGCCTTTCCTGCCCCACATCCCTGCTTTCATCCCCAATAGAATGTTTCTTGAACATTCTGTGGGATGCATGAGACTTTACAATGACAGTATAGTTCTTCCCAAGTTGTTCTCAGATGTTAAATATTTAATGAAACTGTACCTTAAAAGAGTAGTGATGTCTCTAGATGTTTAGTGAAGAGCAGTAGGTACCTTTGAGGGCCTCTACAGGGAATCCTGTGTACATGAACTGAGGCACACAGCTTAGCTGAGCAGAGCAGGAGCTCTTTGGAGTGAGGTTGGAGCACGCTGCTCTCAGCTACACATCTTGAGCCTGCTCCAGTTTTGTGATAAATGGTAATAATAAAATTGCTATGTAGGATCTAATAACATAATAGACCATATAATCACAAACTCTGAGTTTGAAAGGTAAACAAAATATTTTTCTGGCAAGGATGTAACAGGGAGTTACAATTTATCCCTCTCTGCAGAATCTCTGTACAACCCAACTATTCCATTTATTTAAATGGTGAGGTGATTAGAAAGCTTTTGATACAACATTGTCTTTAGACATTATAAAGCAAATTGTTTGTTAGTATGGCAGTAAAGGCTTTGCTGCAGCAGAGCATGCTTTGCAATGATAGAAGCAGATGGTTTACAAAGTTACAGAATAAGAACTGATTATCAATTTGCTATCCTCTAACAACATCAATGTCGAGTGATAATGTACTGTACTGCTTGTTACTGAGTAAATAGCTATTTTTATATTACTTGCTTTCTTATAAATTGGCTACTACCAGGAAAAGTAAAATATATGGCTGTCTAATATCCTGAAGCAGTAAACAAATTGCTCAGGGGAACATCAGTGAAGCACTGAAGAATATTTGCTGATATTTATAATTTCTGTATCTGTCAAAAAACTCCAAAACTTCACAATTCTGCTAATACCAGAGACAGTCAGAGCTCTTTACCATTTAGTTTTAATACATACAGGTAGTTTAGCAAAATACTGAGTATGTTCTGTTAGCAGAACTCGAAATCACAGGATTTTTAGCAGTCACTGAGCATACAGTGAAATTTTAGCTTCTTTATTGTTCTCTTTTTTCTTGAAGAAAAGAAGATTCTAGAATGCAGCTAAAAGGAGGAGCAATTCAAGGTGGCTATGTAGCATGTATAAATAACCATGCAGTAAATATTTTGCCTTTTATATTTTAGTAGCTTTTAATGGCTTTCCCCAGTTCAGGATGGGGAAAGGGAGGCCATTATATCTTGACAAGATTGTTTTCACTCAAGCTGTTGTTCTTTAAAGAAAACAGACTTCTTACAGGTCAGTGATACACACCTGCCGTGATTTATGCGCTGAGAGTGTGGCAGGCATGGGAACTCTAATGGTTTTTCACTGTCAATTTAATTCAGTTTTTGATCATTGCCTCTTTTGCAGGTTAGACTCTTAAAGTTGCCAGATGCTGATCCAACCTGTGAGCTGTTGCACGGTGTTATCCCAGTGGACGTTCCTGGAGGCTGTGGTGTGGTCCATGGAGCCACATGATCTGGTGAACAGCAGCAGTTCCATAGCCAGAGAACTGGTGTGGCAGTGCCTGTGCCCAGCTTTCCCTCCACCCCAGCCTGGGAAGCCCCCACAAGGCATCCCCAGATGTGGCTGCTGTGTCCTGAGAGGTAAATGGCTTGTACTGCCTGGTACAGGCGTTGTAAAGGTTAATGAGGCACTGAGTTAACAGTGGAGAGGAGAGAAAATTTGGGTTTGCTAAAGAAGAAAAGATCTGTCTTTTCATTATATTAATCCAGAATGAGGACCAGAGTCTCATCTCTTGTATGATTTCTTCACTAGTGTTTAAATAGGGTGGTTTACAGCTAGCTCAGGAAGGCAGAGTTACCTGTCCTCTGCTCCTGTGCCAAAGGGAACACATAGAAGTTATTAGGTATAATATACTCCCTGATTAGGTAATAGCATGGCAAAGCAAGTAAAATATTTTATGACAAACTTAAATAGCAGTGGATTCAAGTTCAGGAGAACTGGGGATTAAGAAAAGTGACTTCATCTGGTCATGGTAGATAGTGGCCATTAAACTGTCCTCTGGAAGATGTGCTGAGCCTTGAATAACAGGATTGTATTTGTGTGTGTATGAGTTTCCATACCTTGTTTTTCCTAGTCAATTACAGTCTCAAGCAATTCCTAAATTGTGCCTTACTCCTTCCTTGCCTCACTCCCTCAGCACCTCTCCCTCCCCCATTTATTTTCCTTTAGTCTGTTTATGGGCTTATAAGTGGGAAAAAGAAGTTAATCAACTGCTTATGCTATATTTAAAATGGTGACATACCTAAATCTAATTATGCAGAAGATAATGAATGCCACCTCACTGGTGCATTGCCGTCAGCAGGGTCCACCCTATTTTCTTTTATTTGCATTTTCCACAGGGACTGCAGTATAAGCAGGGGAGGGGAAAACTATTCCATTCTAAATACTGTAAAAACACCTTGTGCATAAACCCATCTCTTCCTATTGTTGTGAATTTAGAGTGCTCAAACTTAGATAAGATCTGTGTTAATTAGAATGCTGCAACAAAACCTTCCCTACTACTGGTACTACACTGATAAATCCCAATGCAAATTTGAAAAAAAAGTGTTGATTCATTTCTTAAGTGTATCTTTTTTAAGCCATGCAGTTTCTTGAAAGTGTAGTGGGATTTCTTTTGAAGCACATCTTGACTTTTAATAAATGTATCAAAAGTACTTTAAAATATATCACAGCTAATTTTGCTCTCCCAGAAATCCATCACTTTTTATTACCTTTTAACTAATTCACCCTTTTCCACAGCAGAGAGGAAATAGTTCAAATTTCTTTATGGTATGTTTTTCTTTCAATTTTTCTGGTTGTAAATGTTTAGGAGGAAAAGAATCGCCTAATACATCACTCTTAAAAGAAAGAAGGACAGAAATGTGTTCCCTCGTGACACCTTGGCTAACTGGACTACAATATATCTAAGGATACCAGGTAAAAGGGCAGTGCTGGGGCAGCTTACAGTGCACCATGGTAATTTAGGAAACCAACTTCTTATGGCTGTCTGATTCTTGGGATGGAGAGGTGCAGGACTAAAACCAACCCTGACAAAACACAGGGAGCTAACCTGGAGTTTGTTTGCATTAGCAATCTGTTGCATTTCTGCTGTCTCCTGTGAGCTCCTCAGTGCTGTTTGTGCAGGAAGAGAAATACCTGCAATTCCAGCTGAGGTGCTTGGACCTTTAATAGCATTCAGTTAATGCTTGGCAAGTATGATATGATTTGCAAAAATCATCTGTTGCTTAATCCTCTTCAGTGCCAAGGGTTATTAGGAATGGACTGCAAACAAGATGAGAAATTGGAAGGTTTATGTTATGGACTAAATGGGAGAATCTTCAAGTAGCTTAAAAATGATTGAAATTTTACATTTAACCTGTGGTTAAATTCAGATCATCAAAACAAGTATTAAAAAAAATGAAGATGACCTCTAGCTGAGCAATCCTTTCGCTTAAACCTTGAGAAAAAGCACAGACAAATGACAGCACAACCCTACTGCTGCCCATTGCCACAGCACCGAGCTGGATGCACAGAACTGTGCTGGGGTTTAAGAAATAGTCTGAGTGAGTTTCTTTTCTCATATGCACACCTAAGACGTATCTCCAAGGCACAATTGTGAGATTTCCCACTTTTTGCTCTCCGGAAGCTTTGCAATCTGTTATACAGTTCACAAGGGGAGGAAGAAAAGCTTTATTTCAGGGAAAGGAATGAGGCAATGAGTTAAGAGCTGTCATTTTGGGCTTGTCATCTTTGCTCTTAACTGCCCAGGCTGAATAACTGCAGGGTTTCTGAGCTGTTGCAAACAGCATTTGCAGCTGGATATGAGCTATGATAGACAGCTGATAGGTATTTCAGAAATGAGCTAGTCCTGCGTAGTGCTTTTTTAGACGCAATCTCTGTGAGCCCAGCTCCAGTGGTTGGGAGGATGTGTGTGAGAGGGGAAGGAAAAATGTCAGCAAGATTGCTGGATGCACATGTTAATTTGTACTAATCTGTCTGGGAGGAGTTCTGCCTGCAGCTATGGAGCCTGTGATCCACAGCGAGAAAGCTGCCTTATCAGGCATTGAGCCACAACTGTCTCTGGCAGTATTCCAGAGGCATCTCACTGATGAAACAGGGGCTTCCACATATGAAGCAGACGGCAACTTTAAAGGAAGATATTGTATGACAGGGAGCTTTAAAGTTACTCCCTTTCCCTGTAGTTACACAATTATGAATTCTGTAACATGCACCATGCTACAGTACAATGACAGTAATGCAATCTTGCTTCATCTTACAGATAAGATGCAGGAACTGAGATTTCCAGGACTCAGACACGCTTCTGAAATATCAGTGGGTTACCAAGGTTGCTTGATTTACGAGAAAGTCAGAGTAAAGCATGGGACACCTGGACTAATTACCTGAAGAAGGCAGCCTGAGGCTGCTGAAGCACGAGCTGATTAGCATTCAGCATCAGCGCTGGCAGATGAGGAAGGAGCTCGCAGGGGACAATGAAAGGGTTGTGTTTCCTACGTGTCCTTGAGGCTCTCCTGGCAGTGAGGAGAGCAGCCCTGCCCTGCAGCGCTCGCAGCCCGTCCCGGATGAGGACAGGGCCCGGTGCTGGCTAGCCGGGGGTGCGCACTGTGCCAGAGCCGCGTGTCCAGCGGGCTGCGGTGACCATCGCCTCCTTCGGGGGCAAGGAGAGCCCGAGGGATGGAAGGACACCTCCACGAGAGCAGCCAGCCAGCCAGCACGCTTGGAGAAAGAGGATGGAAGACACTGCAGAAGCCAAGTAGTAAATGCAGGGCCAGGCAAAATCAGGATAGCTGTTGAAGGAGTTGGACTTCCCCAGTTGCTTCAGTGTCCTCAGTTTGTCTGGAAGAGGATTTCTCAAGGAACACAAGTGCTTTCTGTCCAAAATGTGAAGTTAAAAACTTTTAACTACAAAATAATTTTTCACTGTTATTTTAAAATTCTAAATACTGCAGCTTTGACTGGTTGGTAGAGAACAGAGGCCCAGGCTTTGCGCAGGATGATTATTTATTTATTTTAAAAACAAAATCAAGGCTGTCTGCGATTTGGATCTAATTTCACATTTATTTTTCATAGTTTGTTTGCTTAGTAGCTCTGCAGTAAGACAGTGATTAGTTAAATCAGTTATACATAAATTCAAAGGCTTGTTCTTCATTTTAGATGTTCAGACTTAATTGGATTTAAATCAGATTAAAAAGTGACTTCTGAGGGAAAAATACCCCCAAGCATGCAAAGATGGTTGCTTTTTTAAACTTATCATATAAATGGCAATAGAGATTTCTATCTTTATAACATTTATTCCTTCTTACAGCTTACAATTCTATTTAACTTTTAAAGAGAATACTTATATATTAAAATGTTAGGAGGGCAGAGTAGGAGGAGGCTGCTGCTATTTCTTTCTCAGAATAACCTGTTTTTTACTCCAGAGTATTTTCTTTAGATTGTAATGAAATTTAAAACTTAAATATTACAAAAGGAGGTCATTCTATTATTTTATTTAATATATTAATTGCTGTGAAAATCACATAATGCAAGCTGTATTAAAACCATGGAAAAGACTTGGTGTTTCTCCCAGGAGGTGCCCGGGTAGATCCAGATAGTTGCTCCCTTGAGGTTTAAGGGACTATCAGTGATTAATTACAGGCTTGGGCCATATGTGTAAATAGGAATTACTGAATAACGAAAAGCAGAGTTTGGAGAATTTGGATGAAGATGGAGATGGAGTCTTTTCAGTGCTATGGTAGTAGTTTGGAATATCCAGAAGTAACATCTGTGAATCCAGCAAATAAATATCCTTGCAAAGGAACAGAGCACAACTCAGTCCTGACTGTCAAGCACTTATGCTGTAGGACAGTAGCATTTGGCTGCCTGGCCTTTTTCCTAAATTTGAGCATTTTTTGATAGGCATTTGGACACACGAGGCTTCTGCAGGATCAGCTCTCTGCAGCTTTGCAGCCCCCTCATGATGCAGAACATTGAGGAGTTTATGCAAAATCAGGTACTTAACCATATGCAAGGCAGGATGAAGGTATAGCTTTTGGAGGACAGAGCTGAGATTTGTATTCAGATAATTCCCCATCTGGACTGATACAAGGCTGGGGAATTCAAGCCATCTCCCCCAAAAGATGTGTTTTCTAGGGGGCTTGACAGAGGCTACTTCTGCAGAGATATGAAGAAGCAGAAGGAATATCAACTGCTGACTCCAAATGCCTCTGCTCATCTTTCCCATCAATTATTTAAACAAGAAAGATTTACATGAAAATTAATCATTAAATTTTGAATTGCTGCTTTACATCAATAATGAAATAGTTGTGCCAAATAAGAGAACAGGATAAGAAATAATTGTGAACACACAAAAGGAAAAGTAATATTTTAATGAAACTATAAAGCTTATTACTACTTTATGGCAGAGGTTTACTGTCAGTGACCTAGAACAGACAGCTTTATATGCCAAAAGTGAAACCTCCTGTTTAATCTAGCATCAGTGATGTTGGCATATTAATATTGTGTGAGCTGGATCCTGCTATATTCCATAAACAAGTCATTTCTGGTACCAAAATAGCTTTCTAAATAAAAAAATTATTTCGTTCATTTTATAAATTAAAATTTTACAGATTTTTATACAGTCTTAATTTTAATACAGGTTGTCTTTCAGGTGTGAGCATCCAGAAGTATCATGGCAGACACAAAATTTCAGTATTTTAACTGTTTGAATTGTTTAAGCCAATTTTGTCAGGTATATTTCTGGAGAATAGAGACTGAATCTGAGACAAAGCCAACAAAAACCCATTTAATTGTTAATATTTCAATTATTGCCAGTTGCTACAATTGTATCATTAACCTAAAAATGCTGGGGGGAAGGGCTTTGTATGCTTCTTGAAACACTGTAACCTCAAACTTTAGCTCCTTTCTCCCCTACCCCCAAGGTAAATTTCTAAGGCTCCTGTCCAGAAAAAGCAATGTGGAAAGCATGGAGAATAAACAACCTGTATGCATAAAAATCTGCAAATAAATAAAATAAACTTATTATTTATTTTAGTAACATGATGCATGTATTATATATAGAATTTCTGAATTCTTGGTGATGAGAAAACTGCAAACTAAGTGAAATACAGCACTGACCTAGAAAGCATTGAGACCCTGCAGTATATGTGATAAGTACAAATGCTTTTCTAACTTTATTTATTTGCTGGTCGATCTTTTCAAAGTCTCATGTGATAGAATCAGCTCCTAAGGCATACTTTGGCCTACATCTGTGAATGTATAAGTAAGGAAATGGTAAGTATGACAAAATAACTTATATAATTTTTAAAGTTATGCACTATTCCTTGACCTGCTCCAACTCCTTCATTTAATGTTGTTTTCATTTTGATATCAATATGTCTTGCCAGTTGCCTTCTGTATTTCACCAGATTGCTACCTAGAGTGAATTAGAGGGAAGACAAGCATAAAGTCAATTCCACTTGCTGTAATTCCCCAGATTTTAAAAGGGAAAGACATTTATTTAATTTGCTTTGCAACCTATAAGCTCATGGGGTTCATTAATTTCTCAAGAAGTAAATAAGTTCCGGTGGTTTGTTCTCCAATTTATCACTTTTTGTCTGTTTCCATTTTAGCTGGTAATTCAACCTCTGCCTCTTGCTTGAATGAACTCCATGAGGGAACACATCTGGGCTTTTTCAGCTTGGGGCACGACTGTACAGAAAACAGGCATCTTTTGCTTAATTGCTCTTGTAATTGGCACCACATGGCTTTGGAGCACAGGTAGCACAGGAGCCTGGGTTGTATTGCACCAACAGAGACCAACAGGGACTGTGCCTATGTTAGACCATATTTTACTCCTGCTGGGGTGGGTTTCTTGGACATAGACCTTCCTGGTCTTGCATCTCCCACTGAGTGGTATGAGGGGTGCTCCTGGGCATGCCAGCTGGGCAGGTATTGTAGATATTGAGAGAAAACTGTAGCTTACTTGTCTGCTGGTTTAGGCAGAAGGGAAACACAACTGGGTAAGGAAGTCTCATTAATGATGCCACTTTATTAGCAGCTTTTGGTGGGGTGATGTGTGGAAATGTTAGATTTAGAAGATAATCAGCCTGCATTTTTATCTCTACTTAAAATAGTAGAATGGAAAATTATCTTATCTCCATAAACTGCTATTTTTCACTTAGTAAATTATTTTACCACCCAAAGCAGATGCCACACGAAGAGTTGTGGTTGGGAGGCATATAGTTATTTATCTCGGTCAAAGTGTCTCAGTTAAAAAGCTGTCAGTAGGAGATAATAATAATAAATACATATGGCATTTGGCTAGAAGAATACAATATTATACTAAATAGAAACACATTTCTAAAAGAATCATTGTAACTAATTAGAAATCTCCAGTTATGCTTGGAGTTGTAAGAAAGTGAAATCAAATTTAATTATGCAAGGTCCCAGTTGTGCCAAAGGTGTTATAAAGAATATCTTTATGGAGACATTCAGAATAACAAACTGGCTTATGTTATTATTAGCATGCTCAGTTGCACATTTTCTTTATATTAGTTTAAAGTTTAATGATGGTGTTTGTAGGACTAATTACCAAGAATCTGCACAGCATTCATTGGGATAGTCACCCAGAAGGCTTACATTTTTGCAGTGTTAAGTTATTGATGACTCCAAAGTCTCTTTGACTAAATTCTTTATATTCTGTATCTGTACAAACAGGTACTTAAAAGTGGATCTGTGATCATGCTCACAGGTCCTTTGGGTGCATAAACAGTGAGTTTAAACTGTTCCTGCATGGTAGCAGAGGATTGCTAGCTAGCATCAGGATTTACTAGGATAAGTGCAGCCCTGCTCTGGGACATTGTCAGTGAAGGATTGGTTATCTTGGGTGATAGCAATGGTCCAGAGGCTGGGAGCCAGGAAAGTGAAATGTGGGCAACGAAGACAGACAGTAGCTGATGCCTTAGGTTTTAACTTACATATTTTTTCAAATTCTGTACTGCCTAGTGCAACTCTGAAGTTTCCTACAGCTCATTATCTGCCACTCTCTTATGCTAAGATAGACATAACAAAGCCTCTCCAAGGACACCCAGACTGTCCTAGGCCCAAAAGGGTAAACCTTCATCTTCGAGAGGGGGGGAAAACTTGGAGAAATTACATCATTAGCTAAAGTTTTAATTGGCAAATTTATG
The DNA here is from genome assembly GCA_013400515.1 of Erpornis zantholeuca. Classification (NCBI taxonomy): domain Eukaryota; kingdom Metazoa; phylum Chordata; class Aves; order Passeriformes; family Timaliidae; genus Erpornis; species Erpornis zantholeuca. The sequence goes on from VZTN01028711.1 coordinate 394,727, forward strand.
CTGATATGCAAATGGACAAGATCTATAAAAGTGTGAAGAATACATGACCTCTATTCCCTTATTCCTGTCTAGTCTCTGTTTTTAGGTAGCCATTTAAGGCATCATAGCCGTACATGTTTTCTGACAACTAGTTGTCTGGGCATGCTGAGGAGGAAAGCTAATTCTTCATAGTAACTCCAGATAATAATCTTAATACACAGTGAGAATATAATGCATCTCCTTCCTGAGGAAAAGGATTTTGGCTCAGCAAAGCTAACAGTGAACCAAGGGCTTTTTCAGTTGCACTCACTGTGTCTTGGGGAGTCATTATCTCCCATGGTGAAAACAGATCTTAGGTACCAATGTGGTCATGGAGGAGCAGTGATCATAAGACTAATGCTGTGATATTAGAGGGATGTGGGAAGATATTATATAAAGAAACCCTGCTAATTTTGGAATTGACACAGAAGTTGGGAATGGTTTCTAGATTAGGCTGTGCAGTCCAAATCATCTTCCCATTCTTTTCTGGCAGCTTGGTTTCCCACCGCAGCCTCTCTGGAGGTGACATGGTGACATGGATAAATGAAGCTTTCAAATTCATGCGAGTCTTTCCAATTATTTTTTCAGGCCCCACAAGGTTAAGTCTTTTCTTCTCTGTTATAAGAGCATTTCTTTCCAAGAGCACAATTTGCTTCTCAGCCCCTAAGGTGACTTTCCTGCCAATAAAGATCCCTCCAGGTCACCACCAGGCAGTTTTGTCTTTAAACAACCTGGCCTGACACATTGGGACTCTCTCTCTTCTTCCCCACCTACCTCAAAGATACTCACAAGGCAACCATCTCTATTCCTACAGCTCCTCTCCCCTCCTTTGCAGGATCACAATAAAGTGTTAGTCTTGGGAGCTGACTGTGGGACTGACCTTGATCATGGCAGGAGGGGGCTGGCAGGAACAACAGGAGCACTGTGTTTCATGGCCACTCATCTGACACATGGCCCTTAGCTCTTCTGCAGTGTTGCAGGTGTGGAGCCAGGGCTGGAAGCCTCAGCTTTAGTAGCTCTGATCTCCAGGAGGGGCATACAGCTCAAACACACCTTAAAAGAGAAAGGAGCTGTGCCGTGTATCTCAGCCTTGACTCTCACGTTCCTGGGCTTTGCACTCAAGTAGGGGGAGGCAGCCAGAGAAAGGCAGCAAATCACAACACAAGTGTTTGTCCCAGTGGATCTGCAGGGCACTCTTGGAAAAGGAGTCATTCCTACTGCTACTGACAATAACCTGGGATAGGATTTACTTCTCTCCAGCTCAGACACCTGTGGTGTAGATACATTTGCAGCTGAACTGGGCACTCCAGGCTTCCCTTATTAGTTAATGGAAGTGATTATCTATTTTTAGGCATGACTCACCTGTCCTATTTTAGCTCTCTATTTTAGTGCATGATGAATTGTATGATGTCCATTAACAATTCAGGAGAGAGTCTAATCCAAGTAGCTCAGAAGTGGACCTCTTAATTGATTTATTTGGATCAGTTCTACCCCATCTGCCTAGGTCCTTAAAGCACTGGGTGTCTTCCAAGGCTAAAACTGAGGCAAACAGTTTACTGAGAGAGGCAGTGCAGAAAGCACTTTTTCTTTCTTTGCCCAGATAGCAGCATGTTTTCAGGTGTGACTTTGGCAGCTGAACACTTCAATTGGCTGTGGTCATTTTGTGCTGTCCAAAGTATCATTGGTCCTTGTCTAGGAGCAGTATGGTCTCCATCTGTACAAGCTCCATCTAGCCGGAAAAAGAAAAGCAATTTTAGTTGCCTTCCCTCTCAAGTATCTTCTGTTCATTGACAAATTCTTCTCCCTTGCCCTATCCCAGCCCTCCATTTCCTTTTGGCTCTCTGGACCCCTTGTGATGCAGCCAGACTTGGCAATGCTGTGCAACTCCTCTGGAGCTGCTGACCTTCCTTTCCTTTTGCTGGAACTAAGCAAAGAGGCCAAGCCAGCTTAGAGGCAAGACTGTCAGCTACACCTCAATGCTCACTACTGTGGGACCTGGAATAACAGATTGCTGTATGTGACCCACGCACCTCTGCCCCCCACATTGTACAGAGAGCTTGCTGCAGGTGGGAAGAGACAGCAAAGGGGAAGGATGGGTCCTACTGAGCATTTCTAAGCTGATGAAAACAGCAGGAATTCCCCAGTGGTGGTCCATGTGCAGGGACCAGGTTTAGGCAGCAAAGCATGTCTGTAGGGATGAAGCACAAGAATGATGAAAGACTGCTTTGTCTTCCACACCGTTGTCCCACAGCTGACTCATGATACTTTCCATGGGAACAGAACTCATGTGTAGCACATCTCTGAGCCTCTGGGTACTCAGGGAGCACTCCTTGAGGACACCAGAGGCCCACAAGGCAGGAATGACTGCTGTCTGCCCACACCCTGCCTGGCAAACTACTGGGAAGATCAGCTGGCCCACCACTGAGGGCTCTTACAGGGGGAGTGTCTGCTATGACAGTCTCAAGGTGAGCTGGGCCTGCAGGTGGGTTATATGGAGACTGAGGAATGAGCCATTTGTGATCAATTCAGGTATCTTATAGAACTAGGATTGAATTTCCCATTTCCAAGCCTTGCTTTTAGCTTGAATATTGATGCATCTCTTTCTGTCCTTGCTTTTTATCTGAAGAGTATTTTCCACTTCTTTCATCCCTTTTTACACTACATAGTTGTCAGTGGTGTACAAATCTGCTGGATATTTATTTTAATCTCAGTTCTGACCTGAGTGTGCCTACCAGTTGTCTAATGATGTTGTGAGCTCTGAGACCTGCCATCCCAAAACTCAGTCTGAATCCAATACCTGTTCTAAACTGGAATGTCTGTGTACTCACACACACAGGATAGGTTTCCATATCCTCTCTTGCCAGCTAACACAGTGAATCCTGGCTGGACTGAGGACACTGAATCACCATTTGCATTTTGTTTCCAGGCTGTCATTCCAAGATAGATGATGAACGTGGCCTGTGATGAATTGCAGAGGCTTTGGATAAAGAGTAAATGTTGATCCTCATGGATAGGCTTTCTTCTCTACAAGAGAAGTACAGATGTCCAAAGATGTGTAGGATGCATAGAATCCACCTTGTGACACTGATACTTTATAAGCACAAGTTCAGAGTACGTGTCCAGCTGTTACATCAGAACACAGCAATGATGAACAGCTTCCTGTTCCAGTGCAAGATGATCCTGTTAAAGGATGTCCTATAACACGGAGTGCTGATATGTGTCATGTCCCAGGACTCTAATTCTCAGTAATCCTTCTTGGTGTAAGGAGAAAAGTGCACACACAGCAGGTTCTAGTTATATCAGTTACTATACATCTGAAATGTGTCCTGATTCTAGAAGAATGTCTGTTAGATAGCATAAAATACATTAAATGCAAGTCATTTGGCACTCTTAGGGAGCTCTGTCCTACAATTATTTCCCCTTCTGCATCTCTTGTTGCTAATGAAACAGCTGCTTTTTGGTTTCAGGCTTTATTTTTAGAATCCTTTTATGCTATTGGCCCTTTGAAATGCATGAATTGCTGTGAAAGAAAGCCAGTGTCAGTGCTGTGAGGCAAGAGGAAGGCCTATAGGTGAAGTCATGTCTGGTGATGAGAGACTGTCTCACCTATTCATCTCCTCCCTTCTTTTATTTCTATAAAGCAACCCAGTTCCCCATGGCACATGGTTCCATACCTTTTCTGCTTTTATTTAAGCATTACAATTATATCAGCCACGGCCCTTCATTAGCACAGCACCAGCAGATAACTCCCTCCTTTAGGGGGAATTTTTTTTCATATCTAGGCCCTTGTTCTGACTTCAGAAATGTGCAGGCCCAAAGTAGAAGAGGAAGAGGAGGAGCTTGGTTTCCAAAGAAAGAAGCTGGAGAACAGTGAAGAAAGAAGGAAGCTCTGAATGAAATAGAGGGCAAGTGGAAGGTAGAATCTATTTGGATGAGTATTAAACCTTGTTTCTGTGAGTGGCTGTGTTCTCACTGGGATGTCAGATTTTGCCACTGTGCAGCAGGAGTTCACTGGAAGGGCTGAGGGTTGGCAAGTAGAGTGTATCATCATCTAAAGACTCAGGTTATCCTAATGACTGAGGATGCCAAAGATACAAATCTAGAATCACTGAACTGGTGTATATTCCAATATGACCGCAGGTGTGACTTTAAACGTGATATAAATCATTGCATTACTTTATTTTTTTCCATCTACAATTAATTAATTCAGAACTAAACTAGCTTAAGCAGCAGTTCCTTATGGGATTTGCAGTTTGTGGGCTGAAGGCCCATCTGTGTCTCAGCTGACACAAATGAACATGCTGTGGTTAACTGAAGTGGGAAGAATAATACCTAGTGCCTTGGTTGCAGTGTTGACAACTTACTCATTTCTTTTAAAATCCAAGCCACACTCAGCTTATTTTGGATGATTAAAAAATAAGTTTTTATTTTTGTTTCCTGGTTTCAGAGTTTTCTCCTGAAAAACGTTTTTGATCTGATCAAACAGTTTTATCCTTCCAGACAGACCTTTATTCTCATTGCTGCAGCCATGTCTGCTTTGTGGCAGTGAGGAGGACTCCTGTTTGCTCTGCATCCCTGCACAGTTCCACCACAATTGAGTCATCTCCAATGTATCTGCTAAACCCTGGCTAGAGACAAGAAGGTCTGAACACAGCAAGGTTTGGCTTTCTTTTTTGTCATTGAAAAATGTGGTTTGAAGTCTGTTCTACAGAGAAGATCTCTGTATGTAGTATTGCATAGATTTCAAATACCTGCCATGTTCCCCTCTGCTTAGAATACAGCCACCTATGACACCTGTGTGGTGTCTTGTGTTCTTAGAGCACAGTAGACAATGCAATTTAGAAAGCACATTTTGTTAAACAGAGCGTGGTTAAGGAGGTAGGTGGTTAGGAAAAATAATTCTCCCTAAGATTATAAGTATTAATTCCTATCTGTTTTTCTTGCCCTTACTCTCATTTTTTTAGGAAAAAATCAGACATTTGCTTTCATATCATACTGCAGTTGAAAATACAGTGTTAAAATAGTGTTGGATGACTGGAAGGGATGGCCTAATGAAAGTGATGGATGGGAGCAGCTGGAGAGATAGTGAATATGTCTGTGATTTTTAAAATTAATAACCATGGTATAAAATAAGTTTTGTGGTTTTATAATCATGTGTTTGACACTGTCCCCAGCAGTAACTCTGCTTTATGTCTTCGTACAATGCTCAGCAGAGACTCTTGTTGTTATAAATGAATCACTAATTTGGTGACCTCAGCTGATGCCCCAAACAAAGGGCTGGTGTCTAGTTGGTCTCAAATGACCACAAGCTGAAATTTTGGGTCTAATGCTGCTCTTTAGTAACTTCATGTAATAATTAGTGATCTCAGATGACCATAAGCCAAAATATTTGGATACAGATCATCTCTAGTAACCCCATGTGATAATTGGTGATCTCAGATGACCCCAAGCTGAAATTTTGGGTACAGGCTCTGTGTGATAATTAGTGACTTTGGATGACCATGAGCTGAAATTTTGGAGTAAAGGTGACCTCTAGTAACTTCATCCATTAATTGGTGATCTCAGGTAACTCTCTGTGCTAGTTAGCAACCACAGATGATGTTCTAACTGTTGACTTCTTCTGCATGCTGTGCATGTGATTTTGGGGTCCCCACATTAGCTCCCAGAGGTCAGTTCCAGATGCCTATGCACCAAATCTAACTCTGAAGATTTTCTTTCTCCCATCCTGTCCTGTATTTCTTTCTCAGAAGTCCCCTGAGATGTCCCTATGAGCCCACAGTGTCCCTTGAAGTTACCTGGGGACCAAATGTGCTTCAGGACATCCAGTGAGATTATCCTGATACCCAAAAAGACCTTTGGGTTCCCCTGGGGCTCAAGAATTAGGCCCTACTATCATTTGTCATCCCCTACTTGGCTTCTTGGGGGTCATTTGAGGTTACAGAGGTTAAATCCCTTGGGGTGACCCAAGGTCAGTTACTGCTGAAGTGTAACATCCTGGCTGCTTTCAGGGGCTCTCCAGATCCAGTGTCAGTAGGAAGGAGTTGGAGTGGGATGAAGCCACTAGAAGATTTTCATTACATACTTGCCCTGAGTGCAGCTTTCAGGCAAATCCCTCTGAGAGGAGCACATGAAGAGTAAGAATGGACCTCCCCCTCTATTTCCCCCAACAGAAAGCACCATTTAATAAAAACATAATGTCAAAAATGGAAAACAGAGAGCAGCCCTGTTTTGTTTCAGGAGAGAAGGATAAGAGGGAGCTGCTTTTCCTTAGAAAACTGTTATGAAGTTGATAGAAAGTGTCTTCCATCTCTTTACATCATATGGAGTTTTAGCAGAGTCTCGGCCCCAGCAGGACTCTCATCCATCGCCTCTCACCACAATGCCCTCCTTCTCTGGGCCTCTTGGAACTCATTGCCTGAGATCCTTCAGCTCCCCATTGTTCACTTTATGGTTTCAGCTACTAAAACTCGTTAATGGCACCTTAGCAGTTGCCTTTTAGGAGGAAGCCACAAAGCAAATACACTTCTCAATACCCATGCACATTTCTAGAGGAGCAGCAACATCTGCTTGGAGACTTTGTGCCCTGTGCAAACACATGGGCCCCCAGTGGCAGGTCACTGTGAGTTCTTAAAGTGGATGCATCTTTGCTTCAAGTATTTTGACATAAATTGTCCCAGCTTTCATATAAAAAAAAAAAAAAAAAAAAAAAAAAAAAAAAAAAAAAAAAAAAAAAAAAAAAAAAAAAAAAAAAAAAAAAAAAAACAAAAACAAAAACAAAAACAAAAAAAAAATCAACAAAAAACCACAAAACCACAAGAAAACCAAAAACCAAAACAGTGAGGGGACTGGATGGGAAAAAAAGACCATAATCCAAATTATTCCAAGAGAAGAGGGAGACTGGGTTATAGGAGAAAATCAGACAATGCAAAGTCCAAATGTGCAGTTCCAAATGCCCAGCACTAGCTGAAGCCAAAAGAGCTCTCTTTACACCTTTTCCCTCCTTTCTTTTTTGTAACCTATATCCTGCTGGAGTAACTCAGAACATGGAGACAACAAAATGCAGAAGCCCAAGATGACCCAGCTTCTGTCCAGGTACCAATTAACATATAACAACTCTTCCACTTGGCTTTAACCTGTTGAAAAACCTGAAGAAGACCATAAGCACCAGCAAACCCCCAGGAAGTTCTAGGGGTTGTCCCACATGGCAAAGAGCTGGGGCAGCACAGGGCAGGCATGGAGCAAGGCACCATGCCACACCAACCATGCATGTAAAAGAGGCACAACTATGCTAAAGACAACAAACAGTGGTGCTGCACTTCTTTGATGCCTCTCAGAGGATGAGTAAACCGATACTTGGAGCTGCCCTGCAACAAAATCTAGGGCAAAAGACTAGATCCTTCTTCCTTCTAATTAGTGTTAAAACAAGTACTGAACCAATCCAAAACCATTTTACAAAACTCCATCAGTTCTCGGGACAGTCCCCACACTGTATTTAATAGGTTTGCTCCTCCTTTCAGAAAAGATTTATTCTGGTGTGACTCTGTCAAAACCAGTGGTCAGAGCAGAGCATCAGATGGTGTCCATGAACTTTGAATCTGCCAGAATTACAGAAGGCAAAATACCAGGTCCTCGGGTAAACTCTGGGCAAGCTAGGTAATACCAGTGGTGTTGGTCCGATTGAAAATGTTATTTGGGTCTTTATTTAATAGTTTTCTTTCAGAGCAGACTGCTTTTCATTACCATTTTAAATAGACACTACCACCATAGTTAATAACTTTCGTGGTATTTTTACCCTCCAGCAACTTTATTATTTATTCTTAAATTATAAATGTTCTGATTTTCTCTGGCATGCTTTTTTTTTTTTTTTCTTTCTTCTGGAACTCGATACTAAAATACCCAGGAGAACCATGCACTTGTGAAAAAAAGAAGCAATGGAACTGAGACTGAACAGCTACCTGGTCAGCAGGAGATCAGAAGTCATGTTCAGCTCCCAGCAAAACCTGCCTGTCAGCCTGGAATATTGCTGTAAAATCCATGCAGTTATGCTGCCTTCACAGTGAAGCCTCCAGCCAGATGAAGTTTGTATGTGTGAGGAGTTTGTGCTGGGTGGAAATACCTGAAATACTGCAGTTACCTGTTGGTTAAGAACAAGCATCCGCAAATAAATGTCATTTTGAATTGTCCCATTGACTCACCAACACCACACAATAAAACAATCCCTTTCCTTCTGGGGCTTAGCAGTGCTGCTGTCTCCATGTCTGCACAGACATCTATGTAAGCTGCAAATTAAATGAGAAGACAAGAAATCACCACAAACATACAATGTTCCCTACTGGTTTGTGTTTATGCAACAGATAGAGCCAAGGAGAAGATGTGAGCCATATACTCTGGTTACAGGACTATCACCTTATAGGGATTTGATGTTTTGGTAATCCTAAGTACTCCTTTAGGACTCTGGCCTAAGTCCATGTTGATATCTCAACCTGCAGGAGCTGAGGCCTAAAACAAGCTCCTCAGATAAAATGCCATAACATTGCCAAGTCGAAGGAAATAGTGGTGGAAAATACATGGAAAAGAAAATTCAGTGCATTACTTGTAGGGAAGTTGTAGCTACTCAGACATGTGAAAAAAAATATTCATTGAAGAAGCAGAGTGGAACTCTCTACTATTTAAATGTATTGGTTGATTGAAGTGGGAATATTCAAAGCATATTTTTCTCCTATTAAGCAAGTACCAGCTGCTGGAACAGCAAGACATGCAGACATCCCTTGCCATGCTCTCAGAGCACCTCAAAGGCTGCTCAAGGCTCTAACGTCTGGGAAAAGATCCCAGAGAATGAGAATTGGTGATGACAAGTCCAGCAACACAAACACCCATCTCCTCTCCTGCCTGGATATGACTTCAGAGGAACTTCCTTAGGGATATGGGATGCCGTTCAGATGTAATACGAATATTTTAATATACAGAAAATTCCGTCAAACCATGGTATCTCCAACACAAAAGTAGCTAGTTCTCCTCTATCACTACTGCATCAATAAAGCTACTATTGAACCTTTGGTGTTTATTCAAAGAGCAGCAAAACTTACTGGGAGCCAGAAATTACTTAATAATAACAGAATGAGTGTGACTAAGTAAAAGGCCCAAAAGAAAGCTCAGACAGATAAAAACAAAGAGAGAAGATTAGAAACAACTGAATGAGATAAAAAAACAGTGAAGCACTGGATATAGAGCAGAAAACCTTTCTGAAAAATATAGCAGTATAAGTTTACAATAGCTGTTTCCTACACAAAATGCTGGAAGCATTGATGGAATATTCAAATTTATGGAATCACGAGAAATTCAGTGCAAGCCAGAAAAATTGTTTGGTGAAAGTCCTCTAAGAATTGCATGCCATTTCTAACTGCTGTTAGTGCTGGGTGCTGTGGGACCTCGAGTTCTGAGCAAGATATAATTAGAAAGCAACACAAGCCTCAGAAGTTGTTCCTATTTCAGCTGTTTCTAAGGACACTTCTAATTGGCAATATTCAAATACAAACTCCTCCAGATATGAGTAATGACACAGTCTTCAACTCTCTCCTAAATTATTCCAAGTTTCTCAGTAAAAGATTTTTTTAGTATGAACTAGTTATTTCCATTTAGAACAATAAGAGAGCAATTTTGGTAGATTCTGAGCTAAACCTTCTTGAAACTGGTTTGCAATGAAAACGAGAGAAAAGTAGCTCAGTAAAATAATCAGCAATAGAAAGATTTTAGAAAGCTTCAGTATGTTCAGAAGACTCTGAGCACTGAAATATATGTGTAAATACATATATTTATATCTTCATAAACACCTCAGAAGGGTATAAAGAACCACTTCTTGGGTTGGTGGTCTGGCTGCAGTAATGCATTTTAGCCGTGAGCAGAGAGCTGCTGTTTGTATCCCTCTCACATTTAAAACAGCACATTGTCCTGACTAAACATAATTTGTCAAGGATGACTGACTCTATCACCAGTTTCTACACTTAATCAAAAAATACCATTCTTTCATTAGCCACTTGCATCAAAAGGATAAGAAAATTTACAACAAACTCCTTATTTTCCAGAGAGCTTTCTGTTAGGTAGCTCTTATTATCACTACTCAGGATGCAGTGACTTTGAGCAATGACTTTCTCTTATTGTATATTTATGAAACAAATGAATTTCCTGATGTAAATTAATAGTGGTGGCTTGTAGGAAGAACAAAACCTATGCATGTATGTTATTATGAAACATGCTAGCAAAGCATTTATTTTATTAAGCTACAAAACACCATGCAAGACACTGAATGTAAGATAAGGTAAGGAGGAGGGGAAAAGCCTGTGCCCTAATCAGCTCAGGAAGTTTAACAATGCTGAATGTTGCAGACTCATGCCAGGTACCATTTCACAGAGAGCTGCTGCAGAGGAAACAGGGTGTGAGACAGGTAAGGCTGGCTCCCCACTGGAATTTAATTAACTGACTGCTTGATGTTGTCTAATTATCATAGAATCATAGAAATAATTTGGAAGTTGGAAGGCACCTTAAAAGATCATCTCTTTACAAACCCCACTGCCATGAGCAGGGACACCTTCCACTAGACCAAGTTACTCCAAGCCCCATCCAGCCTGGCCTTGAAGACTGCCAGCGATGGAACATCCACAGCTTCTCTTGGCAACCCATGCCAGTGTCTCACCACCCTCACCCTCTGAAACAAATCTCAACAGCATGCACTACTGAAGGACATAGAGCTATTGATGTTTTCTGTAGAAATCCAAACCTCTAACAGCTTGGAATAAAGGTGCCTTTTGTGGATTTATTGACAGCAGATGGGGGTTCTTGCACTTTCAAAGCAGGCTGTGAAATTCCTGACAGAGGAACACACACTGGCAATGTTGGTGGTGCCATCAGGGAAAGCTGAGGGCCACACTTCTGGTGCATCGCCCATTTTTCACCACAACAGGGTCACAAGGACCAAAATGCAGTTTATTTACCTTAATTGTTTTCCTTTTTGCCATGGGGTAACGCATCTTCTGAATGCCATTTGTTCTAAAAAGGATCTCAAACAAACTGACAACCATCACCTGTGGAGACTCCGTGCTACCTTAGTATAGTACTAATAATACAGTATTTGTGGAATAGGTGATATACCCTTCAAAAGGTAAAACACCCCAAGTATTATATGAAAAAACATACAGTCCTTGCATTAGGTTTTGGCAACATTTTTAGGAAATCCCTGAAAATCTAAAGAATAATAACAAAAAAGTAATATTTTGAACATTTATTTCATATAGACTTCCAACTGTATGAGCCCCACAGTAGCTCAGAAAGTGTCTCTATGTATGGGCATGTGGGAGGTCACATCCTCCCATGACTGACATGACTCTGTCTCCTTTTTCACAGGAAGGCTTCAGAACCTGAGGAAACTCAGGCTGGGTCTCTCCCAGGTTTCCCTTCCCCAAAGATTTCACTTTGCTCTCCCTTGTTAACTTGCCATAAACAGCTCCTACAGAAAGAATGAGACTTTGATTAGGATGCATCACACAGGCCAAGGAACATGAATCAGCATCATTCATCCTGCTGCAGCACAGCACCTCAGAGTGAAAAAACATGGGAAATGGGAAAAGTGACAGGGCTCCAGATTAAAAGGATTCTTGAAATTTCAAGGAAATTAAGCCTGAACTTTAGGTTTAATTAATTAGTCAATTATTACACACAAATATTGCTTTCACCTCCAGATTTAAGTATCTCCAAAATATCTGAAGCTGTTACTTTGGTTAAGGTATGCTTCTAATGGCAACTTATACATTTTAAATATGAAAGATTACAAAATATTATGAGAAATAAGAACTTATAAAATAGGTGTTTATTCTCAGTATTATTCTCAGTGTAATGAGGTACAATATTCTGATATCAAGGTCAGTTCTTTGATTCAGTGGTGTCAAGTGCCTCCGAGTGCTGCTAATTAGGCACATTTATCAATAAAAACCAGCCACTTGTATTGAATCCTTTTTATAGTGGGTAACTCTGGTTGCCAGCAAAATGAGGTCAAAGTGAACAGAGGGGCAATGATGTCTCTATTCCTTGCCTCCACTCATTTAAAAGCTCATCACATTTCTACTTCATTGTGTTTAAAATAGAAATGATTTTCACAAATTAGATTGAAATCCATGCGCAATTAAAAAAAAAATTGTGAGTCAAATGCTGTTATCACTCTGTTAGAAAACTGGACTATCATTGCTTCGGTAACACAGCAAAAAATGGTCCCATAATTGACACTGGATAGATAGCTGGAAAGCAAAATAATGAAGTTGCCCCGAGTGGATTTGAAGAAGTGAAGTCTTTTAACTAAAGACAAAATAATTGGAAAGTTTTAGCTAAGAAATAATGGGGAAATGAACAGAACACTGCCATAAAAAAGCTTGTGTAGGCTTAGATAAAAAATAGAGCAATTGAGACTTGAAGACAGCATTGGCAGTGATTAGAAAAGAAAATTAGGGAAAATAACAAAATGTTATGCATAGATGTTGCCTTCTTTAAAGTCAGAGTTTTCTGTGGAGTTGTTTGAAAAGAGAGGTAGGAGTTGGGGTGAAGAAATGAGACCACATCATTGGAGAGGCAATCTTCCTTTCATGAAGAGCAAATCACCTGTGGATTAATGGTTTCCGCTGGGGCTGGGGTGCACAATGCACTCTGCACTGTTTTTCACCAATTTTTCTGCTGCATTAAGGGCATGGAAATTTGGCAGGAAATAAATCCTCCTGTGTCCCAGCTGGTCCTTAGTAATCAGAGGGGCTGGGTGTGCCTGCACTTAATTTCTGATTGTAGCCAATTTGGCACTGTCAGTCTCGTGGAGTTCAATAAGAACTTGCATGATCACAGAGTTACAAATAGGGCATTTTACTAGTCCAATACTATAGGTCTGGCTGAGGTCAATGAGAGTTTTCACAAATAAGATGGTTTATTGAAGCAATGGGAAAGGAGATTCAGGATTACTAGTGAAAAATGCACTAACTTCCAGAGTGTTACTGTGTATTGAGACAGAAGTGACAGAGATATTAGTGATGCATATATGGACATATATATATATATATAAAAATATTCATAGGTCTGCTCCAATATGGGTGGAGACATGGGCACACAGTCCCTCAGCAGATCCTGAGAAAGCAGAGGTGTTTCTCCCTCTCTTTTTTTAATTCTCGTTTTTGTTTTCTTCATCTGTCAGAACTTGGCACTGCAGGCACACACCACAGAGTGCCCAAGAGCTGTGCATGTGCATCACCAGTGTTAACAGGTCCCAGGCACTGGAATTAGCTCCAAGGCAGAGCAAGGCAGTTGGCCACAAATATGCCAGTGAGCCCTGCACATATATTGCAGCCAAATATGATGATTTTGAGGTGCAGCTGACCTGGGTTCAGGTGATGGTATTTCCCCGCAATCCTCAGTTGAAACTACTGTCTCAAGTGAGTTAAGTGAGCTGCTTAACATTCAGAACAAAGGGGTACATCACTAATTTAATATTTGTCTTCTTTTTTCATGGGAAAATTTCTGGGATCTGTAGGTTTCATTCACTCTGTCATCACCACTATTTTGCTTCTCACATCTCTGTCTTCCAACCAGCTAAATCACTGAAACAAACTGGGTAAGAGAAAACAGAACCATGTAAGCAGTTCTGTACTCTGGAACCATCTTGTGAACAGATCACACTGACAAAAATACCAGACTCAGTGATCTGAGTGGGAGGCAAAGGTCATTTCTTCAACTCTATAAACATTCCTTTTTCAAGAGTAAACCATCATCTGTTGTGACAGTAAACAGCTTCAGAGATCCCCTGTTCTTTGCTTCCTGAGGTGCCATTCAGCTTGGTGGGAAGATGCACACTCCTGTTGCTGGGTACCCTCACCACTAAGAATGACGTGGCTGTTCCTCTGTCAGAGATCCACATGCTTACACACCCCCAGGAAAGGTGCCCTATCTCCCAATTTCATTATTGCAGTCCTGCTAGGATGGCACAGATGTGCCTTCAGGGGAAAACATCAGAGCCTGACTCCAGAGGAACAAGTAGGTAAAATTCCACAGACTGCTTTGTTATCGGAAAAGGAAAAACCCCCACCTGCTGTTACATCCCTTGTGCTCCTTCGCAAAGGCACTTTATAAACTGCAAGTACATAAAGGGCAACATTTAGAAGAATGTAATAGTGTTGGTGCATTATGATTCCATGAGGAACAGCACACCTAATCTCCTCACATGGTACAGTTACAGCAGTAATATTTGTTTAATCAGCTAATCCCACTGATTCCAATTTTCTTCAGGTTGTCCAGTCTTTGCCTGTATTTTTCCTTTGCCCCATATTCATTTCTTATTCTTGCAGAGGGATTTTTCGTCAATATATGCTATTAACTCACAACTAAAATGTTTTCAGGAGGAACATATCCTTTTTAATAGATGATCATTTCATAAAATATGCATTTAAAACCATCAGCAATTCCCAATAAATAAATACCCAATTAATACCCAATATATACCAAATAAATATAAAATATACGTATATAATAGAAATATCCTTTCCTACACGACTTAGGGAAGATCTCAAATAAAAGATTCTCAACCTTCAGCTTGGTAATATGCATCTCTATCAGCATCTTACAGTATTTGTTCATTCAGTATTAAAATTGATTGAAGGTGGTTTCTAATAACCACATCATTTGCACCTCCCCCTTCTCTTCACTCTTTTAAATACCATTTAAATCTTTAACATAAGATTTTTCCTTTGCTGTTTCTATCTCAAGGTTAAAGCTTTTTATTTCTGTGCAGTAGCTGAAAATGGACTTTTGAAATAAGCAATGTGGTTGCAAGGATTGCAGCAAGGTTGGATGTACAATTAAGATAATGGTGGCACTATCCATCTGAATAATCGTTTAGATAATGATTACTGTGTTGGAACATTTTATGAGGTACAGAATAAAAGGAAAATCAAAAGGAATTCCCTTTGAATAAATATTTGGCACGGCTGAGTGCTGCAACAGCATATCTGAATGATAAAGGATGTTCTCTAAGCCAAAGCTGTATTCTCTGCTAGAGAAGAGGAGGATTTAATTTGTTGCTTTTTCCCCCTCCAGAGTTATATTTTAAATGCAAAGTGTTGCTTTCTTGAATGCTCAGTTATTTCTTGAGAGGATATGCTCCAAAAGGAAAATAAAATAATTTTTTTTTTTAAAAAAAAGCTTTGTTGTGCCAGGGAATAGAATAGAAACAAGCTGTTTCAAGAGAGGATGTTCTGCACAGGAGCAACAAGTCTTTGGGCTGATTCTTCCCAAGGTAACAAAAAGTGTCTTGAGGCAGAAGGCTATTGTGTTTGATTTCTTGGCTATCTGGGCATATAGACTTCCAGAGCAGGGCGTATAGACTTCCAAGACATTATACTATTGCTATGCTATTGTATTCCCTGATTTGAATTTGTCAATCTAGTGGATGTACATTCTCTGAGACATGGAACTCCAGACACATTAACTACACTTTTTCTCAGGGAGCCAGGTCATAGCCTTTCAATTACAGCTGCTGTGAGTCACCCAAGTGTCAGAGTCAGAAATGAACTGGGATCCAATAACTGTAGCACCATCTTTTGCAACCCAACACTTTTCTCAATTACATTTGTAGATTTTTATCACTTCAAATAGGTTTTGATCTTGTTTATTGAACTGGTCTTAATTTCTTGGTTGGTTTGTTGGGCTTTTTAGTAAGAGTTTACTAATCGAATTTCAGGAAGATCCTTGTTAATAGAGTAGTTTAAGTTTTAAATACTTAAAGTTTAAAGATCTGCTACTTTGGACCAAAGGGTAACAATGTGTACTGTTTTGCTTCAGTGTCCAGTACAACCAACCCTTCCTGTTTCACTAACCTTAATGAGGCAGCAGTCTATCCCCAAAGCCCAAATGACATTTTTCTGAAATATTTCAGGCAAGAATGTATTGAATGTGCATCCCTTGCAATATAGTTGCTAACAGAAGTAAATATTTCCAATGACCTTTGCCAGGCCCTGTGTTTACCAGGGGTATTAATTAAACTTCCATGAAAAAGTCCACAAGGATTATATTAGAACCAAGAATAACATCCCTATGACATACCTGGCCTATTTTGGGTGTCATTTAACCAACAGTAGAAGCTACTTGTGACCTGTCATGACTTTCATTAGTGACTCTTAACACTCCAGACAGAATTATAGCTCTCTAGTTTTGCAGTAGCAATTTTCCATTTTGCTCAGCATGACAGAAACCATCAGATGCTCTGAAGGTGCTTGGGTATCTGCTATGGCCACTGTGTTTCTTGTGGTCCTAAGCAGGATCACAAGAAAAATCATTGTGCCAAATGATTTAACTGTCAAGCCAAGACTGATTTTTCAACAGTTTCATAAATACAGTATTTAGCACTTCTTTATAATCTTACAGGTTTGGATTAGAAATGAAACCTTGCATGCCTGAAAATATGCAAGCCTTTTGTCTATCATGTCTGTCACCACCACAGTCTTAAGTGAGTCCTAAGCAGGATCACAAGAAAAATCATTGTGCCAAATGATTTAACTGTCAAGCCAAGACTGATTTTTCAACAGTTTCATAAATACAGTATTTAGCACTTCTTTATAATCTTACAGGTTTGGATTAGAAATGAAACCTTGCATGCCTGAAAATATGCAAGCCTTTTGATTCTGGGCTGTGTATTCACCTATTCTACAAAGCAATAACANATACAGTATTTAGCACTTCTTTATAATCTTACAGGTTTGGATTAGAAATGAAACCTTGCATGCCTGAAAATATGCAAGCCTTTTGTCTATCATGTCTGTCACCACCACAGTCTTAAGTGAGTCCTGTCTTTGGGAGCATGTTGCTTGTATCACATGGCAGACTTGCCTTGCTGGACCTTGCAGAGTTGGTTCTGGAAGAGGGAAGGTTGATTTTGTGAAAAATTAATAATTAAGATTTCTATTTAATTTTGCATTCCCAATAAAGTCGTAATTCACAACAGACAGGAGTACATAGAAGCTGAACACTTCATTTAATAGATTAATCCAATGTTTTACATTTTTATTTGAAAAGGAGTGTCAAAGCTTCTAAAATTGGATATAGAGAAGACAGGGTGAAAACAAAATCTTAGATAAGAGTTGATAAGCTACTCCAAGATAGGAAGAAATTCAAGCCTCCTGCAAATAAGTTGGAAAGAAACATACTCTACTGGAGGATTTAAATGACTAACTGAACCTAATTTATTTTGTTATCACTCTCCGTAAGCAGAGATATTTTTTGTTTGTTTTCCTCTCCCTTTATGTGTGTATGGAATACTCTTAGTGGCAATTTAAAGATACTTAGATGTTCTTCAGAGAAGTCAGAATCATTGGCCTCTTTACATTTATCCTGTTTACAAGAGAAAGGAAAATTCCACAGTAAGGACAATAGGAATTTTCTCCTAAAATGATGCCTTGTTGAATCTTATTGGAATGAAAGTATGATTTAACCATATCAGAGAGGAGATATATGTGTATAGAGAACCACATTCCACATAAACACAACTATAACTCACTATATTTTATTTGATCACAACTCTAGTACAAATGTTCTCCTGGATGACAGCTTGGATCCAATAAGGCATAATTGGGGATAGGTGCTAATGTCTTGTCAAAGTTATGTAGTTTCTTTTTGAAAAAGACATCTGGTTTAATTGCTCAATGCCAACTGAATCCTTATAACCAAAGGCAATAATTGCTTGCTGCTGAATTATGTCTATGAATAATTGAAGGACTTGCCTTTCTCTATCCTTACTTTGGCTTCTGGGATTGAAGGGACCCAGGCTTTGCATTTATTAAATAGATACAATCTTGTTTTTATTTAATTTCCATTCTTACTTTATGTTCTCTGTTCTCACTTGTGTTAAAATTCTTCCACGTTGTTACACACGGAGTTGTGTGTGTAACAGCACCAAACACGAAGGTGCCTGAAAGCATATCTTGTTTCTACTTCTTGCCTTTCTTTAAAAAAAACATCTTGGTGGGTTTTTCATGTCTGAAATGTCTATAGAAGAGCTCTTCAAATGACAAAAAGGCATTTACAACAAATCACACTCATCAGTAGGGTTTTCTTCTAAATGAAGAAAGTCCTCATAACAAATCCTAGTGTTAGATTTCACAGTACGTTTTTATGCCAAGAAACTTCAATTATGATGATAAGTCAAGCTTCCTTTTCTTTATGCAGTCTTAGAATATGCTACAGGCTAGCAAGCTGCTGTTTCCACTATGTTTATTAAATCCAGTGGTCAAAGAGGTATGTTTATTCTTTGCCTTATCAAAACCTCTGCATGGGAATTTTATAAGAGCATTCTACCTTATCTGTTAAGCAACATAGTCATTTTCATATTCAAGATTATAAAAGTGACTGAAGGTAATTTTATTTACACACATAGCCATCCATACACACATATATGCAAAATATAGGAATGTTTTCCTTTATAACTGCTTAGACTCAGACAATGGTTGTTAACAGGTAATCTTCATGGCATTGACTAGACAGACCAACAGTGAAAGGAGTTCCACACTTTTCTAAGCACACAGGACTAAACAACTGACTACTTACCTGAGGCTTGCTCCTGCTTCCATTTAACTTGGAGTCAAAAAAGCCAAGAGGAATAATATTAGATTAATTATATCCTTTAAAAAATATGCAAAAGGCTGTGTTTCAGCTTTTGACCACTGCTAAATGCAATTTAATAGGCTAAATGAAGGCAGCATGCAATATTTATGTCCTTAAAATTCCTTAAGAATATGCTATACATTATTTACAGAGTAATGTTAGACTTTGTTAGCCATTATGAAGGATTAATTTTCTGTGATTAGCAAATAGCTGAATATGCCAACATAGTTCTTCGTTCCTTTTAATCAGTAATTTAGGAGTTTTCCACCTTAATTGAAACTTCAGAGTATTTTTGCACATATTCAGCACTCCCTTAGAAATATGGGAAAGAAAAGCTCTAACAGAGCAATCTCCAACTCATCCATCCTTTTCACCTTATAAATTCTCAGCTCCACATGCAAAAAAGAGATGTACAATTCCTAGTTAAAGACGGACTAAATAAATATTGGAGATTTTTTTATCTGTTCGCAAAAAACCTGCAGGTGAAAACAGGAGTTACTTCACTGGCTCTGGAAGTTGTTGTGAGTTTCCAGTGGCTACTTGGTTTAATACTCAACAGAGTGATTTCTAAAATAGATGCTCAGAAGGACCTCTGCTCTTTTGATCATGTGTAACATCATGGTTGGGACATTCGCTTTTAGTATTCGACCACTTGGTTCCAATCTCTGCTCCTGAAGGGTAAGAAAGGGATATCAAAAGATCAGGTAAGTACTGTGCCATGTGAGTGGAGGAGTAACACTGGCTGGCTCCTCCACTCCAGTCTCATTTCTGAGGAGGGATGAGAGCCACTGAGACACCTAACTTTGTTCAGGAGAGGACTCCAAGACAGTAAAATGGAACAGACACAGAAGTAACTGCTGTGGGATACAGAAAAAAATAACTGTTCATATCCTTGATGAGAATGGCATGAAAAAGAAATAAACTACCTTTCATTCACCAACTTTATCACAGGAAAAGAGTGTGCCCATGGAAGTTAATCACAAACACAGCTGCTTTAGTACATCAGCAGCAAGTTACCTCCCAGTGACTCCTACCTCAAAACCCTCCTTGCTTTCATGGGTAGGATTTAAACTGCAGCCTCCCTTTAAGATCTTTAGGGGCTATCTCAGATATCTCTGCTCAATGCAATTCAGGTTTTTGTCATGCACACTGCTTTGGGAAGTACCATTCTTGCTGTGTACAGGAGGGTCCACATCCCTTACACAGCAGTGTGCAGCCATCAGTGCCTCCCGTGCTTCTAGAGTATTGCACAGAGGTCCTGAAAGATTCATCTGTCACACAAAAATCTAGCAGCCTATTCTCATTTTGCACAGCATGCCTACAAAAAGCCATTCAGGACCTGCTTTTAAAATGCTGAGTGTGCACACATTACATTACCAAAAGTGGAAAACAATATTTTGATCTGGTTTATTGCCTTGCCTTGAAGATCTGGAGCCTGTTGATAAGAACAGTCTATCTTTGGGATTAAAACTGAAGACATGATATTTTTGTTAATCCTGTTAATCTTATTAGATATCTGCCCAGAAGTTTCTCTACAACAAACTGAGTTAGAGAGTAGAATGGCTATGGATTTTTTGTTAACTTTTGAGAGTTTTTCCCTGGCTTTGGAGCATTCATAGCTACTAGAATGAAACATCTTATACTCTGTAGAACCCTGTCAGACCAGCATAACTCACAATGTGATGCAATTCCAACTGATTCAATAACTACTGAATCTAGTGAAGGCTACTTTCAATTTGTTTGAATGGTGCATACACTGCTTTCTATACAGGAATAGCTTGACAATTTAGGTTATTTCAATGGACTGTTCACATTCAACTCAGTTGTCACCATCTGTTCCACCTTGCCATTATAAATGCAAGCAAGCATTGTTCACAGTTTCAGCTTGGGTACATTCCTTACCCTGCACAGTGCAAGCCATCCATCTGTTTTCTGGTGGAGAATGTAGACACAAACTGGGAAAAATTTTTCGTCTTCTGATACTACGTATTCTTTGAGAAGACCATAGTATATTTTAGACTGTAATATGGGGGGTTTGATGAGGACCAGATAAAGTACAAAGTGTTTTAACGATATTTGAGAGCACCAGTCCCCTTCCACATTCCCCCTTATGTTCTTGGCACTGTCTGCTCATGTGTCTGCTATATCATAAAGTATATGATTTTTTTTCCACTAGTGAGGAAAAAAAGTATAATTCAAAAGTATCAAAGGGGACACTGATATGTTCTCCTTGCCTTTTCTCCTGTAAAATATAAAAAAAGTGAAATGTGTAATCTCTCACTATGCTGAGATTCAAAATAAGGTTCATTTTCTTTCGGGGATTATGATTACTAAAATAATGAACTTCAAAGCACCAGTCCAAGTAGATGTCAGCCCTTTTATACCAATAAAACTGTTGTATAGCAGAATCAGCATCTATGCACATTGGTAGACTTTCTTTTCTAAAGGAGGTCCTCTTTAAATAGACAAAATGAGCAGTATAAAGAAACATGATAGGATTTCCCTGTTTGTAATTTTTTTTTCTTTTCATCACCCATGCATAGTATTAACTTCTAGCTGACTCTGCTTGCCAAAGGCAGCCTTACAAAATGATAGGTATGGGTCACACAGTACTTCCACTTACTGAACTGTCAATATTCCATTGTTAATTAGTTGCTAATGATGCAATTTACCCTGACAATATTTCAGCAATAGAAACTCTTCTGTTGAAACATCTTTGAC
Source organism: Erpornis zantholeuca (assembly GCA_013400515.1). Lineage (NCBI taxonomy): Eukaryota > Metazoa > Chordata > Aves > Passeriformes > Timaliidae > Erpornis > Erpornis zantholeuca. Next base: position 416,138 of record VZTN01028711.1, read on the forward strand.
AATCTTATTTTCTTGACATATTAAGACCAGAGCAATGAAGTCTCTTATTACTTCTGTCTATTTCTTCACCCAAAGATTTCTTTTGAGACAGTGATGTGTAGTTAGAGAAAAAGCCTCTCATGTGTAGGACTCTGGCTTGAACTCAGTGATGCTGGTAACCAGAAACCTGTGATTTTCCATTACTAGATTTTAGCTTGTCTTGCAGCATAGAGGCATTTCTAGTAGAATGTCTATCACAAAACCCCACCATTGCAATTGCTGTCTATCCTAGGCAGCCTTCCTATCTAGGCTACAGAATTCACTGCCTTGCCAGCATTATAGATTACAGACAAGAAAAGTTTGGGATGTGTCCTTAGGGTCCTGCTGTTCTCTGAGGACACTCCAAACCCAGAGCTAAGCAGAAGTGAGCAATGCCAGAGCTGACTGAATTCTCCATCTGAAACAGAAGAAAAGGTCTTAGACTACTATGACAGCTCTTTTAGAGGAGATGACATGCTGAAGACATCCCAGTTCTCACAATCATCAAGATACAAAACTTAAGCATGAATAGTTGTATTCACCACCATGTCCTAAGGAGTTTAATTTTGTAATTCCTCTCCAACCTCTAATTTGTAGTCGGAAATATTTTTCTGTATTTCCTACTACAAACTGTTATATAAGTAGAAGTTTTTGAGACACCAGTTGGATTTTTAACAAGGGAGGACTAAAGCAATCATCTCCAGTGACTTGATCCACATAAGAGAACTAGGCACAGCTTCACTGCACCTAACCCCAAGTGCCCTGCTATTGTCCATACCATAATCTTCTCAATACAAGTGCTAAAATTGTGTTAATCCAGAGATGCTTGCAGTCTCAATTATCTAAACTCTTGGCAGGGAATCCTAAGGAGATGGGCTTAAGTTTCACCTTCTAAGAAGGAAAGGGCTGCAGGAAGGCTTTGATAGCAGATATGGTAAGAAGTTTATCTCAGACTGTAGAAGCGCATGCTCCTAGAAACAAACTCCTGCTTTAAACAAACAATAGGAGGATTTGAAGCTCAGTTTCTCATCTCGACCTATAAACACCAGGTTCTAAATAAAAAATAAAGGACATGCATAACATGTTTCTTTCTTTCCCCTGTGTTCAGCGTGAAATCTCACCTGACTTTCTGCTCTAAGTGTGCAGGTGTTACGGGAAAGGAAAAATTTGATTTCTGAATCCTGCTGGAGATTAAGCACCATGCTGCTCACTAGGAAAAGTCTTCTGTGTTGGCTCAGTGGACAGCTACTGCGGTATCCGACTTAGTGGACAAGTAGGTATCTGCAAGCTTAACTAGTCACCGGGAAGGATTTTCAGAATCTGTATTTTAGATTTAGCTATTTAAATAATAATAAAAAAAAATCTATTGAGCTTTGTGCATTCTGTGGTCAGAAAAATATTTGCCAGGCACTGGAGGCCGGTGAGCCTGCCGCACAAGGGTCCCTGAGGATCCCCTGGAGGGATGGACCCTGGTAAAAGAAACACTCCCCAGATCAGGGTGAGAAAGAAACGCTTTTCCCAGGATCCCGTTCTGTTATGCTAATATACCACAGTTCTACCTCCCTGCTGGCCCTTGTCCCTTGGCCACTCCCTCCCTGTTCCCCTATTGGCTCCCACACCCAGGCCCCGCCTTTGTCCCATCCCCTTGCCCCCCAAAGATTGGTCCCTGATGCTCTCTCCGCCCCCACCTCCCCTGTACTTAAACCTGGACATGGAGGAGTGTTGTTCTTAGTCCCAGAAGTCCTTCAGGTGTGGGTGGGATAAACATCTCTCTGGAACCCCATACAAAGCCTCTTCCTGCATCTTTGCTGTTGACTGTGTGGAGAGCTCTCTGGGGCGAGTGTGTGTATGTGGCACTGCCGAGTGCAGGCTTTCCCTGCTGGAGACACTTTCCGAAGGTAGCACCATACCCCCAGCCTGCTACAAGGCACAGTTACAGCAGTGTTTGCTGCAGTGCTTCAGCTTCGCCTGTGGACACCCAAAGGAGCAATCAGGGCCTAACACAGCGAGTATGTCTGTCTGTCCCTGCGCTACCCATTTTCCCATCACAGTGGCCTCCATAGCTTTCCTTTCCTGGTTTCCTCTGAGATACCTTGTCTTCAGCCCTCTGTAAAAGAACCTAAAGAGTGATTTTTCTAGTATTGGGATCTGTGTGTTGCTGAACGCTGATACGGTGGTTTCCCATGCACCAGTTGGATTCCTCTGTATTTCTAGACTCATTTAAAATTGTTCCAAAAAGTGATTTGGAATCCTGTGTAGCGACATGAAGTTCTAAAATTTATTTCATGTGTGTTTTGATAAGTATTACAATATCTACCCCAATATTATGGTAGCAGGTGCTTTAGAACAGTGAATATATGTGGTTGTAGTAGTCTAGATTGCACATATCCTGATAGAAAGGGATCAAAGAAGATACTTGCTAGTGTTTTTTTCAGTGGTTTTGTAATGTAGGCTGGTTTCACCCTAGTACCATGAAACATGTCACAGAAACTCTTCTCCTAACTAGCACTACTGATTATCTTTCTCACTATTTTTTACAACTTGATTCTGGAAAGCGATGAGGGAATTTTCACATAGTAATCCAAACAGCCCCACTGGCATGCTCATGCTCGGGGAAAAAAACCCAAAATTTTAAAGTTTTTTAAAAGTTTCAAAAAAATAGGTCTCTGTGGGAGCAAAATATGACTGAATGAAGATTTCCAAGCCCACATTAAAGATTTTCAGTCAAAAAAGGGGAAGTGATAGGTGGGAAGAAATCAACTATTTTCCCTTGAAATTTTCCTTCTTTAACCATATAAATAATGGGGAGAGAAATTCAGGTTTTATTCATGTAGATCTGCCACCAAGGGCTGATAACTTTCAAAAGAGCCCAAAAACGCTAAAATGTCTTGGATACTTACGTATATTATTATTGCCATACATAGATGAGAAAAGAAGCTTGAAGATTTTTGGTGACACCATTTTCATCTGCTACAACTTGGCATAAAGACTTTTTTGTTTTGGCCTGTCCAGAGTTTGTGCTTTTCACATTTTAATAGTTCTTTTTCTAGTTAAGAATTCCATGTCTTGTTCTGGTTGCTGGTCACTTTGCAGTCTTTCAGATTTCAAATCAGTTATCCCCTCCTTTACCTGTAATTTATGGACTTGATTTCTTTTTAAAGTAGTGGAATTAAAGCATATTTTCAACAGTTTAACGTATCCTGACTAAAGCCATTTTAAAGAGTGCTGTGCCTTACAATACCTTATCAGGTCATATATTAATTCTTATTTTGTATTTTGTACTCCAGATATCATTTGCAGTCCTCGACTGTAAATCTGAAGTTGTCTGCATTTTAAAATCAAAATCCAGTGCTATTCACTTGGGAGAAAAAGGCCAAGTTTTAGGATGAGGATTAGTTATGTACTGCTTACAGCTCCATTATGGGAAGTCAAAAAAGACCTAACTTTTAAAGGGGAGAATGGTGCTTTTTTTTCACTCCCTCATGAAAGGCCTGGGCATACAGTTTTGTGTAGTAGGACTCAGGGTCATTTCAAGATCAGAATTTAATAAATTGCCATTAGTCAAGGAAAAATCCCAGCTACTACTAAAACCTACCTCAATTTTTTACGGTTCAGCCTCTTTCTCATTTTTCATGTGAATATCCTTCACTTCCTTGTGCCATGGACAATCTGAATTTTCTCTTGGTTTATTCATTCACCATATGATCCTTTCTAGAAGAGAAACCAGTACAGAACTGGTGGGTGAGACTGTGACACCTTTAGTTAAAAGTAATTGTTTAGAAAAAAATAGAATATATATATATATATATATACACACACAAGCCTCAGACATATCTGTAAGGCAAAAAAGCTAGATATGAATTCATGAAGTTAGATTTTTAAAAATGCATGCATAGCATCAATGAACAGTAATTGCAATATGTAACTACATGCACAAACACAATTAGACACAGAGACTTGAATGTGTAAATATTCTACTTGTTTATTCAGGAAGGGTTGCTCTAAATGAACAGCAAATAATAGCACATTTGTTTTGCAAGTGCAATTATGTTATGAATTTTGCCTCTGACTCATTAACCAGGCTTTGTTCAGTGTTACAAGTCAACCTGCATTCATGCATATACTCTTGGTCTAATACTGAACATAGTATTAACTGATACATTTTAAAGTGCAACCTTTCCTTTTTTATTTTTATCCCTTTTTTTTTCCCAAATAATTATGTGAGAACATGTGACAACCCATGTGTTGGGTTGGGTGCTGGAGGATGTTCAGAGAAGGGGAACAGAGGTGGGGAAGGGTGTGGAGCACAAGGAGCAGCTGAGGGAGCTGGGGGGGCTTAACCTGGAGAAAAGGAGGCTCAGGGGGGCTTTCTCTCTCTCTACAATTCCCTGACAGGAGGTTATAAACAGGCTGGAGATGATATTCTTCTTCCAAGTAACAAGTGGTAGGATGAGAAGAAATGCCAAGAAAGCTTTAGATTTGCTATTAGAAAAAAATTCCTCACTGGAAGAGGGATTGGGTACTGGAAGAGGCTGCCCAGGGAACTGATGGAATCACTGTCCCTGGAAGGGTTCAAAAATGCATGAATGTAGGACCTGGGGACATAGTTTAGTGCTGAACATTGGTGGTGGTGGGTTAATGGTTGGACTAAATGATCTTAGATGTCTTTTCCAACCTGATTCTCTGTATACCAGAGGACACATAGTTCTGATCTGGTTCTGGCCTAGAAAAAAGCAGGTGTTCCTGTGGAGCCCCAGGGCATAAACCTGTTCCACACAGTGGAGCAAATGTACACCATTTTCTTGAGTCCAAAAGTCCTCTGCACCTACAGAAGTGAGGTCAAGGGGTCAGGCTTTGTAGTGCTCTCTGTCAGTGACTGCAATGTGCATGTCAGGTTTTATTGTGCCAAATGGGGGGAATGTGTCTTTTTTTCCACTGTGTTCCTGATGAAAAAGTGAAAGCCACTGACTGTGAGTATTACATTACACCCAGCTGAGCTAGTGTCATAACCCCATCATTAAGGGCATGTAGCCACCACATAGAAAATATCAACAATTATATATCAAGTTCAGTTAATGAGAAAGAGGAAGAAAAGTACTGCTTGGTTTTACAGGATGGTTAGAAATCAAATTAGCTGCATGGATACAGCTCTAATTTGCAGGCAGAGGAAATGCACAGTCCATATGAATCAGATAAGGAGTACATTCCCAGAAAGAGTAACTCCAACAAAGCACCTCTACCTCATTCTTCTTATATGTATAATGCAATGAATTTGAGAAAACCTCTCCATCCCACAGCATGATAATCTCAGAAAGTTCAAGCATCTTATTCAGACTGGATTTGATCCCCAAGTTAGGGGGCATAGGATGATTTTAAACAACAAATATACTGAACTAAGCTCTCATCAGTGCTGTGAAACCAGCATTTTGCTGCCTTCAGTCACTGACTTAAATTGGAAGCCTAGGAGGAATAAAGAAGTCTAAAAAGGGGGCCAGATACAATGGTGAATCTAGTTTAACAAACTGAGAATATCACAAAGGGCAACTGCTTACCTTTGCTCCTTCCCTTCTCCTAGAATGTTTTAAAAAGAGAATGGCTGGATGAGTTTTAGCAGCTTTTTGACCTTGAAAAGCTGTGTCCTGGATGTCACCTGGGGAAAAAAAAAGGTAATTTTGCTTAGTTCAAAAAAAACTTAGTGTTCTGGGCAAGCTCAAGCATCCTACAGACCTGCTGGCTTGGGTTTTCATTGTGAGCTTTTATTCTTAGGAATTAATCATTCCTGTACATTTGTTCAATCTTTTAGTAGTGACAGGCCTGAGCTGTGAAGCCAGAATTGCGAATAAGACCTGAAATGCATCTCATATGCAGTTAAAATAGGAGTCTTACTACTGCATTCAGAGTGACCAGATAGATGTGAAATTATTGAAAGGAAAATCAGAACCAAGTGTTTCCCGGCCTTATCTTGACAGATTAAACATGCACAGCCAGCAATCCTGAGCCATTGTGCTTCCCAATTCTATCAGTTCTTCGTTATTTTCTTGGTCTAGTCTTTTTCAAAGACAAGTACAAAACTATTTTCTTTCTTTCCTTCTTCTTTCTGCCCTTTTTGCAAGGGCAAAGCACTGAGTCTATTTAAAACCATAACACCAAATCCTGCCAGTAGAGAAAATCACACTGCTTTTCTTGTGAATGCCTTTAAACCTACACTGTCACAAAATAGCCAGCAGAACTTGCTTTTAAACTGTATTTCCCCCTCCCTCTGCTTTCAGTAAGAATTACTTACAGTATCTTTCGGGGAAGCAAAAACATGATATTTTGCACTTCTATTTGATAGATACAAGGAACACACATCTGAAGAGATCAGGATTTACTCCTTCAGAGTGATGGAAATGCTAATTTTTTTAATATAAAAACTTGATGGGACTGAATTGTTTGGTGAAGCAATGTATTGTAAGTGTAAACACTTTTCTGCACTGTCCTTTGGAGGAGAGAGGACCCCAGTGCGTCCACAATGCTGGGCACTATAAGCATCTTCACTGCCAGGAGAGCATTTTTGTCAGGTTCAGTGCTGCAGAAAACACAGAATGTATGTAAGAAACTTTGAGATCTGTTTTAGAAAACCCAGGGGAGTAATCGCACAGCTCCTGCAGTTCACAGACGTGTTTAAGTTGTACAGTGCTACAATCAATTGCCATCTTAGATCTGCTGCACGGCTGTCGAAAGAAATTTGGGCTAGAAATACAGCCCACATGTCTGCCTTGCTCTGCCAAAGATCAGTCAGAATAATGAGAGAGGAAAATAAAGACTCAGAACAGGCCTTAATCTGCTGACTGCACTCTTCCCAGACTGGTTTTCAGTGAGTTCTTGTTCTTACCTTCTGTGACTGTTTGAAGAAGAAGAAGCAAAAAAGGAAAAGAGAGGAGAGGAGAGGAGAGGAGAGAAGAGG